>CM077239.1:2306579-2429079 GCA_039654775.1 Spinibarbus caldwelli
ATTAATTGGTGTCATTTGAGTCATAACAGCAATTAAAATCTTGTTTGGCATGCCAGAACCCTTACAGGTTTACAGTAATGATGTTGGTGAGTAAATGAACATTCACTTTAAATGTTTTGTCGTACGGTTTTAGATGCTTGGTTTGGCCCAATGTCTGGAGCTGTGATGGGTTTGGACGGAGTTTACGTGGGGTAGTTTCTTGCTGTTTGGTTTCTGAGGTAACTAGTCTAAACTCGTTTGCTTGTCTACTTTCCCTCGTGTCTAATTTCCTGAGGAAAAAACCCCCAAGCAGTCTCGTCTTCATTAATATTCCTGAGCGCTGCTAAAATCGTGAACACCAGACACACAGCGTTTATCATGTTTTTCCGTTTGACAGTGTTATGGATGTTCACTCACTAGACTGTATTATGGTATTACTATGTTTTTGGATGTGATACCATTAGTACTACCGTGGATTTCAAGTCATGTCGAGGTACTTTAAAGAATACCTTGTAAATATCGTACCATAGTATGACCATCTGATTGCGTCACTGTACCACCATAGTGCCTTTTTTGCATGGGTGTCATGAAGTAAACATGAATTGGTTTCTTGTTTAATAGCTGTGTCCTAATCAGTCAGAAGACCTTATTGCGTTTGCATTTTCAGAATCTGCTGTCATGTGTAAAATGAATATGATTTTTGTCCATAGCTAAAATAACACAGGTGTTCAAAGAAAAAAAGACTGTGCATTGTGATTGGGTTGCTTAATTTCTGTTACTGAAATGGTCGCACTGTAGAGCCCTGTAAAGCCAGATGAACTGGAGAGCAGGGAAAGGGTTTTGCACATTTATAATCAAACTTGTTTTTAACATGCCTGTCATCCTCACAGTTTTATATCCGAACGCTGCATTTAGAAACCGCACAACCACAGAAACTGTTTCCATCACAAAAATCCCAGCGTTCTCAGACACCCAGTGAAGTTTTCATCCACGTCAGGCCTGCTACCGAGCCAAGCGGCAGAGATGGCCATCGTTCCCACAATGCACCACGTGCGTGTGAAACCCGAGCTGTGCTCTCTTTTGGCGTACGGCTGAAATGGAGTTGTGAGTTGAAGCAGGGGTCTGAATTCAGGGGGCATACGCTGTTACCGGGCCTGAGACGCATCTAAAACAGGAATTCTAGAGAGATACCACACGTGACGGTTTGAATGACTGCGTTTTTTTGTTTGTGAGGATCTATAAAGGTTGGTCTGGTATTGTTAGTCCATTGTTGTTGCTGTCAGATTTCATGATGAAATACTTGTTTTCTTTTCTACTCTTGTTTGTGTTTAACAGGCTTGTGTCAAAATGTACAGCACTGATACATGTTGACGATTATAGGCACTATGTGCTGACATAAGCACGCTTGACAGCTGCACGCAGCACATGGATGGATATGGGGGTCTCCGTCGTGTGTAACACTTGTGTTGTGTTCGCCTGTTGTCTGTCTTCTGAATGGGAAACTCCAGAAATAATCCCACAGCCGCTCTGGAGTCAGTGTAGCACTTAAAGATGCATAAATAGATCCAGAAAATGAAATATAATAGTGATCCTTGAGGTGAAATGACAAGAAACAGGCAGCTTTTAGAAGCAGAGTGACATGATTAATGCTTGAAAGCCAGTTTACGGTGATTTTACCACGGTTAAGAGGTGTTCTTAGGCACAACTTGAAGTGGGGAAAAAAATCACTGTAATGCATGGCCTTTATCTTTTATAAACTAGTGAAAATAGAATTTTTTTCATAAGATGTCAGTGGTCATAAATTGAGTTAAAATTTTATATTATAAATATATTTCATATGTTGACATAACAAACATAATGTTCAAAGAGAGAGGAATTTGTTGCATTAATATTAGATTCTTTTTGCACAGTAAAACCCTCTCCAAGGAGTTGCATCTCATGCTCTTCAAACAAAAATGAATAAATCCACATAATTATCTAGGGCTTCTTAAGATAAACTTGTTGAGTTTGTATTAAGAAGCCCTAAATAATTATGCTGGTTTAGTAGTTTTATTTTAATGGGGGTGAATTCAGAGATGCAGCATCTTAGATAGGGTTTTACCGTGCTGACAGTTGAAAACCAGTGATTCCCAAACGTTTTTTGTTGCTATACCACTTTGACCTAAAATATTTATTAATATTTGAAGTTAGTATTTAATTAGTTCTCTGACATCCATTAATTGTCACATGAAATGCGGGTAAACAAATAAAAATTGTTTTATTTTGATTTTTATTATAAATATTTTTTAACATTTCATTTTTTATTAAATTTTTTATTTGATTTTTTTTTATACATTTTTTCAAATATTTTTGTTTTTGCATTTTTAGGTTTTAAATAAAAAAAATTTTAATAAGTAAATTATTAGCTTTTTACCCCAATTTGTGAAACCTTACGCTAAACAGCACAATAAAATGCTCTCTATGAATTCACTAAATAATACAAACTAATACACTAAAGAAACTTTCTGATCTAGTAGGCAGTTTTTGAATGACTAGTTGATCATCCTGACTCATCCTCAGTATTGGATGTTTTACAGCTGCTTTCATCAAGAACTAGTTTTTGAAGTGTGATGTTTTCCAGAGATTTTGTTATACGTGTTTTCACTCGTGTCAGACAACAGACCAAAACCTGTCTGGAAAACATTCGTGGAATTCAGCTGAACGTGTTTGTCGGTTTGTCACTTTTGTCGAGTTTCCCAAACTATCAGAATTTCGCCTCTCACTGCAGGTATGTTATGTCTGAATGCTCGTCTGTGTGATAAATGACGTCCTGATCTTCCTCTGACGAAAGCCATCCTCTCTGTCTGTGTCTTTGGTCTGATAATGATCCACCTTTCTGTGCAGAGGGGAACATTCCTGGGCTTCATTAGTAACAGATGTGAAGGACGGTTTCAAAGTGTGTCCTGTGAGCGGAAAGCAGCGCTGTAGTGCGGTTTGGTGCAGTGGACAGTTGTGTTTGGTGTCTTTATCATTCATGTATGAGGACAGTTGTTTTGCCCGACAGGAACTGCGCCGGGGCTGGTGGATCACGAACAACAGCTGCCCGTGGCGTCATCGCCAGCCCTGAAATACAGGATCCTAGTGTCAGAAAATATCTTTTAACCTGTGTGTGATATTTACACTTCCATTCACAAGTTTGGGGTCGATAAGTTTTTTAATGTGAAAGAAGTCTCTTCTGCTCTCCAAGGCTGCATTTATTTGATCAAAAGTACTGTAAAAATTGTAAAATATTATTACTATTTAAATGTAACTGTTTGCTATGCGAATCTATGTTAAAATGTAATTTATTCCTGTGATCAAAGCTGAATTTTCAGCATCATTACTCCAGTCTTCAGTGTCACACGATCCTTCAGAAATCATTCTAATATACTGATTTGCTGCTCAAGAAACATTTCTGATTATCAATGTTAAAAACAGTTGTACTGCTTTATATTTTAGTGGAAACTGTGATACATTTTGTTTTTGAGGATTTGATGAATAGAAAGTTGAAAAGAAATAGAAATATTTTCTAACATTTGTAAATATCTTTACTATAATTTTTGATCAATTTAAATGCAATAAAAGTATTAATTCCTTTAAAAAAAATTGTACTAACCACAAACTATGTATTATATTTTATCTAAAGTAGCTTGCAGTGAGATTAGAGTTTATATTTTTATTTAAATAACAAAATCTTAAATCAAATGTAGTTCAGCATATAGTAAGCAAGTATGCATTCTTAACATTAGTGGGTGTTAGTATATAGTTAAAAATGTAATCAGTGCTTTTCAGTTTGTAATGAAGATAATATATTTATCATCAATTTCTCTGGTTTAAGATCATTTTTGGGTGAACAGTTGAACAACGAAAAGTGTCAAGCCAACATAATGTGTACATCTTTGGATGTGTTTGACAATTGGCTACTTGCTTTGTGTGCTTATTCTGTTGTTATGTGTGGGTTTGGCATTGTTGTGGACCGAAACAAGCATGCATCGTTACTAGCTGGTTGATTGTTTGTTGATGGTTCGTCTGCAGAGCGATATTAGTATCGTGTTTTTGCCAATACAAAAAGCCACACTGGACAGAGGAAGTTCTCAACTTTATTTAGCACAAGACCTTCAGCACAGATGATCTATCATCACAAGACTTCCTTTTCATCTTCGACCAGGGCGCTTCCCAGCCGTCTCCCATTCGTCGAGTGTCTGAAGGGCGTTTTGTACAAGGTGCCAAGTGTGCCACCCTGTTTCCACTGTTCTGTTATTGAGCAGGTTAAGTAGTGAACGCTTTGACCCGGTTGGCACTGAAAACACACTTAATCTGCAGGGTTTACCGACAGGAACTGCGCTCGCCTATTCCTTGTCATGAGCTCAAAGACTGGGCTTTTACAGGAGACAGACGTCTGCTCTTCTCTTTCTGAAAGGCTCACAGAAGGAGCCCGTCTCTGTGCTCTAAAGGTGACATGAGTGTTTGTCTGTGTTTGGGCCCGTTGTGCTTGTGAGCGTGTTTTCCTAGATAACTGTTTGTTGTTTGTCAAAGGAAGTAAGATTTTGAGGTCACTGGAACACGGCAGATAAACAGAAGGGACTTCTGGAATGTTTTTATGGTGCTTCAACAGCACAAGAAGTTCACATTCAGCAGCACAGTGATAATTTTTAATAATATTAATAATAATGATACAATGTATTGTAACAGTTATAATAATAATAATAATAATTATAATAATTATCTATCTATATAATAATAATAATATTAATAATAATAATAATAATAATAATAATTTTTTCATCTGTATTTTAATTTATACACTATACATGTTCTGTTGTTTAGTTAGGACCTTATTTGGGAAATTAAAAATGTAATATATTGTTATATTTTCAGTTAATTAAAAGTTTGATTAAATTGTTAGTTTTATGAAGTAATTTAATTGGATACCATTTTTGAAGATAAATTCAATAAAGCTAAAAAAATCATAACAATTTGGGGAAAAAATAAAACACATTTAATGGGTTTTATGTGAGTTTAGTTGTATACAAACAAAGTTATGTTTACATTCATTCTTGAGGTCTAAGAAACATGTGGATTGATTTCCTTCCCCATTATTAATATGAAATTAATATTGTTAAGTACTGATATTGAATGATTTTTATTGTAATAATATTTTTGATCAAATTGCCCAGCCCTACTTTTAGGGATGTGTAAAATGGTGTATTTTCAAAATCTACTTGTCTGTGGGTTGTCTAGTCAGTCCTAATTATGTCTCGTATAATGTGGCACGTTTCACACAGGAAGTGTTTTTGTGTTTAATAAAAGACAGTCCAGCACCTGAGGCCATCATCTGAAGCGTGACGACTTTAGTTGTTAAAATGAACGAAATTGTCCGGGACTATATATTTTTTCATCTTATGCAAATCCGACGGGACTTTTTGCATAATGACAGGCTGAAACAACACATCTCTCATGGGTTTACCTTGTGGTTTTGAATTGCAGATATTGTGATGGGGTACGGGCCCTATCCTGTTCTTCAGACAGTGGGATACTGTGCTCTTTCTGGTCCTGTAGTGTTCTGTCAGGTTTGAATGATGAGTGTTTTTTTTCATGACGTAAGACCCATCGTGATTTGTTGTTTCCGTGTGTTCTGTTAGGGGAATATTAGGGCCGGCGCTAGCTTTAGGCAGAGCAGGCGATCGCCTAGGGCCTCGAGCTTTGAGGAGGGTCCTCCATAACCGTAACATCCCCTATACGCCAGTCCACCAGTCAAGATGGGTAGCAAATAGCTTCATTGTTCATTGGATAGTTGAATTATCACTCACCTACAATTAAACAAATAATGTTGCCGTTTCAAAATGGGTGCCGCCTTCTGAATGTTTGCCGTAATGAACGCATCCTTCAGGTGCTGAAGCAAAAGGCTAAATAGGCACGCAAAGAAGTAGGCCTACAGCTCCTAATGCAGGTGTGTGAGAATCGTCATCTACTTGATTGCAATGTATTCTAAATATAAACTTGTTCTTTTGATCAGCGTAATTTCTGGACAGATCATTCACCGGTCTATTATGAGTTTAAAAGAGTGTGAGCGCCGTTGACGCACCCAGATGCGACACTTTGAATTTACGCGTATGTGAATGACATCGCGTCGGGAGCTGACTAGCAAACTAGCAAAAAAAAGTAAAGAAGTTTGTATTCAAATTCAAAAAGCAAACATACTACACCATTTTTTAATGTTTCAAAAAGTACCTCATTGTAACTTCTAAATTGTGCTGATTAGCCTACATAACACTTACTTTATGTTTCAATTAAAGGGATACTCCACCCTAAAATGAAAATTTTGTCATTAATCACTTACCCCCCCATGTCGTTCCAAACCCGTAAAAGCTTCGTTCGTCGTCGGAACACAATTTAAGATATTTTGGATGAAAACCGGGAGGCTTGTGACTGTCCCATTGACTGCCAAGTAAATTCTCACTGTCAAGGTCCAGAAAAGTATGAAACACATCGTCAGAATACTCCATCTGCCATCAGTGGTTCAATCTGAATTTTATGAAGCGTCCATCGGATGCTTTCCAAAATGGCGCTACGCTGACGCAGAGAGACAGAGAGGAGACGAATTGTTGAATAAATGTCGTTATTTTTATTTTCTTTGCGTACGAAAAGTATTCTCGTTGCTTCATAAAATTCAGATTGAACCACTGATGGCAGATGGACTATTTTGACGATGTTTTTTATACTTTTCTGTGCCTTGACAGTGTTATTTACTTGGCAGTCAATGGGACAGTCACAAGCCTCCCAATTTTCATCCAAAATATCTTAAATTGTGTTCCGATGATGAACGAAGCTTTTACGGGTTTGGATCGACATGGGGGTAAGTGATTAATGACAATTTTCATTTTGGGGTGGAGTATCTCTTTAACTGGAAGTGTGTCTTTCACTTACACTTGATTTGTTTAGGCTATATAGTGAATATTTAAGGTTAAAATACAATACATACTATCTAGGGGTGCTCCGATCAGGATTTTTGAGGCTGATCGCCGATCACAGAAAGCAGTATCTGCCGATACCGATCACCGATACCGATCTTTTTAAAGCCATTTTTTTATCATGTAAAATTATTTATAGTGTTACTCCAATCAGGATTTTTCAGACATTTATTCAGTGTCTGAATTTCATTTTTGAAAATGGGGGGAATTCCCCTTTTAAGTGACTCTTGTGTGAGAGGATTTTTTTAAATTTGAGGGGTGGAGGGGGGAGGGCATTTTTTTTAGACATTTTTCAAAAATATACATTTATCTCACCTAAATGTTTGATCATCCAGTGCATTTTTGTTTTTACAATCGTGCAGTTGTTGCAGAAAAGCTTGCACACAGCACAAGCCTGATTTCACACAGGAGTCCACTACTGATCCATCTGTTTACCACAAACACAACATTTATCCATTATTTTGATTTCAAATCCAAACATTGTTACTGAAAATGCTTTTTCATTGTGATTTTTTTTAACAGTAATACAGTGTTTATAGACGTTTAAACAATTAATATAAGCAACACATTATTTTATGCTTTTTACTTTTGCATTTACTTCTAGATTTATATATTAAGTTGCTCAAGCAAGTGGCAAAACATGTAAACTACTTTTCTTATGTTATCACAAACATTCTAAATTAACTTATGACTGGCAGAAACAGACAGCTCTACTGCATTTAAATCTTTATTACAAACAATCCTGCGGTTCACAAAGAACTTTGCTTTCCATACCTCCACGAGTGCCATCTCTTATTGCCTTGTTTATCTAAAAGTGCTCTTTTCCTTTAAACCTAGCCAAAAAGCCATATGTGTTGACTGTGAAACACAGTAGACTTTAATTATGTGTATTTATAGTGTAATTACTACATTTTTGTGTCAATCCATGTTCATATTTACCGCAAACAATGCGCTGTCACTTTAATTCAGTGCGTGCAGTACAGTAAAGATAGACTCGTTGCGGAAACAATCTCTGCACTGCTGCAGACGCACCGCTCCTGGAACGCACTACCGGACCGCAACCGCGTGCAGAATGTTCTGATACGTTAGCATGAACGCGGAAAAAATACGCACCGCATACGCACTGCGAACGGAGTAATATGAACCTGGCGTTGTGTGTGAGCTTCGAGCGTACAGTCTCCAGGAGAGCGCACGAGTGCTGAATGGTTAAACACTGGCAAGAATTAACAAGAAAAGCAATTTATAAACTTTAGTGACGATGCAACACTGCCTCGATTGTGCAAGTGACAATTCCTGTGTCAACTGTGCAGCTCGCTTATAGTGCAGACGCGATGTGATTTGAAGCCATTTTGAGAGGGAAAGAGAGAGTGCGCGTGGTGATTCACTCACGCTGTTTATGAAATTATGTCTCACAGAAAGTTTCAAATTACTTTGTTATTTAATGAAGAAATATGAATTGTACCTCACCTTCAGCATTATAATTATTTCACCTGCGCCAGACAGAGACCGAGACGGTGCTGCTGCATGTCGTGCCAAACCTCTCACAGCAGACGCGTTATCAGCTTGAGATCGGCCTTTTTAGAGACCGCTGATCAAACATCCCAAAGCAATTATCGGCCGATAATGATCGGTACCTGATCAATCGGAGCACCCCTAATAATATCATATTCATTAATATTAATAATATGACAATATCTGTAGTTAATATTGGTTAAATGGGAGGGGGAAATCCTGCCCATACCCAGCTAGGAAAAAAATAGATAAAAGCACTTATGTTCATTTACTGAAGTGATATTCAGGAACTGTGAATAAATTAATTAAGTTTAGTCATGCTTCCATTTAGCTTTAATTTATTTTTAAGTTTTAATTATTTTAGTACCTCAATGTGCACTGTTTTTTTTTTAAGTTTTGTTTTTTTTTCTTTTCATTTTTAATCTAATTTATTTTATTTCAGTTTTCATTTACCAAAGTCTGTTTTTAATAGTTTTACTTCCATTTGACGTGAATGATTCCTCAAATCATGTGTCTTGAGGAAAGTTACTTTTATTTCAGTGTTATTTATAGTGTTAATATTATTTATAGTATTAATATTTTGAATTAGCTTTCACTTTTTTCGTATTTAATTTGTGTTTTAGTAATTTTGTTTGTGTTTTTATCCTTTTTAAAAGATTTTTTTTTAATGTCTCAATTTTGCTTTAAGTTGTCAGTTTTAGTTATTTTAGTATTTAAATGTACACCTTATTTTAGTTTTAGTTTGAATTTTTCATGTATTTATTTTATTTTTATTTACCAAAATCTATTTTTAATAGTTTTTGCTATAGTTAATGACACTGGTTTCTTTACACTCAATTTTCACCATTTTTATTACTATGAAAATATTTGATTATTTTGCACACAAATGCAACAAGAGTATAATTTAGGCCTCATACAGTTGAATGATTTAATGACCAGAGCAACTCTCTCTAATGCACTGTAATTAGTGCACCGTTTGAAAACCAACGCCTGAATCAAATCTCCAGGAGTTGCTTGGAAACAAATGTCAAAACACATCTTCCCTGTTATATCTCTGACATTCTCTCTTTGTCCCTTTTGCAGGAAATGACTGAGAAGCCTTATAGATAGTTTGTGCTTTTGTTGCTGCGGTCCGCATTTGCTGAGAGACCCCTATCTGGAAGCACATTTGTTTCCGTTGTGAGTATTAACTACCTCAGGCACTGGAAACTGATCAAGAGGGAGCTGTACGGCGCTCACAAACCTTCTGACCGACTGGATCCGTCAGAGCGGCGCAGGGCCGCAACGTGCCAAGGCGACATCACCCAGTAGCTCATGCCAAATCCTGTCACTGTTTTTCCTCTTCTGAAAATTCATATTGTTTTTTGCTGAGAGATTTTTAAGATTTTTCTATTTTTATCAGAGGCCTACGGAAAGCGCTCGGAAAGAAGGGTTTTTCGCTTCCAATTGAAGGATTCATTATGCACTTTGGATTTTCATCCAGGATTAAAGCTAAATCGTTTTTTCCCATGAGGCACCTGTGAATCGGTTCTAAGGGAAACCAACTTTCAGTGGGATCTTTTGCTCAAACGTTTTGATGTGAGCTGTGTCCGGAGCTGCAGCTGGGCTGCAAGATTTCCTTAAACCTTCCATCGCACCGCTCTCCATCTCTCCAGAGCGGGATACTGTCATGACTTCCCATCTGGTGGGATCTTTAAGCTATCTATTTACTTGATTCCAAGAGTTCCAAATTAGGCATCCAGAACTCATTCGAAGGTGAAGTCGAGAGGACCGACACTCCCTGGGCACATTGAATACTTATGTATTGTTGCAGTGCACAAGAAAGTAAAATGGACTACAAGCTGCGCTTTTTGCTTGGCGGGTCCAAGCACAAAGTGCAGCAGCACCAGCAGTTCCAGTTGCCCGAACTCAGCCGTACCCTTAGTGCCCCGTTGGGCTCTTCTTGCTCTACCCCTTCTCCAATGGCTACCATAAGCTCCTCCTCTTCCGGCTGCCATGCCCCACCCCCAGGCGCCACCACAGCGATCGCGGACATCCAGCAGGGCATCTCCAAATACCTGGACGCACTGAACGCGTTCTGCCGCGCGAGTGCGTTCCTGACCGAGCTCTTTGGCAGCGTTTTCCGGGACTCCCGTTACTCCAAAGCAGCTATGCAACTGAAGGACGTGCAGGAACATGTCATGGAAACGACCAGCCGGCTCACCACAGCAATAAAGCCCGAGATCGGCAAGATGCTGATGGAGCTCAGCGCAGGCGCGGCTAACTTCAAAGACCAGAACGACTTCAGCCTGCAGGACGTTGAGGTAAGGCGCAGGAGAACAACATTTACGTATACTATTGCATGTTGATGTCTAAAATTACTTTTCTTTGAGGTTAAAGGTAGCTTAAAGGGATAGTTCACCCAAAAATGAAAATTCTGTCATTAATCACTCACCCTTATGTCGTTCCAAACCCTGTAAGACCGTTGTTCATCTTTGGAACACAAATTAAGATATTTTTGATGAAATCCGAGTGCTCTCTGACCCTCCATAGACAGCAAGGGTCCTACCACGATCAAGGCACAGAAACGTAGTAAGGACATCGGTAAAACAGTACATGTGACATCAGTGGTTCAACCACAATTTTACGAAGCTATGAGAATACTTTTTATGGGCAAAGAAAACAAATATAACAATTTTATTCAACAATTCGTCTCTTCCTCTTCACCCTAGGGTGCCATTTTGGAGAGTATCACGACGCGTGCACTTGCTTTGATCTGAATGAGAATTATTTATAAATCGGCTGTTGACAACATAAGAGAAGTTTTAATGTCCCTGTAGTTTTAACCAAAAGAAAAGCGGGTTAAATGTTTGAAAATGAAGAAAGGTAAAAAAATTTGTATTGCAATATTTTATTCTAAAATAACATCTAGCATTTATAAAAAAAATAAGTCTCAGGTGTCCCTAAAATGTGTCTGTGAAGTTTCAGCTCAAAATACCCCACAGATCATTTATTATACCATGTTGAAAATTACCGTTTTTTTTTTTTGTTTGTTTGTTTTTTTTTTTTACTGAAGCAGAAACATACTGTTTTCATGCATGTATCTTTAAATGCAAATGAGTTGTCTTCACTTTTCTAGAAGAGAGCGGAGCCTTTACAGCTTGTGCCTCAGATACTCTGCCAAAACAAAACTGGATCTGTCTGTTCCTGATTATCATGTCTATCAAGGTCACATTCACGTGACATTATAGTTGTTCAACATTTTAAAAGTGTATTATATGTACGTTTTTTTTAAGCCGTATCAGTTTATACTTCTGATATATGGTGTTCTAAACATGCGCACAGAAAGCTGGCTGTAATACAGCATGTTGCGCGAGTACTAAACTAAGTTCTCTTTTGCATCTTACTGCACTTACACACAAGGTTACGTCAAAAACACATAAACCCAGTCGGTTATGTCTGTGAACAACTGGGAAAGAAATTACATGTTTAGATTAGATCTTTGCGACAGCAGTTTAATGTACAGCACCTACTGCTCTCTGTGCTGTTGATATGATTGTCCCTGATTTATAGGGAAAATAATAATCAGAGTGAATGAATTTTTACCACAACAGCGTGGTTCTGTACACAGACTCCCGACAGATAATTATCTTCACAAACAATACAAAAGTCAATTTTGCTTAATAGGTCCCCTTTAAATTTGTTATAAATATTTAATAAATATTTTAAAATAGTACATTCATTTTTATTATTATCGTTGTTGTTGTTATTATTAATTTTTAGTCATATCAATAAATAATCACAAAAATCTCAGGCAAATTTAGTAAACAAGCACAGTAAAGATGTAGCTTTTGGTTGCAAACTTAGCAACCAATCAGAGCCTGTGAATTTTGGAAAGTTCTTGCCCTTTTTTATGTAGTTCACATCACAAACTCTGTTTAGCAGTCTGTGTTTAAGACTTGCAACTAAAGGGTTAAATGTCTCTCTCAAAGTACAATTTTAGAAGGAAAAGACAGGAATCCTTATAAATCCAGCCCTACTTGAGATCAAACCTGTGACGTTTGTTCTAGCAGTAGATGTTTGCCATCATGCTGCTGTTGTTCCTCCAGACACTGATTATTTTTCAAAGGCGAGGGGAGAGGAGAGGCCTTCAGGTCTTTTATAGAGGAATTCCTCTGTTCAGAGATATTTTCAGAAACCAGATGCTCTCTCTCTATCCGTCTCTATCCAAGTGAACATACTTTCTAGCTGGTGTGGTTGGCCGTGTGAGTTGAGCCGCGCTGGTCAGTCTCTGTGTCTCTGCTCGAGGGACACATATAAGCTGAAATGATGCCTTTATGAGTGAGGGTTTGTGCCCTGGTGGATGTGGTCACACTCTGAGCAGGAAGGCTTCACACCACAGGCCTTTAAAACGGGCGCTGCGGCAGGGAACCAGGTCAGACCTGCAGCTATACAGACCAAATTGGAGTCCCGACGGAACCTCACGCTAAACACAAAACGCCAAAGTTTTCAAAAGTATGAAATGGAATATTCTGGCAATTCCAGATTCTTTCCGCCTGAACGTGTTTGCTGTGGAATGGTTTCAAATATTGAAAGTGTTTTATAATGTTTGCAGAAGCGAAAACGTCCTGAATACTCACCCAGAATTTTTACAGCAGCTGCTCTGGAAAGTTTCGGCTGTGTTTTCAAGTATTTTCGTCTGAACAAGGCTTGTGGTATGCCGCCTTTTACATACAGAACATAAAAAACATACCAGTTCTGCTGCTTTAACCTCAGGGATGCCTAAGTTTACTTCACTATATTACAAATAAATCCTAATCTAATCATGACAGCCTAGATATCATTGGAAAGGTCTAGATATTTTACCACTGTTTTTTTGTTACAAATTATGTAAGAAAAGTAATAGATTAATTTGACGAGTGCACCTCTACATCATAACAGGAGTTCTGACCTCACAAAAAAGTCATTTTTCTTGCCTTTTTCCCTATCACGCTTTAGAAATCATCATAAATTATTTATCAGCTTAAAATCTCAAAATTCATCCTGTGAGAACCATTTTAAAATTAGTTTATGAATTATAACAGTTTAAATTTGGATAGTGCACTTTCACATCTTTTTTCAAAAATGGGAGTGACAGTTAAAGGGTTAAAACACAGCCGGTGTTTTTTTTCAGCTGCCAGATATCCACGAAAATGTCAGTGTTTATTAAACTGCGGCCTTCTGAACTGGTGAACGGAACCAGAGGAAGTATTTCTCGAATGCACTCATATTAGCGCTCTCTGTAAACACTCCACAGACTTTACAGGCGGCGACTGGTGTCTTTTCAGCGTCTTGTGTTTGCTAATGAGCGTTTTGTTTGCGAGTGGCCCTTCCTGCCTTGCGGGAATCTGCCTGTTGTGTGTGTACAAAGGTGGGGTATTCCCGTCCCTGGGGTGTGTTGGCTTACACCGTGATTGTCTCAATGAAGTGCTGCTACAGAAATACACCCGCTGCAATGCTCAGCCAATCAACTGCGCTCTTTTTGGGTGCCCTCAATAAGAACACTGACCCTAGATCGGGTTTCCAAACCATGTGATGTGATTTGTTTGCATATGAACAGTTGAATGGTGATCCTGAGAGGTTTTATTTGTAAGAGACCATATTTACAGTTGATGATGGATTTTAAGTCATAGCACTGCTGTTTAAGCCTCATCTAAGTCTGGGCTGGACAATTAGTTTAGACAGTTTCTATTCACCCAGAATGATTCTGCATGACTTTGCATGCAATGCATTGAATTTACTGTACAATTAAGGATTAATGTGATTCAATTCACCAAAACAATTATCTATGCTTACACAATGTGCTTGGTCTTGAAAATACACTCTTTTTAGCTACTTTTGATTCTTTTTTTCATTTGCACTGTTTCCCTATTTCAGTATTATTGTATTATTATTATAATTACTATTAATATTATTATTATTATTATTATTATTATTATTATTATTATCATAATACAAAATATTGCAGGGCTCGCAAAATCGCTAGCCCGACGTGCCGGGGCTATTGTGTTTTCCAGTCGGGCTACCAAAATGTATCACCACTCTGCCCGACGGGCTATCTTAAATGCAGGGCTCCCATGGGTCCTTAAGGACACTTCAATTTACAGGTGCATCTCAATAAATTAGAATGTCGTGGAAAAGTTCATTTATTTCAGTAATTCAACTCAAATTGTGAAACTCGTGTATTAAATAAATTCAGTGCACACAGACTGAAGTAGTTTAAGTCTTTGGTTCTTTTAATTGTGATGATTTTGGCTCACATTTAACAAAAACCCACCAATTCACTATCTCAACAAATTAGAATACTTCATAAGACCAATAAAAAAAACATTTTTAGTGAATTGTTGGCCTTCTGGAAAGTATGTTCATTTACTGTATATGTACTCAATACTTGGTAGGGGCTCCTTTTGCTTTAATTACTGCCTCAATTCAGCGTGGCATGGAGGTGATCAGTTTGTGGCACTGCTGAGGTGGTATGGAAGGCCAGGTTTCTTTGACAGTGGCCTTCAGCTCATCTGCATTTTTTGGTCTCTTGTTTCTCATTTTCCTCTTGACAATACCCCATAGATTCTCTATGGGGTTCAGGTCTGGTGAGTTTGCTGGCCAGTCAAGCAAACATATATATATTTAGGGCTGCACGATATATTGCATGCGATAGTCATGCGCATCTCATCAGTAAAGCCGGTTCTGTGATTACAAATAAAACTCTATCACCTGTTTTCAGATAGAGCGGCATTTAATACACAGAGCTGTAGTTCATTGACAAGCTACGCAATTCGCGCTCAAAATCGCAGATGCATCGCATGCGATAGTGAATGTGATATTGCGTAGCTTGTCAGTGAACTACAGCTCTGTGTATTAAATGCTGCGCCATCTGAATACAGGTGATAGAGATTTATTTGTAATCACAGAACCGGCTTTGCTGATGAGATGCGCATGACTATCACATGCGATATATTGTGCAGCCCTAATATATATATATATACATACATATATACATTATATATATGTATATATGTATGTATATATATATATATATATATATATATATGTATATGTATATGTATATGTATATGTATATGTATATATATATATATATGTATATGTATATATATATATATATATATATATATATATATATATATATATATATATATATATATATATATGTATATATATATATGTATATGTATATATGTATATATGTATATATGTATATATATATGTATATATGTATATATATATGTATATATGTATATGTATATATGTATACGTTTATGTATATATATATGTATGTGTGTATATATATGTATGTGTGTATGTATAAAAATGTTTTTTTTTTTTAATTTAGGCTAGTTAAATTAGTTTTCGAGGCTACCAAAATCTGAAGAATACCTGCCCGAAGGGCTACCAGGGATTTTGAAATTTTGCGAGCCCTGTTATGTTAGTATTATACCGTTAATAATAATAATAAGAATATTGAATTAATAAACAATAATATTTACTATTATCATCATTATCATTAACAATAAATTATTATTATTTATTATTATTATTATTGATAATAAAAAAGTTTTTGTCCCGTTTTAGTTTCTATTTTTAATTTGTACTGTACTTTAATTTCCCCATTTTAATATTTTGTTTTAATAATAATAGTAAATATTATATATTAATATTTGTATTAATTGTTACTGTTATCATTATCAATGTTAAATTGCATTAAACAGCAATATATATATTTTTATTTATTTATTTATTTATAACTTCTGTACTTTTTACAATATTTCATGGTGGTTTTAAAAGCCTCAATTGTTTTTCTTGTTTATTTTTTTTGTGTGTTTTTACCATGTTTATTTTTGCATATAACTGTATGTCAAAGGCGTTTTAAAACACGCTACTTTTATGTCAATCTGTGTATGTTTTTTTTTTTTTTTTTTTGGTCATATGCATTAGAATCAAGAATCAATTTTAAATCTTTTTTTCTGCAATTGGCTTTATTCATTTACTTATTTAAATTCTGGACCCTTAGAAGATTTTAGTTTAACCTTGTAAGTTTCACTTGTCCAAATCTTCCCTGTGCTTATCGCCAGCAAGTGGATGAGCCCTGAAACCCTTAAATAAGCCTAGAATAATATAATTAGTTGATTTATGCCCTTATTAGCAGTGTGTCCAAATCTGTCTTTAGCTAACGTTTAAAGCAGGTTCCTATATACGCTGTCGGCTCTCAGGTGTTTCTGCGCGAGGGGTGAAAAACTGAAACTGGCGCCGCCTTGTTTTTCCTGTCTCCTGTTGCACAAGACGGCAGGCATATTTCTGTCTTTACAACTTGGCCTGTAGATATTTTCAGCAGATCCCTGTAAAAGAAACCCTTTCTACTGTGGTGGGGGTGACAAGCCTTCCCTCTTTATGAACAGTTTGAGGAAAAGAATCAATTCATGCATCACAGTTCTGACTCGATTTATGTGTCGATCTGCAAAATTCAAGTTATTTATTGAAAACATACACAGAGCCAAACAGTGAAGTGATTGAAGTGGTTTGAGCAAATGCTGATCCTGTGTCTTTATTTCATTATTTTTATGAGCTTGTCTCTTGTCCTGATGAGTAAGACGTGTGTCAGAAAAGACTCCCTATTTAGGAAGCGATACGGCAGAAACTCTGTAAGTCTGCTCAGAATGCATCTGTGTCTGGGAATGTTCCGAACGCACTCGTTACTATTGGGATCGACCGCCGTTTCCCGGAACGTCGAGCAGGGTCTGGTGCATTGACCTCGGTGGGATTCTTGCCTCATTTGGTCTGTGGTTTTGTTTCTGCTTATTAATATAACGTCAGCAGCAGATGTACGTGCCTGTTTCTGGCCTGATTGATGTTATTGAAGTCTGTTATGAAATGTAAAGGCTGCTGTAATGAACACTTGACATAAGGAAGGCTGAGAAACATGTCACACCTCTTTATCTCATTCTCAGAAAATTGATCCCTGCTTTTGAAATCACTGAAGGCTGATTCTTTTTTTTGTGCAATTTTTCAGGTTTTCTGTTTTCATGTTAAAACATCACCTTGTGTGGCCTTTTTTAAAGAAAGTAATTATTATTATTATTATTATTGTTATTATAAAATTATTTGAAAAATAAATATCAGACACATTTTTCTTCCGTGTTTTAATATTATCAGTAATACCCCATTCACACGGGGCGTCGGCGTCAACGCTTGACGGAGGGCGTGTCTGAAGCTTGGTGCTGACGCGACCGTAAAGGCCTAAGTATACTTCGTTTTTGTACGCTAGCGTATGCGTACAGTCGAACGCGTAGCCTTTCAAAGTATACTCCATTTGAAGTTGTACGTGAACGCAGGCGGTCGACACATGCGCACTAGAAAGCTTCATTCATGTTCAGTGTCTGCTCTATTTTTCCCGTTAAGTCATGACTGATAACAAATATTTTTGAACTCTTTTAAACCAAAGCTAAGCTGTCTCATACCCTCTCGCTCACAAGCGCTCGTCAATGTGAGCGTCTGTTGTTGCAGTCTTCGCTATTTTGTTGGCGTTGTCCGTGTCTTTAGTTTCGTTTTCTACTGTGAAACAACGGCCAGGGACAGTGTTGCCACCATGCGGGAAAACATGATTACTGCAAAATAACTTCAGTGCGCATGTGCGACCTGAGCGTACAAAGTATGCGCGGTTACAAAAAAGGGTGGTGCGCATACAGTACGTGCGTACCGTTCTGATGATGCAATTCACGTCACGCGCACTGTACGCTGTCCCTCGCGTACGCGTAAAAAGTGAAGTATACTTAGGCCTTAATAGTGACAACAGCCAATCACATTACTTTTCTGATGTTGCATGAATGAGATTGGCTAGCGTCTGCGCTAGGGTATTTGCATAAGGCGATCTAATTGGCTGACGCCTGCGTTGGCGCTTGAAAAGTTGAAAAGTTTTCAACTTCTGCCGCGAGCAACGCCAGTGAAGTAGCGCGACAGACCCACAGTTCTGTTCGGCAATGCTTGACGTCACTCCATTCAAAGTAAACGAGAGGCGTTGACGCCGACGCCCCGTGTGAATGGGGCGTAATCCTCTGTTGTTGCAGCACTTTATTTACCAAAAAAAATAAAAGGAACTGGTAAATTGTCATGATTAAATTTTTTAGACTAATGAAATCGCTAATATTTTATGTCTTCATTTGTTTGTAAATTTGTATTTGTAATTCACAAATCCAGAAAAATTAAAACAAGCATTTTTCTAAAAAAAAGAAAAAAAAAAAGGAAATCTGAAAATACTAAAACATTTCATATAGCCTGATTATTTTGCTTGTTAATCTAAAAAAATTAAATAACAGAATCCAGAAAAACTTACATTGGAAAACAATTTGTGCAAAAATAAAACCGATTTAAAGGGATAGTTCACGCAAATTCGGTCATCGTTTACACACCATCCATTTGTTCCACACCTCAATGAGTTTCTTTCTTCTGTTGAACACAAAAGAAGATATTTGGATGAATGTTGGTAACCAAACAGTTGACGGTACCCGTTGACTTTCATAGTATTTATTCCCTACTATAGAAACCAATGGCTGAGTAAATATAACTGTCAATGATTACAGAATTTTCTTTAAGGTGAACTTTCCTTTTGATAGGGTATGAATTAATAAAATCCGTTTTGATGTTGTAGTTTGTGTTAAAGGTCTGATGTGACTCTTTCTCAGGTGCTGGGCCGCTGCTTCCTGACGGTGATGCAGGTGCATTTCCAGTTCCTGTCACAGGCGTTGCAGAAAGTCCAGCCGGTGGCGCAGTCCTGCCTGGCCGAAGCCCTAGCGCAGGTTCAGGAGAGACACGGAAATGCCCACACACAGAACGCGAGCCCCGGGCCCCTGACTGAGCTGGAGGAGGCTGTCCGCTCATGGAAAGGAGCGTCAGAGGTATAAACACCATCAGTCAATGCAGAAGCAACCAACCAACCTGTTTCTCATATGTGGACCCACCATATGAGAAACCTTTGAGTCAACAAGCTCTAAAAAAAAATTGCTTTAAAATTTGTTAATTTAATTACAATCATTATATTTTATAATATATTTAAATAATTTTTTTTTTCATTTATATTATTTTGTGATGTTATCCTGTTCAGTTCAAATACCTACCTAAACTACTTAAAAAATAAAAAATGTGTTTGTCATCAAACCCCATATTTGAAAATATTTGAATTATATGAATAATATTTTAGAACATATTTATATAAAATGTAACATTTTATTGATTTTTTTTAAATTAAATATTATATATTAGATTGAAAATATATGTCACCCATTTATTGTCTAAATATGATTTTGCGAAGTCTTTTTGTCTTCCTATTTAGTTCAGGCTGCATACTATGTCAGATACTTACCTAAATACTTTCAGATCAGATAAACGCTGATACATTTAAGTTAACCAGCTCTCTGTGTGTGTGTGTGTGTGTGTTTCAGGTGACAGCGTGTCTCAGGGAGAGAGGGAGAGACGGCTGTCTGTCTGGCATTCAGGTGCAGCAGCTCTTCTGTTCTCAGAACACCTCCATACCTGAACACCAGCTCAAAGAGCTCAACGCCAAGATCGACAACGCTCTACAGGTGAGCACACACACTTACAGCGGCTAATCATAGTAACAACAGTTCATTAAGTTATTACAGTTATTGTTAGTGACGTAAAGCCATAATAAATGAACATGGATCTCCTTCGAGCACCCAAAGCGTAGTTTTAAATCTTTACCAATCTTTGTCACTCTCCTTCAAAACACTAGGTTTCACCCAATTGTCATCAAGTTTTAATCATTTGAAATATAATACAATTTAGTATGATCCCCTAATCTATAATATACAAATATATTAAATATTGAAATAGGGAAAGAACAGTGCAAATGAACAACAGAATCTAAAGTGGCTAAAAAGAGTGTATTTTCAAAACCAAGAACACTGTGAAAGCACAGAGATTTTTGGTGAATTGATTCACATTGAATCCTTAATGGTACAGTAAATTCAATGCATTGCATGCAAAACCATACAGAATCAATCTGGGTGAATATAAACTGTCTAAACTAATTGTCCAGCCCAGATTGATGTGAATCTAATTAATTTTAGTGAAACTCCTAACATCTCTCTGTTTAATTAAGTCTATATTTCATTTTTATCAATCTTGTTACATTTAATTGTGGACCATAATCAATGTGGAATAATGTAACAAAGCTATCTCTATACATGCTTTAAAATGTTGTAAAAATGTATAAAGTTACTAATATCTTATTCTGTATATAACAAGGCTTATTTTGAGCCACTGACTGACACACTGACATTAATAAGTCTCTGTGTGTGTGTGTGTGTGTGTTGCAGGCGTATAAAGTGGCGTTAGACTCTTTGGGACACAGTGAATATGCTCTGAAGGCCGGATTTCACCTTAATCCCAAATCAGTGGAAGCAGCTTTGCAGGTATGTTTGCCGTGTGTGGAATTACAGCTTAATGCAGATTAGAGCTGCTTTCTGGAGGTTCATGTGTTCAGCAGTCACAGAGGCAGACGTTTGACTGTCCACATCAAGTGTGATCCACCATGCATCATATTCTGGATAAGAACGGTTTGGTTAGACAGGGAGAAACCATCTAACATGTTAAACAACCAACCTCATGCACTTCTTTTACTTTTACGTTGTGCATTGCAACCTTTTGATTCATTCTTTTTCAGAACTGCTCATTTTGCAGCCTGTTACTTGTAAACAAGACTTGCATTTGTGTGTTTTCATGTATTTGGGATAGTCATGTGATTTTATTGTGCATTATCACAGGGCTGCTGTAGTGACGCTGAGGCCCAGCAGGCCGGACGCTTTCACTCCACGTCTCAGCCCATCCAGTGTGAACTACCCACAATCCCCGTCCAGATCGGCTCTCATCTCCTGAGAGGAGTTTCCTTCAACGAAAGCGCATCAGATAACCTCAAGCTTAAAACGGTACTCAGAACACGCTTATGATTGACTAGAGATGGGATGAGATCCCAGCTGGAAATGTTTTCCATGAAAGCAAGTACAAAAATAAGAAAGGATAAAACTAGGTGAAGCATCTCAGACTGTTTGTTTTACCCACTGTTATGTGAAGATCATGTCTGCCTCACATTTCACATCCAAAAATAAGAAAAGGAGGCCTTTTTTTACGACCATTTAGCAGTTTTTTCATTATTGTCATGACAATTAGGCACATTTTCATTAAGACTTTTTTTGAAAAATTAATACTTTTATTCAGCAGGGATGCATTAAATTGATCAAAAGTGACAGGAAAGACATTTATATTGTCACACAAGATTTCTGTTTTAAATAAATGCTCTTCTTTTGAACTTTCTATTCATCAAAGAATCCTGAAAAATAAAATGCATCATGGTTTCCAAAAAAATATGAAGTAGCACGACTGTTTTCAGCATTGATAATAATCAGAAATGTTTCTTGAGCAGCAAATCAGCATATTAGAATGATTTCTGAAGGATCATGTAACACTGAAGACTGGAGTAATGATGCTGAAAATTCAGCTTTGATCACAGGAATAAATGACATTGTACAACATTTCAAATAGAAGAGTTATTTTAAATTGTAATAATATTTCACAATTTTACAGTTTTAATTGAGTTTTGATTAAATAAATGCAGCCTTGGTAAGCAGAAGAGACTTTCAGAAACATCTTACTGACCTCAAATTCGTTGAGTGGTACCGTAAAACATTCATGCACATTACAGTAAAGAGAATCATCTAATTTCATACAGTGAAATCTCTTCCCAGCATGCTGTGCTTCAGCTGATCAAGGATGCTGTGGATCAGAACGGTGTGGCCGTGCGAGACGATTCCCCTGTCACAGAGGTGCTGAACCAAGTGTGTCCCTCCAGCTGGAGAGGAGCCTGTAAGACGGCCGTTCAGCTGCTGTTTGGACAGGCAGGGCTGGTGAGTTTCACACATTTGACAAACAGCATAAAGTCTGATCCACATTGCAGCTTATTCTGGACAGGAATGGGCCACTTGGACAGGAAGACATGCGTAAAACCATCAACCAACAATCTCTTTTTTTTTGTCTTGTATTTACATGTATGTATTTAGCAAGCACTTTTATCCAAAGCAACTTGCATTGTTTTAATGCATTCAAGGCAGTTTACTTTTTTATCATTTTGAATTAGTTTTTAATTCATTTTTCAATTTTATTTTAAATTTAATGTTTTTGTAATTGAGTGTCTTTGTCATTTTTATTATTTATTTATTTATTTACTTATTAAATATGCACAACAGTTTTTCATTTTAATTTTCATTTTTTTTTACATCAAGTTAAATGAAATAAAATCAGAACTGTTTCCTTGGCAACTATAGCTGAAATAAAAAGTTTATTTTTTGTATTTTTTTATATTTTATTTTTAACTTTTTCAAGTAACAAAAATGTTTTTTTTTTTTTATGGTTTTAGTTTTCTATATTAACTCTGATATTACACAGTAGTTTTATTGGTTCACTGTCAGCAACGTTCACACAAAGAAAGAATGAAAGAAAGTCTGAACACTGATTTAGAAAAGGCCTCCGGCTACAGGAAAATCATTTCTGAATAATCGTAAAGTGGTTTCCATAACGCTGTTTCTGTCCTTGCTGTGTGTGTGGTCAGAGTGACCATGACCTTTGGGCGTGTGTGTGTTTTTAGTGGAGAGTCGCCGTCTGTCGAGTCACATTGAGGATACACCTGCACTAGTAATAACAATAGCCCACTTCCTGTTTGATAGGAAACGCCCTCTTCGTTTCAAACGGCACTACATGGTGTGGCTTCACAGCCTCTTTTCAAGAACTGTGGGAAATGTTTCATTTGTGTTTTTGGATGGAAACGACTCCTGACAGTGATGAAAAGTCAGGTTACTGGAGCTCTCAAGCGTCCACTTGGCATTAGTTTGACTGTGAAATGATTGATTATGATCACTGGATGAGCAACACATGATTTATACTGGCAGATCTTCATGACAGTGTGTGCAGTACAGTTATTAAACCTGATGGTGTGTGTGTGTGTGTGTGTGTGTATGTGTGTGTGTAGGTTGTGGTTGACACGGCTCAGATTGAGAATAAGGAAGCTTACGCTCCTCAGATCTGTCTTGAAGGATCTAAAGTTGTGATCCAGGTTCCCTCTACATGGTGAGTAACCGTATATGGTAAAATTTATGGTAGTTATAGCAGTTAATTGAATCTCAGTAGCAACGACAGCAGATCCACATCCTCAGTGGCTGCAGGTTATTAGAGTTCAAGCTACTTTGTTTACCACTTATTCAAAATATGGACTAATCTTGTATGAATGACATTAACCATTATTTTCTTAATGAAGACATTAACTCCTGTTAATTTAGGTCAGTTTTAGTTAGTTTCATGAAAAGAATCATGTTTTCTATAAAATAGCAAACTGAAGGAGGTTATATAATTGCTGTATTTTCATATTGGTAAATTATTGTATGTAATTGTATTTATTTATTGATTTTGTTTTTTAAAAAAATCTATTTTCTCCACTCTTAAGTTTACGATGAAAACAGCCTTTCCTGATGATATGGCATAAAATATCAGTTATTTTTTATATAGTAATATTGTAAAATAAAATGAGTAACCTTGAAATCTGATCTTATGTTCTGATTCTACTTTTTGTCTTGCAGGTGTCTGAAGGAGGATCCAGCGACGATGTCTCTGCTGCAGCGCAGTCTGGATCCAGAGAAGACCCTCGGTCTGGTGGATGTGCTTTACACGGCTGTGTTTGACCTTCAGCGCTGGAAAGAGCGCAAGTCTGTGTCAGCATTAGTGCTGCAATCACACCTTCACATAGATCCCTCAAAAAAAAAAAACAGGAATTTCAAAATGTTCAAAAGTTTGGGGTTAAGGTTTTTGTTTTTTTTTTTTTGTTTTTTTTTGCAAAAGTAATACTTTTATTCAACAGTGTTGCATTAAATTGATCAAAAGTGA
Organism: Spinibarbus caldwelli; assembly: GCA_039654775.1. NCBI lineage: Eukaryota > Metazoa > Chordata > Actinopteri > Cypriniformes > Cyprinidae > Spinibarbus > Spinibarbus caldwelli. The sequence continues at coordinate 2,331,035 of CM077239.1, forward strand.
CAGTAAAGACAGAAAGAATTTCTGTTTTAAATAAATTTTGTTCTTTTGATCTTTCCATTCATCAAAGAATCTTGAAAAATAAAATGTATAATGATTTCCACAAAAAAAAGTTGCAAGTTGCAATAACTAAAATTAAAACTGAAATCAAAAAGTAGTTTATTTAACTGGTACCATGCACAACACAAATGTTGTGCCAGAGTTAGCTAATTTGCATCTGTTGTCCCTGGGCAGGATATTGTTAAATGAAAATTGCAGCACTCTGTTACAATAAAAAATATATATATAATAATAATAATAATAATAATAATATCACATATTACAATATCACAAAAAAGTGTACAACTAAATAGACATAAAAAAAGACCAATAAAATTGGGAAAAAAAACAATGACCAAAACTTAACTTTTTGTTATATATAGTTATTTATTGATTATTATTGATTTATTATTATTATTATTATTTTTACCACATAATCTTTGTGAAATAGAAGCTAGAAAATAAAATATTTTACACGCACAATGTATATAATATTTTACTAAAAATATATATTTATATGCACTAAAACAACTCATCTTAAAGCTGAAATAAAATCCATAAACGCTATATAAAAATAAAAACTTGAACTGAAATTAAAATTAAAATGTAAAATTTAATTCAATATTTGAATACAAACTATAATAGCACGTCCATGATACTTAAATAACACAGATTGAAAATGTATTTTGTTTGCTGGTGTTTCTGTGTGCAGGGAACAGACTCTGCCCACCATTCAGATCCAGCTACAACGAGACACGACTGATTACGGCAGCCCCGTTGATCTCCCTCCCGGGAACAGCACCAAATCCTCCGGCGGCCTCCCCAAAACCATCTCCAAACTCACCTCACGCTTCACCAAGAAAACCTCGTCCAACTCCAGCGCAGGCGGCAGTTACTCCATCCCCAGCACCCCATCGAGGAGCAGCAGCAGCTCAGATGACAAATCCAGTCGCCTGCACAGTATCCTGCAGATGAGCAGCATGCCCTGCACGCCCGACCTCAGCCACGCACAGACCGCAAACGGTGCATCCGCAGACGAGCAGGGCATGAACCTGCCCACCGATCGGGAGATGCAAGACGTCATCGACTTTCTATCAGGATTCAACATGGGGAAATCCCAGCAGGCGTCTCCATTGGTGAAGAGGAGGAATTCGGTGGCTTCTACGAATGCGGCTGATTTGAAGCCGCCTAGCGGAGCGGCTCAGCCCACCTCGCAGTCTCAAGTGTCTCAAGTCTTGGCGCAAACCTTGCAGCAACCAACACAGCAACAAAAACAGCAGCAGCAACAGCAGCTTCCTTCAACGCCAAAACAGCAGCAAACGCAGCCGCAGTCACAGCCGACTTCGCAGGCCCTGCCTTTCTACCAGCATCTCTTGCAGCCGATCGGTCAACCGCAGCAGCAGCCGCAGCAAACAGCGCCGGTTTCCCCACAGCTTTCTTCCCAGCAGCCTCCGCAGCCGAGGGCTCCCAGCAAGTGGCCCCAGGGGCCTTTAGGGGGCCTCTCGCCTATCGGACCCTTGACGCAGTGGCCTGCTCCGGGCCTGCCGGACCTCAGCTCTGACCTCTACAGTCTGGGGCTGGTCAGTACGTACATGGACAGCATGATGTCTGAGATGCTCGGCCACAAACCCCCGCAGGGACCCCGGAACAACACCTGGCCCAATCGAGACCAAAGTGACCAGAGTCTGTTCGGGGTGCTGGGAGACTCCATGCCCTTTGACCCTGCAGGTTAGCTCAGACGGGTTCACCATGGGTTTTGTTGTGGTAGCGTATGAGAGCAAAACTCTGCCACAGGGAATAGAATATATATACACACTTTATTTTTAATTGTATAGTTTTAAATTAGTTATAAGAAATTATAAACATTGTTATATGACTTAAAGGGATAGTTCACCCAAAAATGAAAATTCTGTCATTAATTACTCACCCTCATGTCGTTCCATACCCGTAAGACCTTCGTTCATCTTCGGAACACAAATTAAGATATTTTTGATGAACTCTGAGAGCTCTCTGACCCTCCATTGAGAGCAATGCAACTGTAATGTTCCCAGGTCTAGAAACGTAGTAAGGACATCGGTAAAACAGTCCATGTGACATCAGTGGCGCAACTTCAATTTTGCAAAGCTACGAGAATACTTTTTGTGCACAAAGAAAACAAAAATAACATAATTTACTCAACAATTTTTCTCTCCCGAGTTACGTCTTCTGCCATTTTGGAGAGTACCCAAGAACGTAAATGACATAATCAGCGTTGTGTACGTTCAGGGGAAAGTGTGCGTATGCATTGTGATACTCTCTAAAATGGCGAAAGACGGTAACTCGGGGGAGAAAAATTTTGAATAAAGTCATTATTTTTGTTTTCTTTGTGCACAAAAAGTATTCTCATAGCTTCGCAAAACTGAAGTTGAAACACTGATGTCACATGGACTATTTTACCAATGTCCTTACTACATTACAGTTGCATTGCTGTCTGTGGAAGGTCAGAGAGCTCTCGGATTTCATCAAAAATATCTTAATTTGTGTTCATTTTGGGGTGAAATAACCCTTTAAAGCTAAATAGAAATATTGCAAAAATACAATAAAATTACAAACATACAAGAAATGACTTAAAAATGAAAATGAAACTGAAAATATTAAAAAATATATAAATATTAAAAAAAAATCTAAAGTGTGACAGTCCCAGCTAAAAGGGTATTTTCTTACGTATTTATGTAGTATAAGAACGTGTATGTAAGAATGTTTTAAGAATTTTTTTTAATAGGTTTAAGTTTTAGTAATATTTTTGTACTTTTAGTGTTTTTTTTAGGTTTTTTTTTTTTTTTGTGACTCTTATTTAATTTACTTTTGTTTCAGTTTTAGTAATTATCATACTTAATTTATTTTAGTTAGTTGCCAGTGCAACATTTCTATTTTTTTAAGTTTTGCATCTAATATTTATATTTTATAATTTAGCTTTATTTCAGGTATAAAATTGTTTTAATAGTTTTAGTTCAATAAACTATCCTATTTTTATCAAAACTGTTTTATACCTTTGCATGCATGCTTGAGCTAATATTACCCACGACTCCTTGTTCTGGTGAGGATCAATAGACTGAAGCCACCACAGCAGTTTTTACACATTTGAAACCGTGATCTATGCATTCTTGTCTCCAACTTCACTTAATTAATTGCATTACTTTTATTGCAATATTTTCTTTATAATTAATCGCTCTGAAAGAATGCATCAAAATGACAGTGTAATTTTAATGTAATGAATTTAGTTAGATGCAAACACTTGAATGCACATAATAAGAGGGGTTGTCCCATCACAACACAACACAATTGTATTACTTATTTAGAACTGTTTTCTCATTATGCATTAAATATTCCATGTTTTTTTTATACCGTGTGAGTGTGTATGTGGTGGTTACTGTGGTGCAGCAGGTCATTTTAGTGCATTACTTTTGTTAGGTTTTTTTTTTTTGGTATGTATGTGTGTGTGTGTGCGCATTGGACTCTATTATGTGTTTCTGCTGTGCTGGACAGTTTAAACAAAGAACAGGACAAAGCGACACACATCACTCTCTCTCTCTCTCTCCGTCTCTCTGACAGTGGGATCAGATCCAGAGTTTGCGCGTTATGTTGCCGGGGTCAATCAGGCCATGCAGCAGAAACGACAGGCGCAGCATGTTCGACGGCCCAGCAACACCCGCAGTAACTGGCCACACCCAGACGAGCAGCACAGGGGCTGGACACACCCAGAGTACTACAGCGAGGGGTGAGAGACGCTCTGACCAATCACAGCACAGCATCTCCTCATGAATTATTTCAATGTCCAGTTTCCATCTTCTTACTTATTAAAGTGCAATAGAGCTATGCTTGAAGTGCAACTTGGAAACTTGATGTGAAAATTGGAAGATTCTATAGCTCTGATTTCTGATACATTTCATTTTTAAGCACATAAAATCCAGTCTGAAAGTTGCATGTTAAAATCCATTTATCAGTCATTCAGCGAGACAGACGTGTAAATCACAGTAATGATCCTTTGTTGACAATCGTGCACCTGCACAACAGATACTAGCATTGCACAACATTGTTTATCCCCTGCAATTCGGATGCTAGGAAATGTCTTCATTGACAATCTGCAAAGCAAATGTTAGTGTTGCAATTTTGCTAGTTATGCAGAAGTCGGAGATGAAGTAGGAATATCCGCATAAGAGCAAAATTCTCACTACCAAAATTCTCAAGTTGCTCTGCTGCTTTTGTGATCATACACTGTCGGTCAAGTTTAACAATTTAAAGGAATAGTTCACCCAAAAATTATCCTCCTCACTCTCCGAAGTAAAGGATATCTTTAAGATTTTTATGTTTTTTTTTTTTTTTTAACACCAAGGCTGCATTTATTTGATCAAAAATATAGTAAAAAATTTTAATGTTATGAAATGTTATTGCAATTTTTAATAACTACTTTCTATGTGAATATATTGTAAAATCTAATTTATTCCTATGATCAACTTTTTTTCAGAAATTTTGATAAAAAAAAATTTCAGCATCATTGCTTTTTATTTGTTATTATCACTGTTTGTGCTGCTTAATATTTTTTTTGCTAAGACATTTATGTTACAGATTTCTTATTTAAAATAATGTTGTTTTGAACTTTCTGTTCATCATATAATCCTGAAAAATAAAATGTATCATGCAGCCTTGGTGAGCAGAAGAGACGTCGTTCAAAAAAATGTAAAAACTTAATTATTCCAAACTTTGGACTAGTAGTGTAAATATTGCCATTAATAGTTCTATATGTTGATATCGATGTTTGTTTTCGAGCAGAGAAGCGGTCAACAGTGGCTGGTCAGCCAATCAAGGGGATTCGGCCAGCTCGAGTGACGAGGCGTCCTCAGCCAACGGGGACAGTCTTTTCTCCATGTTCTCTGGGCCTGACCTGGTAGCAGCTGTTAAACAAAGACGGTAACAGTTGAATTTGTTTATCAGACACTTTCATCTGAAGCGATTCATTGGGTGTGTTTGAGATGAGTGTGTCCCTCATGTTGAGTGTGTTGTTTTAAGGAAACACAGCTGTGGTGAACAGGAAGTGTGTACTCTGCCCTCTCCTCCGCTCCACCACACTAGTGACGACAGTAACCAGGTACTAATGACTCTCTGATGCCACTTCAACTAATAAACACACATATATTCCATCATAATAAGAGGTGGAGTTTAACAGTGGGTGTTTTCTCATATGCAGTTGTTATTGTAAATATTTTTTTTGTTTATATATTACATTATTTAATTTGAAGTTTTTGTTTAGAGAACATGTAATCTGGACGTGTTGTTAAAATGCTGTCAAATTAACTTGAGACAACAGTTTTGCATCTTAAGAAAAAGGTTTTGTATTGTATTCGGTGTTAAAGTTTGAATCTAAGAACTTTAAGATTTTGAGCAGGTTATGAAGTTGTGAAGGAATGATCCAGTTATTCAACTCTTGTTGCATGAGTTGATTGTCTTTCAGCAAAAATAAAATAAAGAATTTTATTTTAAAATTAATCTTATTTTTAAATTATGTGAAAAAGATTTAAATAACATCAGACCACTATGAATACAAAGAGTGCATTTCTCAGAAACGGAATGCTTTTGTTTTTAGAAACTTTTTAAATACTTAACCATTTTGAACATCAATATTTGTCATTGACTCTTGTGCTATTGTGTTTCCTGTGCATTGGGATTGTTTTGCTTTATGAAGCTTTAGAACAAAATTTCTTGTAGCTCAAATAGCATGAGTATGGTGTTAGTAATGCCAGGGTCATGGGGTCGATTCCCAGGATGTATGATCATGGGTTCGATTCCCAGGACTTTCAATAAGTCGCTTTGGATAAAATGCATGAATATAAATGTAAATATATCTTGTGTTCTTTGTGTTACAGGACAGCAAAACAAAAACCTGGCCCCCTAAAGCCCCCTGGCAGCACTCCTCGCACACCAACACCATGCCCAATCCCAATTCTTCCCTCTACCAGATGACCATCCCCTCCAGCCAATGGGGCGACTCCATGCAAATGCTGCAGTCTCCAGTGTGGTCAACAGCCAACGACTGCCCTCCATCCTCCGGGATCTCCTCCGGCTTCCCGTTCACACAACAACAACAGCAGCAACAGCAGCAGCAGGTTCCCCAGCACAAAATCCTGAGCAAAGGCTTCAAAACCTTCCCACTCAAACCTGAGCATCGACCCTCATACCTGCACCAGTACTGAGCTGGACCCGTGCTGGGAGAGGTCGCCGACCCTTTTCACACATTTTGAGTTTGAGTAACGCTCAGGATGTGAACCCAGATCAGCATTTAAAGGCTTTGAGTTCAGAGCCCAAACGGGACGCCACTAAGAGACTTTATAAAGGGGTTTCGGTCGTGTCAGGGCAGCGGAAGGATGTTATTTTATTATCGAAACACGGCGCCGTAAAAACCTAGCTGGGATTGTTCATCTTGTGGTGTGCCGTGAACCTGGTCTAGACTCCAACCTTATAAACTAGAAATGTTTTTATAGGGAAATTTGCATTTAACATAGTGGTTAAATAACATTTTTTGTACACAGATGCGTGTCAAACGTCCCCGAACAGAACGTAACTGCCTTCCACGCTGTCCAAACGATGCATGAGTCATGTTAACAGCAGCTAGTCGGACCATTTCACTGGGGGCATGACTGAAGCCTTCAGTCTCGCGGCGGCGTTCGGCTTAGAGTTTACACGAATTTTTCGATATGCATGGCCACCGTGCTCACTCACAGCGCACTATCGCAGCCACATTACGAAGATCCGGACGTCCTGGTCCGCTAACCAGACGCCCCACACAACGATACTGTGTTTAAATAGCTGTAACTGCCAAATGTCACGTGGGACGACCCAGACTGCAGCTCTCAGCTACTGTTCCATAGCTTGTAAATGACTCTCAAAAAAGAAACGAAAAAGAGCTATAAATAATTTACTTTTTATGAAGAGGCTTTGAGCAGGCTCGGCAGAAATATAATAATCATAGCAGAGGTGTAATTTGAAAGAAATACACTACTTTTTCAACATCTGAGAGATAAAAAAAAAAAGGAAAAAAGATTAAAAATACAAATAAAAAAGGATGTTAGCAGTAACTTTGTGCCATGTTGTTTTGAATAGCACTTGCAGATATTTTCTCTAACCAAAGTATTGTTTAGAGGGGGGAAATGGTGCTTGAAATAAAAAAGAAATGCCGTTTGGGAGCCGTAGTAGTAGTTCTATCTGGAAAAAGAAGAGAAAAAAAACCTTTTATTAAAAACACAAACCCTTCTGTATGGTCAAACGCATTCATTTTCCCATTGGCTTTCTTCAGAATGACACTAACACTTCCCATAAAAATAACATGTATTCCTTTCAAATACGATATATCTCTTGTACAAATATTGACAGTATTAATCTTATTTTTGTATTTTCTTACACATTATACCATTACTCTATAAGTTAGCAGAACATAGGCTTATTATTAAGTAAAACATTGTTTTCTCAAGATGTGAAGCACATTTTTTTTTCTTTCCTACAGAGTTTAACTGTACCTTCTTCCTACAGAGGTTACCAAATACACCATTATAAACACTAATAAATGATTATGGTCGGATTGGGGTGGTTTTTTTTTTTTTTTTTTGGTTATTTTGAGCCCAGATTCCCGTTGGTTTCTGTGGTTTCGGGCTACATCTGAAAAGCCCAGAATGTTCATTTCGTGACGTTTGCCGATGCCAATGTTGCCTGTATTTATGATATGACCATGTTTTCTGAAAACTAACATACTTACCATGTTTACAGAGAATCGTTTGCTGTATATAAATATATCTTTTTATAGTTCTGTGCTTTGCACAATCAAAATGTAGGTTCGTTGCTTCGTCCGTGTTTTTCTCCCAAACTGTTTCGGCATTTTTTTTTTATTTTTAAGATTAAACATCTTCGATGACCTTGGACTGTAACGCTCAACATTTCTCAGCTGTGTCAAAATGGTTTACTAGTGGCTTCAAAAAAATAAAAGGAGTTTAAAAAAAAAAAGAAAATAAAAAGAAAGAAATGACGTTGCCCTGACCGAAGACATGAGGGGCGACTGCTTGGCTTATGTTGCTTATTGTTCACTAGAGCTGGCAACTGATTATTTCCAAGTGTACCAGCAATGCAAAAAATAAATATATAACAATGTCTACTTTCATTTTGTCTTTGATTCCTTTTGCATAGCATTCACTTTTTCTCCTCATTCTCATGACTGTAATGTTTTTGGGTTTAGAATTTCTTAATTTCATTACTATATTGCTTTTAAAATCAGGTAAAAACAAGAACAACAAACACGGTGTAAAATTAAGACTAAATAATTAGTGATGAAAGAAGAGATGCTCTGTGGGCTTCGGCTGCTTATCTAAAAGTGCAAATGTTTATTGTGGTTTATACATTTATTATACAAAGCACTGAACTAAAAACATTATGAAATTATGTACATAAATACAATGTTCCCCAACAGGGACATCTGGAGTGTCTTTCCTCTCAGCCAATGCGATTCTGTGGTTAAAAACAAAAAACAAATATAACTTAGAATTATTTCATAAATTATAATTATTTAATATAAAATATATAATTTATAAAACATTTTATATTTGACAAAATGCATTAACTGTATATTTTAATTATAATTTATTAAATAATTATATATTTTACAATACTAATTATATATACATAGAGGAAACTCTTTTGGCCATTATGGCCGTTGCAACTCTTAGCACAGAAATGACTTTATTCTATATTCACTCATATGAATGTACAACTGTACACTCACGTATTATAACATGTTTACAGTATTCCAGTTAACAGGGAATCTAACTGACAGTGTCATCTGATCTCTGTGCTGGCGTCAGCTATGGTTCCCAAATACACAATGTTGCGGTGCAGGATCTGCTGGTATCTGTGGAGATGATAAAGTACATACTTCAGTCAACACACTAAAGCATCTGAAGAGAACAGACGCATGAAACTCACGTACTGCACACACTCTGCGGCGCGGCCCTTGTGCAGATACTCTGTGATGCATCGCACCAGCTGATCGTTCTCCTCCAGCAGCTGAAAGCACAATGTCAGACAGTTAGTAACCTTCAAACAATTAAAATATTCTACTTTTGTAGGTAAAGGTTTTAGTTCTTCATGACCATTTTAAAGCCTTTTCAACTGTTTGTCACTTGTGGTCATTACATACAGAAAGCTACAACATTTCAATATGTAAATGACTAACCTCTGTGTAATAGTTAAGCTTTGTCTTCAATTAGCTGAATAAGTATTGATAAGTAAATATGGTGGCTGAATGTTAATGAGCTCAGTTTTAATGTCATAATCATGACATTTAAAACGTGACAAACTTTTCGCTGAAAGATATATGTAAATAACTATATTATTGAACAATTTCTTTTGCATTTTCATTTGGTTTTTAATTTGCAATAACAAGTGTACTATTCTACCTAGATTTGAAGTCTTTCTTGTTGAAATTCCCCATACTGTAAAATAATAATAAAAAAAAAACAATAATTACAATTATTGTGGTTTTATCTTCCTTACTGTTTGAGGCTTCCCTTGTTTACCTGTTAATATATTTCAATTTTCATTTTATGTTCTTTTGTATTTCAAATGCTGTAGAACAAAAACACTGTGATTGTTTTAAATTTATATTAAGTGTGTTTCGCGTTCACACAGCAGCTGACATAAGTGGCGCGAATTCGTTTTTCAAATCTCAACGGACAGTTGTTGTGTATCCGCGCGCGCAGATCACCAAACTGACAGGAGCGGCTCCGGTGTAAAACGGTTAACGGTTCTGAAGACTTCATAAGGCATTCAGCTCATATCTGCGTCTCCGTAAGTTACCGAAAACACAACACACACACGAGACGCGCGCGATCACCGCGCTGTACGACGTAACTAGTTATAAATACGATTCCGCGAGTCCTGAAAATGTGTGGCTGTGAGTTCGGTTCTACAATGCGGTTATTTCTCTCGTAGATAACCGAACCGAGTGTGTGTCCGTGACCGTGATAAGCACAGAAATGTTCACTCACTCTTTGAATTGTCTCTTGGTTGATTTGCGCTTTTCCGCGCTGCCGTTTGGGAACAAAAACAACAGACATTTTGCAGGCTCACAACTCAAATCACCGGCTCGCCTCACTCGGATTCAATCTGACAGCAGCGTGCAGACGAGAACCCGCTTCAGAAATCCCGAACCCTGAGTAACAAATCGATGAATTTCAGCATTTTATAACGCGATCGGATCGACTCGTTTCTTCTGCTGGTCGGATGTTTAGCTGACGCGTTTCATTACTGACGCCTGCAGGTCAGTGAAGCGATCACGTCTGTACTCTTCTTGAAAATCAGTTCATGAGACGTAATACAAGCTCACAACTGTACATAATGTAAGATATGTATTTCACATAGCGGTGTTTCTCAACCAGCAAAGCACAGTTTAGAACCTAACTGAAATATTACAAATATTTAAGTTTTAAAAAAGAACGGTAAACTGACATCATATTTCTTAATCTGACCCCTCAGCAACTGTTTATGAAATTTCTGGAATCATAAAAATTCATTGTTGTTAATCACTTTAATTTATAGTTTTTTAAATAATTAAAAAAACGATAACATAACTGCATTGATATTTTAGCCTACACTGTCATAATGTTTTGAGTACAGAATAAAGAATTATGAACAAACAGAATAACAATTGAGCTTTCACGTTGCATGGACTTTTCTCTTTTTTTCAGAATTAAGATTTTTTTTCCCTTAATAATATACTTTTTTATATTCCCAATAGAACTAAAAATCCTATAAATTAAATTTAAAACATTTATTAGTAACACAACATGAACAATGAAAAATTCTACACCATTATTAATCATTAAGAATTTGTTACTTTCAGCACCTAGCAATACATTTTTTAAAGTCAAAGGATGTGTGTTAAATTTAATGCACTGTAAACCTTTTTTTTAATACTATGAGGGAGTTATAAAAAGACCAATAAATTAAATATTCTTAATTCTGGATGTGAAATGAAAAGTCAATTCCGTTATGTGAAAGATAAATGCTAGTCTATACTCAATTTAAATATAAATAACTGCTGTACAAAATATATTACTCTGCGTTCATGTTAGCTAATGGATTAACTAATATTAATGGCACATACAACTAATTAATTGTTCTTTTTTGCATAAATGTCCATTAACAAAAAACAAGGACACACACACAGAGGATACTGAACAACTATTTATTTCTCTTGTTGAATAAAAACCTCAGTTTGCCCCGTTTGAAGCCCTCTAAGCGCACACCATGTACAACTGCTCGAATTCAGAAAAACGAAACAATCATAAACTTGCCAATCAAATTCCTCCAGAGCTCTGACCACAAAAATCACATCAACCCTGTAATACACGACACATTCTGCACGTCTGTCCAGTTTAACATCTCGCACAAGGTTCGCTTCGACTTCATGGTGGCATCAGGCCTGAGGATTTATGTCACATCTCACTCCAGTCCAAATTCAGCTGCTCAACACTCGCTCAGAGGTTTCCCATCATGCCCTGGTCTGAGTGATCGGTCAGACTGCATTTCACTAGCTGCCTGCGTGTTGCAATTCGTAGTGCTTTTTAAAGGGAGCGGTTGAGCTAATACAAGTAGAGTTGAAAACTATGAAATGGACAAGATGGCAAACTCTGAGAAAAATAATGCAGAACCAGCTGAGAGAGAGTGCACTGCTTCTCCAAATGTAATCTGTAATTCAGTCTTTGGATCTTGGAAACACAAATTAAAAATATGAAGCACACCAAAAAAATAATGAACTCCCATCTAACAGTGCAGGAAACTAGTGCTTCAGTGACATTCAAAGGGGAGAGATGGGATCAAACGCCACTCCGTTAACAGAGCAATAGATGGCTGGTACCTGAAACAACACGTTAACATACAAGTGGATCAAACAGGAAACAGAACTATTCACAACAGAGGGGTTCATGGACTCATTATGGACAATTAATTCAGGTGAAACTCGCCTCCCGTTTAGACTGAGCATCGAAACGTAACGCCAAATGTCTTTTAAAGAGCTACACGATGCATCAGTCCTTTCGAATCTATACTGAAATACTGTAAATTGGGAAAAACCTTCTTCCACGATTCAACCAAGTCTCTTGCTGGTATATGAGCATTATGAAATGACATCAAATTTAGCCTCCACATCACGCTACACAGGTGTCGTTTGTCTTTAAAGTGCACATGAACACAATTTCGACATCCAATCTGGTTCTTAAAGGGTTCCAGGATCTTTCCAGAAGATCTTGGCATTAAACAGTGATGGGGCTCATCGTTCGGGGTTTGTGTTGAGTTTATATCAAAAAGCCCTCTTAGAAATTGACATAATTGACATCAAAAGGCAAGAATAACTGGCACTCAAATATCAAAATACATTTTAAAGACAGTAACAGCAGGGATAACAAACTACCTGCATAGAGTGGCAGAGAGAGGACTTCAGGACAAAAACAAGAGTTGAATTCATCAATACATTCAATCATAAACCGGGGGGGTTTGTGACCTACTGCTAGACAGTGAAGTACTGGTACTACAAACCATGTCAAACTATTAAATGAAGTGAAAGCACCTACGTTTAACAGACAGATAAGCACGAAACCAGCATAGATGTCCAGTGGGCCATTTGCTTAGTTTGGGTGGCAGAGCTCTGACTCAAACCCCGCAGCCTCTAGATCGGGTTTTGGTGCTTCAAAAGATATTAGAGAACAGATCCAAAAAAAACAAAAAAACATAGCATAATAAAGCTACTTGACTGAGGAGCGCTCACAGTATCAGCGGGGTTCTGTACACCTAACTGAATATTATCAAATACCTTCCTCTCTTTATTACGAGAGGAACTAAAGGTTGATGCAAAAATACCAGATAATAATAGTAATCATCATCATCATCATCATCATTCCACGGAAGTTTTACGGCATGTTGTACACAAATTCTCCCCTCCGAACGTATCGAATGCAGATCAAGCGGTTCCAAAAAAAAAACAGCAAATGATTTTTTTCTTTTTCTAAAAAGGAAGAAAGGAGAAAAATTCAAAGCTGCGTGTCCAGCTGAAGGCAGGTGTCGCCTGCGCTGGTGTTAAACAGAGAGAGGCAGTTCCCGTTAGTCAGGAGTCAAAACCAAAGCGTTAACCTAGACGTGATGATCTGAGATTCTTGGCTGTTCGGATGATCTGGTCTTCAGGTTGGACTACGCCGCCACTTTGTTCTCCTTCTGAAACAAACGTCAAACACAAGACACAAAAGAAAAGATGAATATTAGAAAGGCATTTCAATTTACAGATATTTAAATAATTGTACTTTTTTTTTCTCCATTAGTGTAGAAAGAAATTAATTTGGGAGAAGAAAGCTCAATATTCCAATATCAGACAAATAAGACAAAATGCGAAATCTCTCATTGGCTGATAACGATATAGTACCAACACCAGTGTCATTTTAGTATTGTTTTTATACTATTTTAGTAATTGTCAATAGATTTAATTAGCTTTTATTTTTTTCATTTTTATCAATTTTATGTCTTTACATACATATTACATACATAAAGATTAATTTTTTAAAAATATTTATATAGCTTTAATTTAGTTTTAGTATTTATTTATTTTTTCAACAAACAAAAATCAGAAATGTTGCCTTGGCTACTACCTTAAATAAAAAGTGTAAGTTTTCCCGACTAATTTTATTTAATTTCAATTACAAAAATGATTTTTAATTGTTTTAGTAACAATAACAAAGTACAACACACCATGCATTCCTAATATTTGAGATGGACCCTTTTCACAGATTGTGACGACGCATTTCCACAGTTATTGATATATGAAAAGTAGCAAAGTTTTTTTTTTTTTTTTTTAATAAACTTAATGTACATTTATAACATTTATAGCTTTGTACTATATTACCTCAGCGTTAAATGACAAACTAGTTAATGCTGCTGCGTGAGTTTCTAAAGTAATCAACCTCAATCTTTTTTTTTCCTTTTTTGAAAAGTTATAAAAACGCTACTGTGGATTTTTGCTATTGGAGCAAATAGGAATGTAAAAATGATTTATTGTAGTTTCTGTTCACCACTAAAGCAGTTTCCCTGACTATGTGAAAAGGGTCCATTGGTCCAATACTGAGGTAAGAGAGGAAGTACTAACCCTGTACTCAAAGTCAGAGAACTCTCGTCCTCTGCCGCCTCTAAACCCGCCCCTGAATCCGCCTCCACGGGAGGGCATGAATGAGCCCCTGCTAGCCGCACGCCCGCGACCGCCACGGAAGCCCATGCCACCACCTCTGCCGCGGAAACCCCCACGTCCGCGATTGTGACGCAGCGGAATACCAAACGTCTCAGCGTTCATCCTCCTCTCCTCCGCCCAGGTCTGCCTCCGTTCCCTGAGAGGAAAATGAACAAAAAACACATCAGAAAGCAAATCAACAGCATGTCATTCACTACTGTTGTTGTGCAAGATTCAATCCCAAAAATCCACCTTTGGCAGGATGCCAGTCTAATCTGCAATATGTTTACATGACATTCATCCTGGAGTGAGCTACATTTGGAGTCTGCCGGAAAAAAAACTGTTTTCACTGTATGAATGCATGACAAAATCTGTAGTAGGCTAATTGTTTAAAATGCAACCTGAAAACACAGAGTGAAATTTTTATTGCTTTGGTTTTATCATTTGATCAGGCTTTCAATACTTTCTGGCCAATTTATTTCAATTTTTTTTTAAACTGTTTGTAAAAACTGGTTATTTTTTTAAGTAATTTTAAGAGGTCACACTCACAAAGAATCATTTCCATCTTAAGAAATAATCCTGCACAACACCATCTGATTTTCTTGAATGTGATTCAGACTACCCAGAATTCACACTTCATAAACACATTAGCATGTTAAAACATTTATATACATATAAAAAAAGACTGCACCTTCCAGAAGCACCTCCTGATTTCTCCTTTCTAGAAAAGACAGAAGAGCGTACACCTATTAGATGATTCATTCACACTTACTTCTAAACTTTACCACAACAAATTACTACACTTAAGGAAGAATGACTCAATCACTCAAAAGCATTTACAACCTGTTCGAACTGGGTGAGACAAGATAGACGTTAGACAGTAAGATACTATTTCTGAGACTTGAACATTGTAGCACGGTGACGTGACAATTGTAGCAATTTTTTTTTTTGTAGCATTACTGTACAGCTTACTACTTGTTTGAAAAGTTGAATATTGTGTACCATTTCATAACTTGCACACCTGAGAACACCCGGTTAATGGACATTAGGGCTGGGTTGAAGATACTGATCACCCGATTTTGATCCATCATTTTAATGAACCAATATTAATTCTCAAATACTAAGATCAATCTTTCAGTCTATGCTGTTTTCAGCTGATGTGTAAATAAATCTGTTTCTTTTCAGAAGTAACAATGTACAAAGTCATAGCTTTCAAATTCTGTCAATTTTGTCGCAAAATTTCAACAACAAATGTTGTTTTGGTACTCTTTAATCTGTCAATACACATCAATAATATGACCATTCAATGTCAATAGCTCAGTCAATGAGACAAAACATAACTCGAAAGAAAGGCATTTTGCTAAATATACATATATATTGTTTACAAAATTATCTGGAAAATAAGTGTTTGCAGCTTTTACAAGCATTATAGACACTACAAACATGTATTTTAGTTCCTCTCACTCCACAACAAATACAAATATTTCCAAATGAATCAATTCAATATCGAATGGAGAGTTTTGTGAATTGCAATCTAATCAAATTGCGACATCTGTGCCAATACCCAGCTCTAATGAACATGCTAAAAACATTTGCGCAGAAGCTGAAACCTCACCTGGAGTCATCACAGGAGATGTTGTCGAAGAAGGACTTGGATTTGTCATAGTAACAGTTGGGTCCCAGTGGGTCCTCCTCATCAGCGTTGCCTTCACTGTTCTGGGTCTCCACACCTGAATCGGTCTTCTCCTCCCCGTTCAGAGTCTTCTCCGATTTCTCACTCTTCTCATCTGCAGCGCAGAGTGACATTATAATACTGACATTAAAGATTCAACTTAATGATACTTATTTCTCTGTTGGTTTGTGTTGATGTAACATTAATACAGTTTTCCCACAAAGCACCTTTAATTTTGAGTTTGTTTTGGAACTCGCGGTCGATCTCTTCCTTATTGAACTGGGCGTTGGCACTCTCAAAGTCAAAGTCCTTCTCAAATTTCATTGGTCCATCTCTACGCCCATTAAACCTGCCCCGCCCACGCTGACCACCACCTCCGCCACCACTGCCCCGCCCCTTTCTAACTGGAGGAGCGCCGCCTGGGAAGAGAAACACTCCAAATGAAGCTTATGGTCCCGATCGTGATGATGTGTAAATGCAGACCAGGGATTTTAAAGTGACTTACCACCAGACTGCCGTTTGTTTGGGTCTTTGTTATCAGGCCTGTTTGAGTCTGATTCTGGCCGAGGAACCTTCAGAACATCAGACGCTGTAGCTGAACAACAGAGATCTCAATTAATGGCTGCAGGTGAAAAACTTCTTCAGCTATGTGTTTTCAAATTGCCCTAATTCTCACCTTTTTGTTCCTGGTTTTCAGCAGATTTCTGGGTGCTGAGAGCGGGTCGGGCTGTTCCGGGGATCCTCTGACTCACCGTACTGGTTGCAGCTGCAGGGGGAGCGACTGGGGCTGTCTGGACCGCATGCTCCAGAATCGGGGTCTTCCTCAGGGGCTCCAGAGATGGGCTGGAACGACCTGAAAGAGAGGACGCAATTTAAACCCACAAAAACACAACAAAAAGACAAAAAGGGTTAAGTGATGGAAAACGTCAGAGCAGTTTTGTATCATTTAACACCGTAAACGTCAGTTGAAGTTCATCCATTAGTTCAATTTGCTGAAAATTTACTCCGATGTAGACGAGTTGGTTTCTTCATAGGAAAAGATTTGGTGAAATTTAACATTTCATCACTTGCTCACCAATGGATCCAAGATGTAAGAAACAAATCCATCAAGGCTGAAATACAAGTCCATAATTCATTGAAAAAGTCCATCCCTTGTTGTCCTCTCACATCAAAATCCACCCATATATTTGTTTTGGACGGTTTTGCTTGTAAAGGGTGCTTGATCTGTGCAGATTTCTCTCCTGATTCAGACGAGAAAGTAGTATGGATAGAGGACTCGTATTTTAGCTGGAAACAAAAGTGGATTACTTATGGATTATTGTGATGTTTTTATCAGCTGTTTGGACTCTCGTTCTGATGGCACCCATTCACTGCAGAGGATCCACTGGTGAGCAAGTGATGGAATGACGCATTTCTCCAAATCTGATGAAGAAACAAATGCATCTACATCTTGAATGATCTGAGGGTGAGGACATTTTCAGAAAATGTTAATTTTTGGCTGAACTATTCCTCTAAGACAACATGAAATAATCACCATTTGTAATGCATTTAATATCTTGTAATGTGCATCACAGAATGGGACTTTCGTCCATTCAGAGCTGTGTAAATAGGGTTATGATTACTATATAGTCAATTCTATACTATTCATTTTGCATTGCTTACATCAACACAAAAGATGTTTCAAGAATAGGGAAAGTTCTTGCAATTTAATGAAAAAAAAGACCAGCATTTATTATTAAGATTTCATGTTGTCTTCAAAGACAAACTTCAAAGTTAATAACTAAGCTACTAACAGACCAGAGAAGAATGACACTCGACTCAAAGACACATGCTGTAATCCTCCATAATCATGGCCAAAAGACGAACACACGAAAGCCATTCTTCACACGTTAGCGTCGGTTCTCCGGTTACCTTCGGGTTTGGTAGCACTCAGCGAGCGAGAGTGCGGGGGAAGAGCAGAGCTCTGGGACAGAGGGGCAGTTGTGCTCGCCTCGCTACCGAACGCAGGACCTGAGCTGCTTCCTGTGAGGGGAGGAAGTGTACATCTTTAAGTGTGGGCTTTAACACATCACACACTCGAAGAACAACCCCTCATATGATGCTTATGTAACAGCCAAACATGCAATCAGCCTTCTGCAAGATCCACCACTTGCTTAACTAACGCTCACTCAGACAATTTGCACTTCTCAATAGTTATTTAAACATTTTGAAAAAAAAAATAAAATAAAAATGCTTTTGTGCATCCTCTCTAGGGTAAGTGTTACTGTATTTGCAGAAAATTTCTTTCAAAATTCCAATTAAGATCATTCAAACACACATGACTTGCAAAATAACTTGCAAAGGATTGCCAAAGAGCAAAATCTCATCTAATAATTTAGCTGATGTCAACAGTAGTAGTAAGTTTTTAAGGCAGGACTCAAGAAGGGTCGACTTTTTCTCTGGTTCTTGGCACATATTATGTGCACATTAATTAATTAATTATGTGCACTTTCATTAAATCTGTGCAATTTGATATGCAAACATGAAATTGTGAATACTTTGTCTGTCTATCCAACAATATTTATCCAAAAATGGCCAGCTATTATCTTAACTTGCACTGTTTTTTATTCCATATCAGCACCAAAAGCCACTTCAATGGCAAGAACAGGATAGTTCAAAATATAAGAACAAGGCAAAACACCACAGGTGAGGAGAGTAAAAAAAATAATAAAACAACATTAATAAGGCTAATAGATATCATAATAGAATATATTAAGACAATTGTTTTGTATTATAAGTTCTTAAATGTTATATTTAAATATGCAAATGAGGCATTATTTAACTAAATATGCACCAAATTGCATACATTTCCAGAACAGAAATCTAAATATTGGAGAAAGCCAGGTTCAAAATTCTTGTTTGATTTTGCTGATGTATTAAATGTTTTTTTTCAGAGGGAATTTTGGATTTCATCACTATATAAATCAGAAAAAAGCAAGAAAAAATGTTAACCATATTTTTAGGAATAAAATGTTATAATGTGGTGAATGATGTGAACAAACCCCTCTGTAAAAACCTTCAGAATATAGAGAAACTCAAGTTTGTGCTGCTGAAGTGGAGAAAAGAATAGCCTTTTTTGAGAGAATAGTCTTTAAAGATATTTGCTGTAATTGAAATCTGCAGATGCAAATAGATAAAGTACAATAAAAAAAAAACACTTAAATGTGTATTTCGAATTATTCTTTCCACTAGTCTGAAAAAAAGACATGCTATTAAAGCAAAATAGCTCAAAATTGACCTGTGCATGGTTTTGCCTGTAGCATCTTGCCTTAAAACACTTCAGAGATTCATTTGATATTTGGCAAAAATTCTGAAAAATTAATTTTGTTCATGTACTCTCTTCTAAACACCATCTCCAATGCTGGAAGCTACAAGAGCGAGTGTGAACTCACCACCTGTGACCGCTGCTCCGAACGGCTGGGGTACCAGTGGACTGGAGCTGAACTGACTGTACGGGGCCCGACTGAATGGGGTGTACGACTGGAAGGAAGGAGCCGTGGGACCAGCGGTGGATGCCAGAGAGGACTGTGCACAAACACAAGAACGAAACCGGTCAGTATTCACTCTGTGTTGTGTTCTACAGATACACCTGAACTTGTGAAGCTCACCTGCACAATGGCGGGATCCTGAGGAAGGTTACAGGTGGGTTTGGGCGGCTCGCACACAGTCAGGTCTTTGATGTCACTTCCTCTAAATATGATATACTCAAAGACATCATCTCGAGGAGGGATCGGCCTGTCCGTGGGACGATCCTCAGTGCCAAAGGACTTCACTAGAGGAGAAAACAAACAGAGAATACTAAAATTCACAAAGCATGCAATATTAGTTATTTCTCACCATTCCCTGTTTTTCTCTAGATGCTAGGTGTAAGTATGTTTACTTTATATCTGTGAATCTGTATTTGATTTAGGCCAGATCTAACAGTAAATCAGGTAGGTGCTGTTTTCAGTGTATTTAAACTGTCTCATAACTTATTTGTGTGTAAACATATATTTGCATATATAATGTGTTTATTTAGCCAGGGCTACAAAAGAATCCTCTTCTGTTTGTTCTCTGTAGGTGTGTGTGTGTATATATATATTTAGTGTAATTTTGAGTGTGTGTGTGATATATGTGAGTGTTTATTGTAGGTACCTTTGGCCAGAGCTACAGTGCTGTTCTCAGTGTCGATCGTGTATAAAACTCCCTCATATCGGATCTCGGCCTTTGAGATCAGACTGATCTTGCTGCCGATATAAGGCGTCCCTCCGCTCATCTTTCAGCTCTAATTCACTCCTGTGCGGCTGCTCGACTCCTCTGGTCTTCTTTGCCTAAGGTTTTATCGGACTGAATGCTGTCTTTCGGTAATTCGATGTCGTTTTCTTTCAGCCTAGGTTTAGCACGACATGGCCGAATTCATTTTCCTCCGCACTGAATCGCGATGCATGCTGGGAAACGCGCCTCCCCTCCCGGAGATGGGTCTGGCTGGAGCGCCACTCTCGTACAGGAAATACGTCACCGCCACTCAGTGTTGCCAAGTCCGCGGTTTTCCCTCGGAATTCCAAGCAGTAATCGCTGGAGCCCGGAGACCTGCAAGTGGGAGGGGCCTACGCCAAGACCTGCAAGTGGGAGGAGCTTATGCCACAAGTAGGCGGGATTTCATCTTAGTTTAAAAAATGATATAAATATAACGCATTTTCATAGTATTTTAAATTGAAATTTATACAGTTTTGTCATTATTGTGTATACAATATCATTCACTGTCAACACTGAAATCACATCGTTACACCTTGCCATTGTCTTGATGGTGTCATTTTAAATCCTTTAACTGTAATATAACTTCAAGCATATTTCTGGATATTACATTTTACTTCTACAATTCTTCTACAGTAGCCTGTGTGCTTACCTTACCTTACCTCAGACGTTCCAGTTTCTCCACCGCTCCCCGGATTCCTGCAAGAGTTCACAGTCAGTCACTGCAAGCTAAGCTATCTGGACCTTGTCACGTTGTGCTTCATTCACCTCTCTCCACCTCCTGGTTCGCTCCTCAGTCTCTGTAAATAAAATACCCTTGTTTGACCACTTACCTCTGTGTCTCCTCACCTGTGTTGTGACAATTTGAACTTTTCTGATGAAATGATAAAAATGAAACAGATCTTTAACATCTGACTTCAGAGAGATCATTCTTTATACGGCCAAGTTCTTTTATCTAAAGTTGAAGGGCTCTCTCTTTTCTGCTTTTTTTTTTTTTTTTTTGTCGTCAGCGATAAAGCTATAAAGGAATTTTAATAAAATATTTTTGGATTTTATTTGGAAAAACAGACCTTACAAATTAAAAAGAGAAGTGGTTGCTAATTCCAGAAACGAAGGTGGCCTTGATTTTTTTGGACTTCGTAGATATTGTAAACATCTTTAAAGTAAACTGGCTTAGAAGATGCCTTATGAATCCAATGTCACTGTGTTTTTTTTTGTTTTTTTTATTCCAAATAAGATATTAGACCAGCTTGGTAGCCTGTCTTTCTTACTAAAGTGTAATTTCTTGCCTGGCAAGCTATCTATTTCCTTATCTAACTTCCATCAGCAATGTCTTCTTTCGTGGAAGTTGTGGTTTGTCCATGGTTTCTCCCCCTACGAAGCTCTCCTTTGGAATAATGCTGATATAACTGTTAGAAATAAGTCTCTTTTTTCCCTAGATGGTTTAATAACAACTTGAACTGTATTCTATCTGTGTTTGATGAGTTTGGTAATATTTTAACATATGAATAATTTATGAATCTCCATAATTTTCCAGTCCCACCAAAAGAATTTAATACTTTGATGAGAGCCATCCCAGCAGGCTTAACCCAGTTAATTAAAAATCACCTTAAATTCAGTAAAGGCAACAGTGTTTATCCGGCTTTATGTTTGGGTGGTATCGATATTTTAGATCGGAAATGCAATAACAAACATATTCACAAAATATTTCAGACAAAGAGAAAGATTACTCCAAGAGGGAAATTCTACTGGGGTTCCTTTATAACAAATATAAATTGGAGAAAGGCCTGGCTTTTGCCAAGTAAATTTTACATATCTAACAAGGTTCAGGAGATTCATTATAAAATCCTTCATAAAATCTATCCCGTTAATTTGTCTATTTCTAAATATTCTGATGTTGATGAGTCTTGCTCTTTTGTGGTTTTGTTGAGGAAACAGCTGCCCGTTTGTTTTTGATTGTGGTGTTACCAACACATTATGGGTTAACTGAAGTACCTATGTTTCTAACCTTACAAATGTGACCCATACTTTCGTCCTCAAAGATATTATTTTTTATGATGAAAATTCAAAGCACATATCTGCTGAATATGTTGTTAATTTTCTTACATTGGATGCAAAATTCTTCATTCATAAACAAAAATGGCTTAAATCACCTTTCTCTTTCCCCCTTTTTCTTGTTTAATTGGACTCTCTTGTTTCATCTCTTAGACTTACAAATAACAAAAAGAGTGCCAAATTTTTGATGTATTATGACAATTTCTAAAAGAATGTAATTTTATTTTTGTACTTGTATGTATAGATAACGCCATGGTTTGGCGCGCGCGAATCCAGATTGTTTATTTTCTGTTTTCATTTTTGTGGTTGCTCTTTGTTGGAATGTGTTCATGTTTCCCTCCCTGTTTGTGTATGTTTGTGCAAGTTTTGCAATAACAAAAAACAACAACAACAACAAAACTCGCCCAGTATGTCTGCAGCCAGACCCTATGGGGACCTTTATCGCACTTCCTATATCCGGTAAGTGAAGCAGTGTTTCGTCACTTCCGGTCCCGTCGCAGCGCAGTCAGAGCTCATGGGAGAGTCCTCTCTTTCGCCGGTGTTACTGCAGCGTACCTGCCTGCTTTCATTCTAAACAACGCACTGCCTCAGTTTTCACGATGTCCTGACACAACACGGATGAGATGCGCGGGATGAATTAAGGTCCTTCAGAAATATTAGGCGGGAGCACGTGCGCGTGGAGTATGCATTTCCAAACTGAGCATGTTTAGGCCTGCGTCTCATATCACCTGCTGAAATGTTGCTATTAGGCAAGGCAAATTTTATTTATAGAGCACAAGTTTAACACAACTGTAGTTGATCCAAAGTGCTTTACAATAAAAATAACAATTTAAAAGAAAAAGGAGGGGGAGACAACAGAAAATAAAACAAGTATCAAAAACAATTAAAATGTAATTTCATAAAACACCAATTAAACTATTCAAAGTACATACACAACATCACTTAAATGCTAAAGAGTAAAAATAAGTCTTTAAGCTAGATTTAAAAGCATCCAATGATGGAGAAGCTCTGATGTTCAAAGGTAGGCTGTTCCACAGCTTTGGGGCCACTACTGAGAAAGCTCGATCGCGTTTTGTTTTACAACGTGGACGGGGGACAGATAAAAGTAACTGATCACTAGATCTTAAAGACCTAGAGGCTGTATATGGTTTAATGAGATCACAAATATAATCCGGGGCAGAATTATGCAATGCCTTGTATGCAAAAAGAAGGATCTTAAAGTCGACTCTATAGGGAGCCAGTGCAATGAGGCAAGGAAAGGGGAGATATGATCCCTTTTCTTAGTTCCTGTTCAGAATCTGGCTGCTGCATTTTGAACCATCTGTAATTGAGACAGTGTAGACTAGGCCAATGTACAAAGAATTACAGTAATCCAAACGAAAAGAAATTAGTGCATGAATTACTATTTCAAGGTCTAGAAAGAAAGTGTTTCACCTTAGCCACTGATCTAAGATGAAAAAAGCTACTCTTTACAACTGCATTTACATGCTTATCAAATTGGAGAAGAGGATCAAAATGGACTCCAAGATTTTTTGCATGATTGTGTAGGTTATTACTTAGACAACCTAACTGGAGTTGTTAGTAGCAGCAGGGCCCAGTAGAAGCTCTTCGGTTTTGTTTTAATTCAATTGTAAAGAGTTTTTTGTCATCCAGGTCTTGACTTCATTAAGCCACAAAAAAAGATGATCTAATGAAAAGTAATTTCCTTGTTTGATTGGAAGATATAGTTGGAGGTCATCAGCGTAACAATGATAATTAATGTTATGTTTCTGGAGTATTGAGCCCAAGGGGAGCATGTAAAGGGAAAACAAAAGAGGGTCATGAATGGATCCCTGTGGAACACCACAATGGATAGGTGCAGGCGGGGAAGTAAATGACCCTATATTTACAGAAAAAGTCCTCCCCTTTAAGTATGAGGCGAACCACTCTAAAGCTAGGCCCTGAACCCCAACAACACACTCAAGTCGTTTCAGAAGAATATCGTGGTCAACAGTATCAAATGCGGCACTTAAATCTAAAAGTATCAGGATAGCAGATGACCCAGAATCAATGGACAGCAGAATGTCATTTGTAACCTTCAGCAATGCCGACTCAGTGCTATGTAGTGCTCTAAAACCAGATTGAAACGTGTCTAAAATATTAAAAGAATCCAGGTACGAAGTAAACTGTGAGAGTGCAACTTTTTCCAAAACCTTTGAAATGAATGAGAGTTTGGAGATAGGGCGATAATTGTTATGCACAGTGGGGTCAAGATGAGGGCCTTTTAACAGG
This sequence comes from Spinibarbus caldwelli, assembly GCA_039654775.1. Taxonomy (NCBI): domain Eukaryota; kingdom Metazoa; phylum Chordata; class Actinopteri; order Cypriniformes; family Cyprinidae; genus Spinibarbus; species Spinibarbus caldwelli. The sequence goes on from CM077239.1 coordinate 2,355,625, forward strand.
GGCTGTACGATAGCATGTTTAAAACTTTCCAGAAATACACCATTTATTAAAGAGCTGTTTATGATTGCTAAGAGGGTAGGGCTGATTGTGTCTAAAACCTCTCTAAACAGACCACGAGGCAATACATCGGACTGACAAAATGTAAATTTCATCTGAGAAATTATTTTGAGTAATTGAGATGAAGACACTGGCTGAAAATTCGTAAAGCTACTGGATGAATGAACCAGATGAGAGTGATCTAAGTCAAAAGGAGAGAGGTGTGATCTAATATCTTGTACTTTCTGAATAAAAAATTCAGAAAATTGTGTGCACGTCTCAATATTGACATCAGGAACTGAGCAAACATTTGGACTAAGAACAGAATTTATGGTTTTGAAGAGAACTTTGGGCCTATTGGCATTTTTTGCGATCAAGTTTGAAAAATATTTGGATTTTGCCTCCCTAACAGAATTTTGATAAACAGTTAAGCAGTTTTTCAAGATTTGGTAGGAGACCTGGAGCCCATCCTTTTTCCACCTGCGCTCTTGTCTGAGAGTGCGAGTGGATGCATTTAACCAGGGCTGAGGACTAGAACTGACCTTACACTTTTTACGCTTAAGTGGAGCAACTATATTCAAAGCAGTACAACAGGCAGAGTTGAAAATTTCAACCAATTGTTCTGCATCCATACCAGATGACAGAGGGCCATTACAATTTGAAAGAAACTTGGAATAAGACTCACAAAATTCAAGAGCAGTATTAGCATGAAAAGCAGGAGAGTAATGAACAGGGCGAGACAGGATGGGCTGATCATATGAAATGTCAGGTTCAAACACCACAGGGTAATGATCAGAAATGCCAGCATCAAATATTTCACAGATATGTACAGAAAAACCACGGGTCAAAACAAGATCCAATGTATGGCCTCCGCTATGTGTAGGACTGGAGACCGACTGTACAAAATTGAGTGAGTCTATAAGGCTCATAAAGTTTTTATTTTTATATAAGTTATAAAGTTTATTAACACATTTCCTTTCCAAATGTGCATTCTGAACAAATACATTTATTTCCCAACTAACCTGCCGCAGTCAAGTTCGTCTTCTCATTAACAATGTTTTTCTCTTACTGATCATATTTCATACCTGTTTAGATTTTTAATTAATTTGAGTGATAAATACCCTTACAAAAATTTACCATTGTTTAATAAAGTAAATATGTAGTAACCATGTTTTATTTTATTTTTACTGATTTCCATTTGTATTGCCACAGTTTTACTACACATACCATGGTTATTTTTTTAAGAGCAGTATTAAAATAGATGAATGAATGCGCGGGCGGCGCCTTAAATAAATTTAGCAATGTTGAACATTTTGGTTAATTAATCTTCAACAGTATAACGCGTCGACAGCGTGACTTTGAATATTAATTAAGAATTTTAGCATAAATATGGGAATTACATACAGTGAAATGACAGTCAATGAAAAATGACAGAATAATGGCTAAAATGTAATACAAATGAATAAATATGTTCATTCTGATCTTATTCATCAGGTCTCGCACACAATGCAGCATCGCAGTCACTATTTAAACGAGCACTGACACAGTGTGGTGAAATCTTTTTATTAATATTATTATTATTGTTATAATTAATGCCAGGGTACCAAAGATAAAAGTACAGAAAATATCAACTTTACGTATAAAGAGGTGACATGGTGAAATCAGTAACGTTACGTTGGATTAAAACTATAAGTTCCGTAGAGTTTGGAAAATTCTGAGCAGAGTAATCATTAGAATATCTCTTCGCCTGTCTCTGAAAATGTCAGAATTTTGAAATCATCAGGCAGATGCTCATTTTAACAGGGTTTTATTCAACTAGGTGATTACAGCACACTGAAAATACACATAACCGGAAGAATCGATACACTGCTTCGACAAGCGCTTCCGGTGTTCAATTCCGGTGCGATATTTTCTTATTTTGCATGTTATGGTTGTTTTGTTTGTTTTTTTGGTATGCTGCTATTTGGACTTCTTTGAATTGTATTAAGATTTTTCTTACAGTTGTTTATTTGGTGTTTTGTATCTTCTTTAAGTAATAAAAAAAAAAAAATAAATTCCGGTGCGATAAAGGGCCCTCACGCTGGTATCGCGAGAGTTCGCGGGATTTTAGTATGACTCCCGTTACATTTGGAATTATGTAAGAAGCGAAATGTGATTTAACGCCGTGGGAAGTAAATAAAGGTGAATTTTGAATTAGAAATCAATAAAAAATTTTACTTAAATGTCTATAAAGATATTATTTTATATCCACAAGCACATATGCATCTACTTGTGCATCTTTCACTGAATGTTAATTGCTTTATTATACATTATAATATAATTGTGAAAACAATAAACCCTGAAATCCCGCCACATCAACAGCGACCGCAGGTATTCAAAATATATTTATGTAATATTTATTGTTAAAGCCTGTGAAATTGTAAAATGTAATGACTCAGAATGAACTCTAAGATGAGAGCTGAGGCATTTTTCAGATTACAGACAGCAAAACTGAAGGATTTTACACTGTACACTGAAACATCAGAGCAATAACTACACATAACACGGTTTAAAGCTTTATAATGTCATTCCAAGTATTACATTCACATGCTTTGATAGACTTCCATAAACATCTACACCACAATTTAATTTCTAATATATGCTTAGATGTCCATTTACTCTTTGAAATTTCGTCATCTTTTACCCGACTTTGTTTCTATCTATCTATCTATCTATCTATCTATCTATCTATCTATCTATCTATCTATCTATCTATGTTTCCCTTCTCTCTAAACTCGTGTAGTATCCTCGACCGCCTTGAGTTGTAACAGGGGGACAACTGTTTGGTTTTGGCCCTCTGACGTCACATCCATTCCCACAATGCCATAGTAACACGACTGCGCACTCGCGCTCGTGGACGCGCACCAGCAGAGACAGCCCATCACACACAGAGCGAACATGGCGGGCGCCTCCGACCCTCTGGAAGACATGCTCTTCTCCGAGGTGGACGAGAAAGCCGTGAGCGATCTAGTGGGCTCTCTGGAGTCTCAGCTGGTGGGCCAGAGCGACCCGCCCGCCGCGCAGCCCGAAAACGCACGCCCGGGCAGCGCGAAGCAGCAGCAGCAGGCAGGAGGAACAGCGCAGCTGCCTGCTCCTCTAGACTCTCCATCAGAACCACAACAACAAGCACAGCAGCAGCAGAACGCACGGAAAGCTCCGCGCAACTCGGATTCTGACCCGAAAGACGCAAGTCTGGATAAGCACGCTAAAGCCCTGGAGAAGGAGAGCCCTCTGAAGTCACATGGAAGCATCATCATCATCACTACGGCAGCGGCGGCAGCAACAGCAGCATCCGACGCTCCTGGACCGGGCAACAAAGGTGAGAGCCCGAGGGACACCCGCAAGAAACACCCGGGCAATACGCGCACGCTGCGCTCCGCGGCATCCTACAGTCTAAACGGGAATGGAGGCGGCGCAGCATCAGCATCAGCATCACCCAGCACCTCCAGCCCGAGCGGCACGACTTTCACCGTGTCCAGTAACCCGCAGGCGATCGCGCTGGACCGCGGGACGCCCACCATCGCGCTGCACCGACTCCCGCGTCACATCATCGCCAGCATCGCGCAGAATGGAAACGGCACGTCCGTGTCCGCGCTGGTCCAGCAGGGCGCACGGATCGGCGGGCAGGTCAACCACAGCAAACCACCCGCGGACAGCGCGAAACCAGCGGCGCCTCCCGCAGCGGCCCCAGCAGCAGCGCCTGTCAAACCCGCTGTTACTGTCAGCGCGGCTCCGGTCATCAGACCTGCGCAGACGCAGACGCAGACGCAGACGCAGACGCAGCCCCCTGCGCAGCAGAGGGTCGTAACGCCGCAGCTGATTGTCAGACCACCGCAACAGCAAACTACTATTCAGCTGCCGCCCGGATTCACCATCCCACCAGGTACTTATGACTTACTAGTGTTTGATGTGCACTACCTACTCTCTTCTGACTCTCTTCCACATGTCAGAATAACAGTAAAGTGATGCAAACTCTGAAATAACTCAGCTGGAAGTCTGGGAATAAAGTAGTGAGCAAAACATGTGACGCAAATGTATTTTCTCATATTCCAGCTCGCTTGTCATTCTGCACATCAGTCAACCAACTTTATCCTGTTGTGCTTTTAAGAGCACTTGTTGATGCTCTCCCTTCACTATCTGCTTTGATTGATCCTTTAAGAAGTTCAAATGATATTCATATGCAGGCACAATTTATTTATGTTTGTCTACAAGACTACTTTCAAGCATTTAAACAAAAGCATTTAGCATCAATTTTTTCTGACATCATGAGAAACATAAATTCTATCAAGTGTGCCTAAACATATAAACACTTAAACAAAAAGTGTGTTTCTCCTTTAGGTTGAACCTTTGAAAGACTTGACTTTATTTGCCAAATATCAAATAAATTGTTAAATAAATACAAATATATTCAGTGGCCTCAAAAAGTATTTAGACACTTAAGTGACATAAATATGTTAATGTTATTCATTAGTGTCTTTATCTGCGATCAGATGCTGCAGGTGTCTTTCTCAGAACTGACTGAATTTCAATTTTTTTTTTTGTCAGATGTTTTACTTGAGAAGTGTGTTTGTGCTGTCTCTCTCAATCATAAAAGAGTCATAACAGATACGTAAGAATAGGAAAATAATAATTTAATAATATTAAGATTTAATCTGCATGTATAATAATTAAAAAAGAATGAACAAATATGGTTTTAAATAGATGATGCTTACAAATATTTCATGTCATTTACTCAAATACTAGTTTTCGTTTCAATATTTTCATTATTTTTAGGAAATTCCATACACATACATCAGACAGACATGTTTGCTTTAAAATTTTGTTATGTAATATAATATTTTGTATGTAATATAGTGGCACTTGAACATTTTAAAGTGTTGCTCAAGTCTCCAGATATTTATTCTCTATGAATTATGTAAACATTTTCAATATATGTAAACAAACCTCACACCAGATGATGTTGATGTAAGTAATTAGTTTTGTGAGTTGATCAAATACTTTCTGGAGCTGCAGCATTGATGATCTGGTGCGTTAGAAAAGCACACTGATCTGAGGATCTTTTAATCAGTAACTTTAGTTTAAACATAGAGGTGAGTTTTTTGCTGAATAGTGAAAGTTTATGGATGAGATCTGAACCTAAAACCACCCCAACACATCTGGAGTTTAAATGATAATTTGTGTAGATGAACTTTACATCGCTGCATTTGGATGATGACTGATGAGTTTGGTGGTGATGATGCAGAAACTGTCTGGTTAGAGTCAATAATGAGCAGAAAGTAGAGCAAAAAGTGACTTGATATCTTACAGATGACTTTCACACTGTTCACAGATGACATTTTAAAGTCTAGCATAGATAAATCTTTTTTTTTTTAATGATGAAGAATGATTCATCATGAATCAACAGTTAACTTGCACTTTCTGTCAGTAGAAATATGAAGCTTTAGACAGATTCACCTGTTGCCTTCTCACTCTTAGACGGAATGTGTTCAAGCACTAGTTATGAAACCGATGAAATCTGAACTTTATCTGAACACTGATCGTTATTTCAAACTAATATCCGTTTTAATGGCAAAAGCTGTCTGAGTTTAATTGTGTGTGTAATGATCTGCAGTTAAACGGGTCAGTGATTTTTTTTTTTTTAAATTCTTTTTTTATATAAAAACAAACTGCTCTGTTTAAAACTAAACAACCTAAACATCCTACAACACTATGAATGTCTTTAGTGCAGCTTAGATGGGTCGTTTACATAAAGCATGCACTATATAAATACATTTTCCTTGGACATTTCATACATAATACATTTATATAAAAGTATTTAAAGATAATCAGAAAATAATTAGAATACATAAGAAATAATAAAAAAAAAACTATATAAAAAATAAAAAAATTGAACATTTATTCAAATTTTTAATAAAATACATTTTTAATAAAAAAATAATAAAAAAGTATTTAATAATTTGTTTCCATGAATTTTGAACAGTATTAAATGTAAATGAATCCAGTTTTATTTTTCATGTATTTTTTTAGGGTAATGCATTCACATAAAGACATCAGACAGACATATGCATGAAAAAAACATAAGAATTACTTAGAATATGAATTATTTCAGGCTTCAGTTGTTGATTGTAACTTTCTAAGCATGGTTTCAAGCATGGTTTTGTGATGCTTTATGTATTTTTCAGAGGTCAGAGGTGAATAAGTCGTGTGTGTTGTGTGTGTTTGAGGTATGGTGCTGGTCCGGACGGAGATGGGTCAGCTGGTGATGGTTCCTCAGCAGGCTCTGGCTCAAGCTCAAGCCCAGAACAGCATCTCTCCGCGGCCCTCCACGCCCACCAGTGTGGCCACATTCAGGGTCACGACCCCACAGGTACAGCCCATAATGCTCTAGAGCCACAGCAATCTGACACACAGATGAAATTTCTCTTAAACATGATTTCTGAAACTCAAAGAACCAAATTTCTCCCAAACCTCCCGCTGTAAAACGTGAATGACATCAAGCAGTTTGAAGTCAGACCGGGTGCATTTTATCAAACCTTTTTTATTTAATACTTTTTATTGTTTTTACAAAGGCAATATTGCGAAATGTTTCTGTGTCACTGATATAACTGAAAAATATCTGCTGAGATTGAACACGCTCCTCTGCAAATTAAAGATCCTTGTGTTTGCTTTTCCTGATTGAAAAGTTATTTTCCCTAAAATTGAAAGTCAAGAGCATACATTTTAAATCTCTCTTTTTTTTTTTTTATTATTTACGAATGTACCTTTGATGAAAGGAAAATATCACAATGATCTACAGTGTGTGGATCTAGAGTTTCTCAGGGACACAACTAGTGTTATTTTAGTATCATAGTTTTTATTGAAATTTAGAGTTTTATTTTTATATTTTATGTTTTAGTTAAAGTTTCAGTAATTTAGTTGTATGGTTTTGCAATTTTATTCATTTATGTATAGTTTTTATGAATTTTTATTTCAGTTTTACTTTTAGTTAATTTAGTACATCAAGTTAATGTTTTTATTTTTTGATTTTTTTTTAAAGTGTTTCAGTTAATGTTTATTTTCTTTCAATTAATGATTTTTCTTATGGTTTTAGTTTTACTAAACTATAATAACCCTGGTCATGACCCCCACTGGGGGTCACCAGAGGGGTCACATTTGAACTAATTATGATTTCACTAATAATCGTAATCAAATCATCTGCACAGTTCACGCAGTGAGACGGTAACGTTAGCTACTGCTGTCAAAAAGTTTCATTCTATGAAATCTTCTTCACTCAGGGATAAAATAAAGACACACAGCAGTGAAAGTGAGTAATGATATTCATATTGTGATCAACAAAACTCACTCCTGATGTGATTCTTCTTCAGAGTCCCGGTAAAGATGAAACTGCAGGTGATTTGATATGTTAATGATAACAACCTGTCCACAGATGCAGGGAACTTCTGTGTAATTCAAGGTTATTCACGCTAGACACTTACCTGATTTGATTTGATTTCTATGTGGTGAGCAGAAAGCACTTTTATGAAGCATTTGACTTGTAAAAGCAATGAGAAAACACATTTAGAAACTGATCTGAGTACTATAAATCATACAGAAATTTTAAGGTTTGTGTATTTGAATTACATATAGAATTTCCACCATTTTTGATCACACATTTAACATAAACTATTAAACTTAATGTGATGTATTTTTCTCAGTCATACATCAGTGAAACAGGTTAGGTTTCTGTAATAGTACTAATAAATCGAATGTGTTTTAAACATACAATAACTAGATTTACATATTTATCATCAGTAAATCCAGTTTGTTTCAATCTCATACATTTTAACTTAATATTGCTTGCTCCACTGCCGTATTTGAACCATGTTCATACATTTTACCTGAACAAACACTCTGATCTGAAGATCCTCTAATGTAACATCAGTAACTTTAGTTTAAACATAGAGGTGTTTTTTTTTTTTTTTTTGAGTTTGATGGTGAAGATGCAGAATCTGTCAACAATGAGCAGAAAGCAGAGTAAAAAAGTGACTTGATGTCTTACAAAAGACTTTCACACTTTTCACAGGTGACAGTTTCAAGTCTAGCAAAGAGAAATCTTTTTTATTTACTTTAGATTTTAATGTTGAAGAATGATTCATTAACAATCAACAGTTAACTTGCACTTTCTACCAGTAAAAATATGAAGCTTTAGACAGATTCACCTGTTGCCTTCTCAACCTCAGACTGAGTTTGTTTAAGCACTAGGTATAAAACCAGTGAAATCTGAACTTTATCTGAACTCTGATCATTATTTCAAACTAATATCAGATTTGATGGCGACAGCTGTCTGAGTTTAATTTTGTGTAATCAGTGATCTGCTGTTAAACGGGTCGATGGTTTTGTTTTATAAGAACAAACTGCTCTGTTTAAAAACTCCTAAATGTCCTACAACACTCTGAATGTCTGATGTGCAGCTTAGATGGGTCTTTTACGTGAGGCATGCTAAAGGAAAATTTATTAAAATGGCATTTTGTATATAATACATTTTTCTTTACATAAATGTATTTATATATAAAATAACCAGAATACATAAGAAATAAAAAACACAATAAATGTAAAAAAAAAAAAAACATTACAATGTAGAATTTTTAATAAGATACATTTTTTCATTAATCCATGCATTTTTTTACAGTATTATAATGTAAAATCATCAATTTTTATTGTTAAATTTGGTTGTTTATTGTTAAATGTAATTGTTTTCACAATGAACAGATTTATGCTGAATCTAAGTAATTTGAATAAATGCATTTTCAAAATATTATTGTTTAAATAAAATCAAAAAGATACAGATAGTTAGTAGTAAACTGAGCCTTTATTAATTTTTTTTATTTGCGTGCATTAATCCGACCTGTTTATTAGTTGATTAGTTGATTAGTTTATGCTAGTTTATTAACTGTGTAATCCAAATGCATGGAAATTTTATGTGCAATTCAAAAAAATAAATCTTAAAAATCCAGAAACTTGACTGTCACTATTTTCTTGTGCATATTTTTTTTTTTTTTTTTTTTTTTGCAAAATTTACTATATCAGGGCACAGAAATTATTTTCACATCTGTATACTGTTAAACCTTCTAAACTGTTGTTTTTGTTCAGTATTTCGAAATCCAGAGTTTTGTCAGATGAACAGTGTCAGCAGAATTGATGGATGAATTTACACATGAGGTTCACTGCTGACATCTAGTGGTGGGCTTTAGTTAGTGCTGACATCAGCCTTAGAAGCTCTTCAGTGACAGTTCAAATCATACTAGCAGATTTACATGGAAAATAAGCCTCTTTCTTCAGTGCTGTGTAAATTAAACACTATGTTATCTCTTAACAGTTTGTTTCAAATGCATTGCTTCTTCAGTATGGTTTCAAAACATGAACAAGAAGACCACAAAAAAATCCAGTTATTTGTCTCTGCTGTTTTTCTGTGCACATATTAATATCCATGTTCAGAATATTCCGGCCATTAAAAATCTTCCTCTTGGTTTGATGCCAGGTTTTTTTTTTTTTGTTTTTTTTTTCACTTTTCATAGACTTACAAAACTAAATTTGAAAAGAATTTTTCATTTACTTAATAGTTGGTCATAATAACACCATATAAATGATTGAAGATTACAATTATTTTACTTAGAATTTAATATGTATGTGGGGATTAATTTATCTGAGAATAGTTTTTTTGTTTTTAATTACTTTTTTATTTTTTTTATTTTTTATTTTTTTAAATATGAGAATTACAATTTACAGTGTACGGCCACAAGATGGCAGCAACCATCATATTTGCCTTTTTGTTGTATGTATGTATGTATGTATGCATTTATTTATTATCATTATTATTTTCAAATTATGCAAAGAAAAAATGTTTTACTAGTAAGCAATGCTTATAATTATAGCTTATGATATCATGGTCGTTTAATGGAGGTCTAGTGTGTGAGAGTGTAATGTTCACTCATCATCACCAGACGGCGCCAGACGCTTGCTTTTATTAGTGGCCCAACGTTTTAACCCAACACTGGTGTTAATAAATCCAACATTTTTTAAAACATTGCAAATAACAAAACATTTCATTTCTGAAGTTTAGCAAATTATTATGTTTTTACATTTTTATTTATGTTGCATTTAGCAGATACTTTTGTCCAAAGCAACTTACAGTAGAGGATCAAAAGCGATTTGTTACAGAGCTAATAATATTTGTAGTATACAGGTTTATTAGAAAGCTAGATTAGGAAACAAGCTAATGCAGAGTAGAAATGTACAAAAAAACAGGATAGGCTTTTTTAAAAAATTTTTTTTTGTACAACCAGCCCTTAAAAATAAAATTACTAAAAGCCTATTTTGATGTCGTGCATTTAGAGCAAGACACACTATATAGTTTCAAAATGTAAAATTGATACAATATCATAATTAGTTATTATGATAACAGTAAAATCCTTTCAGCCAATTCTAATGGTTGTGGTGCATGACTAATACTTGTTACCGCAGTTCTATTGTAGTAATTTTGCAATAATTCACAATAAAGTGTCAGTAGCAGTAGCTGTATATTGTGGGTAATGTGTTTCCCTGGTAAACTCTGTTAAGGACAGTCAGCGTTGTGTTTGTGAGGTGAGGGTTTATATTCCCAGGCGTCTCTCTTCATCCTGCTGTCAGTCATTCTCCGGTTCTCTGCGGCGGAAGACGTTCCTCTTTCCCTCCGAATGCGTTTAATCATTTATCCTCCAACTGCCTGATCGCTGTAAACACGAATTCAACTTTCAGAGTCTCGTTCTGATGGCGTCGCCGTCAGTGTGCGTGTGCATGTGTGCGGCCCCGAGCTCTTCCGCGTCTCAGGGGCCCTCGGGCGCCGCTCTCTCTGTAGGGGCCCAGAGACGAGCATCTGTGAGGAAAGAGAGTGCGTGTTGGCAGTGGCCTCGTCCTCAGAGCTGTTAAACTGTGGCTCTCTCTGGCCAGGGCTCTGCGCCCGCTCATGTGATTATTGCAGAGTGTGTTGAGCTCCTCACATCGCAGCGTTGCCCCTCAGCGGAGGGATTTTCACCCGTGTTTCCCCCTCTAGACACAATCACATCAGGGTCTGCAGTACAAGGATGATTCCTGTCAGGAACACCGGGTCATAATTCACCTGAATATCACTAGAAATAAGAATTATTATACACTGCATATAATTGCATATAATAGTTATTTTGCATATTTTAAATATTCTAAAAATACAATTATTATATATAAGAAAAAAAATATAGAAGCTGTTTTAAATAAGAAGTTGTTTGAAATAAGAAACAAGAATTGTTTTATAAATTGTATACATTCAATGTTTATTTAGCATATTTTTAATATTTTAGATAGAAACTATTTTATATATGAACTTTATATATATATTTATGAATATTTATACATAAGAACTATATATTTTTATATATTTTTTCAAGAATTATTTTGCATATAAAATAAAAACCAACTATAAAGGAGATTCAATACCAAATTTCATTGGTTCAATGCTCACAAACAAAGACTTTATTTAATTTCTTTAAAAACAGTGACGTTTTGGCCAGCTTCAAGGCCTTCATCAGATTTCTTATATTTTATATATTTATAAATATTGTACATATTTTGAATGTATATTATTAAGGTGTGTATTAGTTGTAAAATAATAATACAACGTGTCTGTTTCCAGGTAGCAACCAGGAAATAGAATTAAAATGAACTGAAATTCAAAGTAACCCATGCAAACCTAATAAGTCATTTTTAACAAGAACAAGGAAAGTTTGTCAAAAAAGTTGTCATGACATTTTGAAGTTTGCAGGTTTTAAAGGCCTTCACAAGCATTGATATATTTTTGGAGCAGGGTGGAAGAACGCTTCATTTCCCAGAATGCATTAACTGTGATTATTTATTTAAATTCCATTTCTAGTTCAGCTTCTTGTGTGTTGTGTCCTATTCTGTTCAAATTCTTATGAACTGAAAGGAAATCATAGTTGTGAGGATGATTTATGCACTTTACTGCTTAAATGAAGTATTGAAGCTGCACATCTGTCCTAAATGTTGTAGCCCATAGATGCCCACTGTCAGTTCATTACTGCGAAAATGATTTTTATGTATTTTTATATATGATTTTTATATATATTTTAACTGAGAAACAAATAATTTTTTTTCGGTGATAATTAACATTATGCCATAAATGCTATTAATGAATCTGAACGAGTATTGAACTCATAACGTTTATTGCCCAGCAGCCTTAGTGAACGCACACAACACTGAAGAAATGAGCATGTGTGTCACTGACAAAGCTCTTTCAAAGCAGTTACTCGTCCCGTGACTAGTTCTTCATCAGAAGTGCTCATAGTTTCTGACTGGGATCTTCTAAACACAATGCTGAAAGTCTGGTTTTTAGATCCTGTGACTCGTTCTTTCCTCTGTGATGCTGCTCTCAATCCTCTCTGTTTCCTCCCTCCTTTCTTTCTTTTCTCTTTCTCTCGCTCTCAGTCTCCTGTTAGCACTCAGGCGATTCGTCCCGCTCCTGCAGCTCAAACTAAACTGGTCCAGTCTAGTTCACCGAGCGCTGCGGCCCAGACCAGCACTGCAGCCGGCCCCGCTGTGAGCATCTGCCCTGTCCTGTCTCTCTCTCTTTCTCTCTGTTTCCCATTCATCAGCATCAGTTGTTTTATGTTTATGTAAGCATTAAGACGGTAGAAATGCCAGCTGTATCTGACCATAGAGCATCAGAGGAGAAAAACTGAGTGAATCTAATATTCAGCCACTCAAGGCTGTGCATTACAGCAATTTTAAAATTCTGTTTGAAAATGTAGATTACAAGAGGCCGTGCTACATATTAAAAATATTGTCATAAATTTGCAAGACACAAAATTTCAGTAAAACTTTATTTTATTAATAAAATTATCATTTTCTGTTAATACAGCGGTTCTAAAAAAGGGAGCAAACTTTCTGCATGACTTAAAATGATTTGAAACAAGAGAAAATGAGCTTTAAAATAAGCTAAAACAACTGAAAATCAAAATGTAAACTGATATTATATTATATTATATTATATTATATTATATTATATTATATTATATTATGTTATGTTATATTATATTATGTTATGTTATATTATATTATATTTTATTGTATTGTATTGTATTATATTATTAATTGGTTCCCTCAATAATGATCTTGGAAAACATGAATATCTGAGGAAATTTTAAAAGTGTGACTCAGGGTTATTATCATTAAATAAAACTAAAAATAAACCATAAAAGCATTTTTGTAACTAAACATTGAAGTAAAGTAAACATTAGCTCAAATAAAATATAAAACAATAAAACTTGTATTATTTCAGATAGTTACCAAGGCAACATTTGAAATACTAAAATAACTAAAACTAAATAAATGAATAAACACTATACGGATATATTTAAAAAAAAACACAAAAAATAAAAATTAAAAATGACAAAACGGCACAACAAAATAGCAAAATAATAAAATTAAAGTGAAAACATAAAATATAAAATACAATCTAATTCAAAACACTAACAAAAATATTTTAGTATCTCAGTTATACTACACAACACTGTTGTGATTTCTAGACCTGGAAAAGTCATAGAAAGTGAATAATAATAATTCTTATTATTATAATTATAATAATTATTATAATTATTGATTTTATATATATATATATATATATATGTGTGTGTGTATATATATATATATATATATATATATATGTGTGTGTATATATATATGTATATACATATATACACACACACACACACATACATTTTTTCTAGTTATGTAAGGCTCTAAAATATTTTATTGGGCAGAGAGTACAATTTCAGTAAAAATCATTTGAATTATTTATAATTATTTTATTTAATTATTTAAATATATTGCCACAGCTAGTTTCAGTAAATACAAAAATTTGAAAATGAGCAGATTTGTCATTACAGCAAAGAACCCAGAAATATCTTGGTCAAAAAGTACAAAATGTTGCAGTAATAGATCTAGTCCAGTTAATATTTGTGTGAGCACTGTATCGACTAATCAACAACCAAAACCAGAACTATCTGCTCTATAATCCGATTGAAATCAATCTGTTTGATGTGCATTTAAATGTACTCCTGTACTCCTGTGCTTATCTATAAACTTCTTACATAAAGACAGAGAACAGACAGTAAAAACTCAACATGGCTGTAAGAGATCGAGAGCGAGCGCCTCAGGAGCAAACCGAGTGAACTGTGAGTCGTCAGGTGCAGCGATCACGCGCTTTTAGTTCTTCCTCCTCCATCTGTCTCTCTCTCTCTTGGCTCCTGTCTTCCCGCTCTCTCTCGGGACACGCGATGTGACAGAGCGCTCTGTGGCCGTCTCTCCTGTTCTCTGTGGCCTTGCTGGCAGGCAGACGTCAGCTTGTGTTTATCTCCGTGTCTCTGCTCCTTCCTCCTCTAGAAGGCCCCCGTGGCAGCCGCCGTGGCAGTGACAGCTCCCCAGCAGGTCCAGCCGGCCTTGGGCCCCCAGGGGCCCCTCACTCAGATGCCACTGGCCCCGCAGAGCGCAGCCACCCCGGCCCCCGGAGCTTCGGTTGTCTCCCAGGTCTGTGTGCCCTCCCGTATCGAAGCCTGCAAGTTTCTCTCTCTCTTTATCTATGCTTTTTCTCAGCTCAAGTGAGTGACTGTTGGACCCCTCAAGCTTCCTTGGTCAACTGTCAGGACTTGGTTAAGCTCTATCCGCACCACACACACACACACACACACACACACACACACACACAGCTGCCAGCACGTTCACGCATAGACAAACAAACACACATGTGTCAGTGCCAGCCTATAGACATCTGGGCATCACATCTGCACGCAAACACAGACATGCATATTCACGTTGAAAAGTTTGGGGTTGGTAAGAGTTTGTAATGCTTTTGAAAGATGCATTTTACCAAGGGTGCATTTATTTGATCAGAAATGCAGTAAAAATTTTAAATATTATTACTATTTAAAATAGCTGTTTTCTATGTGAATATACAGTATGTTAAGATGTAATTTATTGCTGTGATCAAAGCTGAATTTTCAGCATCATTACTCCAGTCTTCAGTGTCACATGATCCTTCAGAAATCATTCTAATATGCTGATTTGCTGCTCAAAAACATTTCTGATTATTATCAATGTTGAAAACAGTTGTGCTGCTTCATATTTCTGTGGAAACAGTGATACATTTTATTTTTTGGCATTCTTTGATAAATAGAAAGTTCAAAAGAACAGAATTTATTTGAAATAGAAATCTTTTGTAACATAAATGTCATTACTGTCACTTTTGATCAATTTAATGCATCCTTGCTGAATAAAATTATTAATTTCTTTCAAAAAAGATCATACTGACCACAAACTTTTATAGTGTAAATAAGGTGTTGCATAAAGAAAATTTAAGTGACTTAATGACAATTCATTACATTTTCTGCCCAAATTCTTATAATTTTACTGCATAAAATTGCATTTTCATTATTTTATTACTTATTTATAATGTGATAAAAACATAATGTATTATTAACATTTTAAAATATTAATGTCATGATAGTATTTGTTGTTTTGCTTTTAATTTATATAGCATAATTTATATAGCATAATTAAGAATAACAGGAATTACAGAAATAATAATATTAATAAAAATAAATAAATTAAAAGTAAAACATCTGGATCCATAACTGTGTTTAATTGTTATGAATATAATGTTATAATGTATAAAATCTAAAAACAGGGTTCATTTTCTTTTGATTTTGCTGTAAAATATGGCCTGAAAATGTTTGTATGAGATTCACCAGTTCATTAATAGTATTTGAGTTCATTGTAGACATCATGAAGCTGATCAGCCCGTGTGAGCGTAACACGCCATCAGCCTTAAAAAAGACTTTTGATTGACACATTCTCTAACCTCAAATGATTGACAGCTTTGTAGCATTTAAATGGAATTTAGAGGATTTCATTAAAATACTTTATGTACCCGTGAGGCTCGATGGCTGATTATGGCAACAAAAGCACAACAGAGCGCGTCTGTGTGAGTCAGAACCGGATAAACTGTTTACTAACACGAGCAGCCATCCAAATCAAGACACGCACTTTAGCTCGGCCTGTGATGTGTCATTACGAGGCACCATTCTGATGTCTGATTCGACATGTCGTTAAAACTAATGAACCGTCTCACTCTCTCATCAGGAGATGCAGGAGAACGTGAAGAAGTGCAAGAACTTCTTGGCAACGTTGATCAAGTTGGCGTCCCATAATTCCCCTTCCCCAGAGACGTCTCGAAACGTGAAAGCACTGGTGCAGGATTTACTGGTACGTGTGGCACTTCTGCTCCAGAAACATCTGAATTCATAAATCATTAGCGTAGAGAGTGTTCATTTTTTTCTTTAAATGTCATCATGAAAGGCCTCATTTTACATCCAGAATATTACACCGGCATGCATCATGTGTGCTTAATGAAATGCAATACATGTTTCTTAGTAATTTGTGGTGCTGATTCCAAAAATAGTGTCTGATTTGCTCTTAACGTCACACTTTCTCACAAAATATGGTGCATTTTGTAACATTTTTGCTTTTACAATTATTTGTGCAGTGAAGAAGTCTTGTATTAACCCCACAAACACATGATTCCTGTCTGAATCTGAGCCAGATTACAATTGTTTGTTCAATTCTAAGCACATTTTCAGATATATGACATTATTTTATGCCTAATTCTGATTTCAATGTCAGAATTAATGGCCAGTGGCAGAAGAAAATGCAAACATAAGCCAGGTGTTTTACTGCATCCAAACAGAGACAGAAAATTACAGATTTTGTAAAAAAAAAAAAAAAAATTAAAAAATATATATAAATATATATATACTTTTCTTTGACATTAAATAGAGTGTTTAAACACATTTTTCTACTCGTTTGCAGATTGTAAGTTAAATGATACATTTGGAATATTTTTTTTCTGTCATTAAAACCTAAACTGTTGTCATTTGACTGCTTTTGTTGTTTTAAAAAGTGCATTAAAGCTGATACATATATAATTTGAAAAATCTTCCTTCTTATTTAGTGAAAAAAAAAAAAAAATCGAAAATTGATATTTTTTAACTTGGCATCATCAAATCAGCTAATATTAGTCCTCTTTCGTAAACCGGCAGAAATTTGCAGGGCTGTGCTTTAAAAATGAAATTTGCATCATGTAAGGTCAAAGGTTAATTCATTTTCATCCTCCACTAATCATCTCCTCTTCCTGTAGTTTGCATGTGTTTTTTTCACTGTACACATTCATATCCATCTAATCATCTGCTGTCGCTCCTCTCAGGACGCGAAGATCGATCCGGAGGAGTTCACCAGCCGGCTACAGTCCGAGCTGAAGTCGTCTCCGCAGCCGTACCTGGTCCCTTTCCTGAAGGTATGTTAACACGCACACCTCCTCCTCTGACATGGCTTGCGTTCCTCGTGGTCAGTAGCCCGCAGGCATGTCCAGCCAGGCACAATACATGTTACATTCTGCCCGGTCCATACAGCCGCGCTGTCATGCGATGTTAGTTCGCTTACGTCAAAATCCTCCAGAAATAGACAGCAGCCTGCGGTGTCCTCACAGGGCCTGGGATCTCAGTGAGATGTCTTTGATTACTGAGGTTAATGATCTTTGTCGGACTGTTCGGCCTCCATGAGAAAAAATGACAGTTCACACACTGGAAATGATTGAAATTAAACAAATGTGATGCTTTTATTATTGTGAATGATTCAGCAGTACACGTTATTCCAAATATTCCAATATTTTGGTCTCTACTTGTAGAGTATTTGTAATATTATATCAGTAGTTAAGTATTTGAATATGTGTCAAAGCAGCATCATTATAAATGTGCAAAGCCATTTAATAGTACGTTTATAAACCCATTCAAGCTTGCAGATTAGGTTTATTGACATGATAAAAAGCAGACTTTATATTGTCAAAGTAGAACATTACGACAAGACACTACAGGTTAATAGGATAGAATTTTAATGAGCAGATATCAGATACTTCCCCAGTTGATTTATCATAAAGACAATTGTTTTATATTTCTGAAATGTTATGTTTGAATATGCACATGAAGCATTATTTAATTATTTGCATAAATCTCTAGAACAGAAATCTGAAAAATTAGTTCAAATGTCTTTTCATTTTGTTGAAATGTTAGATTTAAAGGTATTTACAGAGGGGATTTTGGATTTATTACTCCATAAATCAGAAAATACTGTCAACGGAGAGAAAAAAATCACCATGTTTTTAGGAATATAATTGTTAACTGTATATCAGGCGAATCATATACAGTATGAACAAACCTCTCTGTATAACCCTTCAGAATGTAAATAGGGATAAAATTGTAAAAGATGGTGTATATATGCACTGCTGATGTTGAGAAAAACTCCTGATAAAATGGGCTTAAAAGATATGAACTGTATTTGAAATCTGCTTACACAAATAGACAAAGTAACACTTAAATTTGTATTTTGGATGATTTTTTTTTTTTTTTTTTTTTTGAAAGAAGACGTTATAGAAGCAAAATAGCCTCAAGGGTGAATGAAAAAAATGAAAAACAATGGTTTTGGCTATAGTGTCTTGCTTTAAATGTACAGCAATAATATAAATAAACAGAATAATTGGCTCCAGTCTGTTGAATTATTGAAAAATGGCTGCTTTACCACCTCAGGTGTGCCTTATTTTTCATTAATTCTATGGCATCTTGTCAATTATTCCTTATGTAGTCCCAGTATACCGGAATCTAGACAAATGGTGGTGAGAAACTAACCTTAACGGTAACCCTTTACACACAAATTCATGGGTTCAAATGAGCTTGTGATATATTTGATTTGATATCTTCACTGGTTAAATACTCCACTCAGCAGTTGATTGTGGAATCGACTCATATAATACCAGGTGTACATTGGTGGATGTACACTCACTGGCCACTTTATTAGGTACACCTTGCTAGTACTGGGTTGGACCCCCTTTTGCCTTCAGAACTGCCTTAATTCTTTGTGGCATAGATTCAACAAGGTGTTGGAAACATTCCTCAGAGATTTTGGTTCATATTGACATGATATCATCACGCAGTTGCTGCAGATTTGTCGGCTGCACATCCATGATGCGAATCTCCCGTTCCACCACATCCCAAAGGTATTGGATTGAGATCTGGTGACTGTGGAGGCCATTTGAGTAAAGTGAACTCATTGTCATGTTCAAGAAACCAGTCTGAGATGATTTGAACTTTGTGACGGTGCATTATCCTGCTGGAAGTAGCCATCAGAAGATGGGTACACTGTAGTCATAAAGGGATGGACATGGTCAGCAACAATACTCAGGTAGGCTGTGGCGCTTAAACGATGCTCAATTGGTACTAAGGGGCCCAAAGTGTGCCAAGAAATTACCCCCCACACCATTACACCACCAGCCTGAACCGTTGAGACAAGGCAGGATGGATCCATGCTTTCATGTGCTTTACCCCAAATTCTGACCCTACCATCTGAATGTCGCAGCAGAAATCGAGACTCATCAGACCAGGCAACGTTTTTCCAATCTTCTATTGTCCAATTTTGGTGAGCCTGTGTGAATTGTAGCCTCCGTGTCCTGTTCTTAGCTGACAGGAGCGGCACCTGGTGTGGTCTTCTGCTGCTGTAGCCCATCTGCTTCAGGGTTCGACGTGTTGTGCGTTCAGAGATGGTATTCTGCATACCTTGGTTGTAACGAGTGGTTATTTGAGGTACTGTTGCCTTTCTATCATCTCTAACCAGCCTGCCCATTCTCCTCTGACCTCTGACATCAACAAGGCATTTTCATCCACACAACTGCCGCTCACTGGATATTTTCTCTTTTTCGGTCCATTCTCTGTAAACCCTAGAGATGGTTGTGTGTGAAAATCCAAGTAGATCAGCAGTTTTTGAAATACTCAGACCAGCCCGTCTGGCACCAACAACCATTCCACGTTTAAAGTCACTTAAATCCCCTTTCTTCCCCATTCTGATGCTCTGTTTGAACTTCAGCAAGTCGTCTTCACCACATCTAGATGCCTAAATGCATTGAGTTGCAGCCATGTGATTGGCTGATTAGCAATTTGTGTTACCAAGCAGTTGAACAGGTGTACCTAATAAAGTGTCCGGTGAATGTATATCAAAAGTGCTGACTCATTTTCTGCATTAAATGCTTATTTTACATACGTTTTGTTCATGAATGTTCATATAAATTTTACTTTGGGACTAACTCTGTCTGCATGTATGTGTGTGTTTGTGTTTGTAGAAAAGTCTCCCTGCGTTGCGTCTGTCTCTCCTGAACAGCCAGCAGTCTCTCACTCAGCCTCTGCAGCCCAACAAAACCAGTGTGACGCCGGTTCAGACGAGTGTCAGTGTGCGGCCGCACCAGCCCAACAGCACCACTGTACTGCCACAAGTATGTGCTGATCTCTCATCTTTTCAAATATGCTTCACTTGTCTCTTTTTCATTCATACAGTTCAGCAGAAACAATATATAATGTCTCGGTTACGTATGTGACCCTCGTTCCCTGAAGGAGGGAACGGAAACGTCACGTCGGTAATGACCGACTTTGGGATCTCGCTTAGAGAGACCAATTCACTTCGAGTGTAAACTAAACGAGCCAATGCATATTGGCATGCGGTGATTGCATCCAGCTGCCGCTGATGACAACGCGAGCATAAATGGGCAGCAGGTGCAAAGCATACTCAGGTTTTCGCTGAGGAGCCGAGCCGGTGACCCGGCCGCTCAGCGGTGGTACAGCAGCCGTGGCGACGGGACGTGACGTCTCTGTTTCCTCCTTCAGGGAACGAGGGTTACATACATAACCGAGACGTTCCCTTTCAGTCGGTCACTCTTGACGTCACGTCGGTAATGACCGACTTTGGGATCCCTACCAAAGCGCCATGGATGCTGCCCCTTCCAGTGTCCTATGCGAGCCTCCTGCGCCCCCTTTTGGTGTAGGCCGGGGCTCGCAACAAGAAGGCCAATCACTGTCGTCTTAGCACTACCCACTCAGTGAACTTGGATAACACTGGGAAACGTACCCGTTCACTTAGAACAGGAACGTGCGGAAGCCCCATCCTTCCCGAAGGAGGTTTCGGGAGCACTTACACATATGAACAACCATTTATGTGTATATGGAAGATTAGAGGTGATTGTAACTCTCTTAAAATGGCCGGGGAACACGGGCTCTGAGGCTATACCGTGGAATTTACACATATGGGATCCATTTAGGTCTCTACATATGGAACCCAGCCCTCTACCAGTTCTCACGGATTCATCGAATGAGGGCCTGGCGCCAGACATTCCGCCACGTCTGGCTGCCGAGGGGACGGAGGAGCTTGACAGGGTCTACAGACGGACTCTCTGGAGCGGTTTTAGCAAGCCAATCCGAAGCTGGGGCCTCTCAGTGTTTCTACCAATTTGAGGTGAGAACACAGGAGGATACCGGCTCCACACGAAGGCTATAGAACCTATCGAATGTGTTGGGGGTCACCCAGCCCGTATCTCTACAAATATCTGCCAGCGAGGCACCACGAGGGTGCGACACTTCTAGTAGAGTGAGCTCTCAACCTGAACGGGCAGGGCACACCCTGTGCCTGATAAGCCAGGGTGATGGCATCCACTATCCAGTGGGCCATCCTCTGCTTGGAGACGTCATTTCCCTTCTGCCGGCCTCCGTGACAGACAAAGAGCTGGTCTGAGGTCCTGAAGCTTTGTGTCCTGTCTACGTAGCATCTCAATGCTCGGACAGGACAAAGCAAAGCTAGGGCTGATTCTGCCTCCTCCGAGGGCAGCGCTTGTAGGCTCACCACTTGATCCCTGAAGGGAGTAGTGGGAACCTTGGGCACATAGCCAGGCCGGGGTCTCAGGATTACCTGGGAGTCAGCCGGCCCAAAATCTAGGCACGAATCGTCGACCGAAAATGCTTGCAGGTCCCCTACCCTCTTGATGGAGGCCAGTGCAAGCAGGAGAAGAGTCTTCATTGACAGAAACTTCAGCTTGACTGCAAAGGCTCAAATGGGCCCTGCTGTAGTGCTTTGAGCACTAGAGACAGGTGCCAAGAGGGTATGGAGGGGGGCCGTGGAGGATTTAGCCTTCTCGCCCCCCTAAGGAACCTGATGACCAGGTCATGCTTCCCCAACGACTTCCCTTCCACGGGGTCGTGGTTGGCAGCAATCGCAGCCACATAGACTTTAAGAGTGGAGGGAGACAGCTTTCGCTCCAACCCTTGCTGCAAGAAGGACAGCACAACT
Source organism: Spinibarbus caldwelli (assembly GCA_039654775.1). Lineage (NCBI taxonomy): Eukaryota > Metazoa > Chordata > Actinopteri > Cypriniformes > Cyprinidae > Spinibarbus > Spinibarbus caldwelli. The sequence goes on from CM077239.1 coordinate 2,377,972, forward strand.
CTGATCGGGCATCTTTGGGGGTCTTCTCGGTGTGAAGAGCACCATTCGATGAACAGGTTCCACTTCAAGGCGTAAGCGTGTCTCATAGACCGTGTTTTCACCGAAGTGATGGTGTCAACTACCTCTTGGGGTAGGCCACCTAGAACCTCTGCGTCCTGTCCAGGGACCAGACATGAAGTTTCCAGAGGTCTGGACGCGGGTGCCACAAAGTGCCCCGTCTCTGAGTCAGTAGATCCTTCCTCAGAGGAATCTGCCAAGGAGGGGCTGTCACGAGGAGCATCAGTTCGGGGAACTAGGTCCGAGTGGGCCAGTACGGCGCCACGAGCAAGACCTGCTCCTCGTCCTCCCTGATCTTGCACAGAGTCTGCGCAAGAAGGCTAACTGGGGGAAACGCATACTTGCAGAGGCCCCGCGGCCAGCTGTGTGCCAGTGCGTCCGTGCCTACTGTTCCCTCGGTCAGGGAGTAAAACAACTGGCAGTGAGAGTTCTCTGGAAAGGCAAACAGGAGGGCAGCCTGATGTGTGCAACCCACTTGACACGGGAAAACCACCACCGCTGAAGTGCTGTACAACCAACACGGAGAGCTCTCAAAGAGTGCACTGAACTCGTTCAGTCTTCTTCTCTCAGTAGAGTAGTCAGGAGCAAAACGATGTGATCGCTCGGCTCCGAAGCGAAAAGCTGAGTATGCGTTGCACCTGCTGCCTATTTATGCTCGCGCTGTCATCAGCGGCAGTTGGATGCAATCATCGCATGCCAATGTGCATTGACTCGTTTACTTTACACTCGAAGTGGATTGGTCTCTTTAAGCGAGATCCCAAAGTCGGCCATTACCGACGTGACGTCGAGAGTGACTGACTGAAAGGGAACCATAACATAACAGGTATCTGATATCTAACATCTGATATGTTTATTTAAAGAAGTAGATTTAAATACATTCTAAATCATAAACATCTGAAAGACATTTTCTAAACGTTTATTTAACATCTGACAGGAAATGTTTTAAAGACATAAAGACATATTGTAAACATTTTACAATGAAGATGCACACGTTTCTGCGATGGACATCTTGCTCTTATGTGAATAAAAGAATTTGAATTGAAAACTCCCACTTTAGTCACCCAGAACTTTTAACTAAATAGTCTCATTCCAAAATCATAATCACATCCATGTCCTTATTAACATATGACCGCATATCATCATATTTGCATATCATGCTTATTCTTTATTTAAAAGCTTGCTTTAAGCTATTGTTACTCATTTTATGTGTAAAGAGTTAAAAAAGATTATTGATAACATTTATTGCTGTGATCAAAGCTGAGTTTTCTAAATACTAAGAAGTATTTCTGATTATTATCAATGTTGAAAACAGTTGTGTTGCTTCATATTTCTGTGGAATTGGTGATACATTTTATTTTTCAGGATTCTCTGGTGAATAGAAAGTTCAAAAGAACAGCATTTATTTGAAATAGAAATCATTTGTAACATTATAAATGTCTTTACTGTCACTTTTGATCAATTTAATGCATGTTGTTGAAAACTAATTTCTTTAATTTTCTTTAAAAAAAATCTTACTGACCCCAAACGTTTGAACAGTAGTGTATATTGAATATATTCAAAAGACTGAAAAACCTAGATTTAATTTTTAAGCTATATTGTCCAGCCCAAAGTGACATATGTTTATAGCATTGAATATCGACTGTGAGTTGGTCTCTTCCTGTAGTACCTCAGTCTGTGTCCTGTAGCTGTTCTGAGGTTTTCCGTATCTCCCCGAGGTTTGTCGGCTCTGAGCTGTAATGTAGTGACAGTGTGTCCGGGCACAAGAAAACAAGTCAGAGAAATATGCAGGCGGAGGGAAAGTGGAATGGATGGATGGGATTTGCTCAGGGCGGCACTGAGGGACTCACGGGGGACGGAAGCGTCTCTATTAGTGTTGTTCCTGTTTTTTGCCCCTCTCCTCACTTTGTCACTACCTTGTTTTCCTCCTCTCTCTCTCTGTTGTACTTGGGAAAAATTCAGCCTGTGTATTGCAGACCACATCTATATGTACATTTTATTAACGCCCAAATTCATCTGCATGACAACATGGTGTAATTATTTTCAATTCTGTGAATAAAGGACCTACATCTTTAAGTCAACATGAAATTAAATAGAATTTGATTAATACACCTTCTTAGTCTTATGCAAGTTACAAATTTGTCACATTAACCCCATAAAGTCTGCCATATGAAATAATAGTCAGAAACATCTAATTGTTTGAAACAGAACACTTGAAACTAGGCAAAATTATTATACTTTTTTTTTTTTTGAGTATCATAGTTTATACATCAGGCTTTTACGGTTCATACAGTATGATGTAATAAGAATATGGAGGGGAAAAAACAGTTCACTATTATTCAGAGGCCCAAACTGAGCAAAAATATGCAATTTGGTGGAGATGCTAATATTTATATGGACGAAAAGTGACAAAAGTCTGATGCTTGTAATATAAATCAATGAGATCTTTATAACAGTATAGCAGATACTTACATAAAATGATATAAATATTAGTCGTCACTCTATATCTACAATAATGTCTTAGTAAGATGAGATTGAAATGATATATAATTCTAACATATAATGCAATGCCAAAGATGATTGAGAGATGAACAAATAAATGTTCCTCAAAAGATGTGAGATGTTTTGGAGGCTTGAGGAACAGTGAAAGTTAAAGCTTCTGGAAACAAATGTTCCTCAGAAGATCCTGATGATCAGATTTGAGACTCACTGATTTTTCTAAAAAACGATTCATGGAGAATCAAGTAAAGCCAAGCTGCTTCAGTCCAGTAAGTGTTCATCTGGAAATATTATGTCTAAGTATTATAAGTCTAAATTATCTAAATATTATAAGTCTAACTAAACTATCAATCAGACAACAGAAGGCATGTATATTGTGTGTGACAGGGTTTTCAGCAACATTTTGATCATGTTTATCATTTAGAGACTTTAAAAATTAAAATATTAAATATTAAACCCGAGGATACTGATGCATGTCTTTATGTGCCACACTGACTGATTGACTCACTGTAGACTATAAGATATCAATGTAAAAAGGAGTAAATCTTGTATGTTTGTAGGGTATCAAGAGGGCAGTGGGTCATGGAGGTCAGATCCGGATGCCAGTGGTCATAACGCAGACGGTTCGAGCGACAGGTGAGAAAACACCTGAGACACACAACACAACAACACAACCTTCAAATCTAACAATCAGTAATTTATTCATTCATTCATCAGCTTTGCATGAAACTCCAGCCGTCTGATCACACACACATACAGGTGTGCCCACACAGATTTGATCGGAGTCTTTCTTTTCCTGTCCATCTTAGTCTGATCTGTTATATTTTAGCCCTTAAAGTGGATTTTCAGGGAGAAAGTTTCTAAAAATACCGTCTCCTGTAGCTGTGGGCTAAGAACATGCCTCTTAAAATCACGTTCAAATGCACCCTGGCAGTCATTGTGTGTGTGTGTGTGTGTGTGTGTGTGTGTGTGTGTGTCAACACATTGAGGAGTGTACAGAGGAACTCTGAGAGACAGACTGAGAGAAAAATATAAAAAAACAGAGAGATGCATGTAGACAAACGCAGAGAATCAGTAAAAATGGCAGCTTGCCCTGTTGTTCTCTCTTTTCAGGTGCGTCTCATCAAACCTGTCAAGAAAATGCCAGGGTCATATTTCACCATGAAATCAAATTTGAAAAAATGTGAAATTATTATTTATTATTAATTTCTTTGGTAACATTTTATTTGAAGCCTTTCTATATAAAGCATTATTTTTAATGCATTAATTATGCTCCTTATAATAATTGTAACTGTAGTTATAATACATTATACTATGTATCGATTCATTGTTACACCTTTTAAAATACAATAAGCAACCAATTTCAGATGTAACAAGGAATCTGCAAATATTATATGCATTTTGGTGACAAACTGTTTAAATACCTATATAATGCATTATACATAAAGGGTTCAAGTATAGTGTTTATTTATTTATTTATCAAAAGTAAATGAAGCCTGTGTGAATCCTAACATTATTTTCATTACAATTAAGCACATTTCCCCCTTAACCCCCCCCCCCCCCCCCATTTTATTTTCATTACTGCAATGCAAAAAAAGTTGTTATTTAATTTATAATATTGTAATGTATAATTTATAGATTTATAATAATTTATATTATTTAATTGATAGATTTATTTGTTTTATTGACTATTTTTTGATTGTACATTTTTACAGTATAAATTACTAATTTACACTAATGACATTCTATAATTAAAAAAAGGTGAGTTACAAAAAAACTATCCAGAAACATTACAATAATGAGACTTTTGTGGTCAAATGTGTTTAATTGTCAAGAAAATAATGTCACAGTGCAGGAAATCGTAATGTTTCTAAAATAGACTTCATTAGCTTTATGCAAAATAATGTGAAATGTGACAGAGCTGGTTGAGGTGTGATGAAAATAGGTGTGTAAGTTCATGATAATTCTGACTTGTCTTTTCCCAGGTACTTTAGGCAAGCCTGCGGCTATCCAGATGGGCAAAAGCCCTGCGGGCGTCACCATACAGCCCTCAGGAAACCAGAAAAACAAGCTGAATGACCCCGGGGGAGGCTCCTTCAGGTATGGAGATGTGAGCTGTAGTCCCGGCCGCTGGCACACAGGGGCAGCATTTCACCAGCCTGCTGCTGATGACTGTGGGCCACTCTCTCAGCGAGGGCCGACCGCTGGCTCTCATCCTCCTTATGCTTTCTTCTCTCTCTTGTTTGCTCAAAACTGTCACTCAGAATGGCTTAATATGAAATACGTCAGGGCTTTAGTGTCTGGTTTACTGGACGTTTCTTTTTCCTTTTATTTAATGTGCCTAATTTCGAAACAAACTAAAATAACTTAAAATGAACAGCATTACAGTAATTATAGTATGTTTTAATATTTATATATAATTATAATGTTAATTAATATTTTATATATATATATATATATATATATATATATATATATATATATATATATATATATATATATATATACTTTAGTGCTGTCAAACAATTAATTGCGATTAATCGCATCCAAAATAAAGTTTTTGTTTACATAATATATATATATATATATATATATATATACTTTAGTGCTGTCAAAGAATTAATTGCGATTAATCGCATCCAAAATAAAGTTTTTGTTTACATAATATATATATTTTTTTATTAGTGCTGTCAAACGATTAATTGCGATTAATCATATTCAAAATAAATAAAGTTTTTGTTTACATAATATACAGTGGTGTGAAAAATTGTTTGCCCCCTTCCTGATTTTTTATTTTTTTTCATGTTTGTCACACTTTAATGTTTCAGATCATCAAACAAATTTAAATATTAATCAAAGATAACACAAGTAAACACAACATGCAGTTTTTAAATGAAGTTTAAATTTTTATTATGAAGGGAAAAGAAAACAAAAGTGCTTGCCCCCTAAACCTAATAACTGGTTGGGTCACCCTTAGCAGCAACAACTGCAATCAAGCGTTTGCGATAACTTGCGATGAGTCTGTTACAGCGCTGTGGAGGAATTTTGGCCCACTCATCTTTGCAGAATTGTTGTAATTCAGCCACATTGGAGGGTTTTCGAGCATGAACCGCCTTTTTAAGGTCATGCCACAACATCTCAATAGGATTCAGGTCAGAACTTTGACTAGGCCACTCCAAAGTCTTCATTTTGTTTTTCTTCAGCCATTCAGAGGTGGACTTGCTGGTGTGTTTTGGATCATTGTCCTGCTGCAGAACCAAAGTTCGCTTCAGCTTGAGGTCACGAACAGATGGCCGGACATTGTTCTTCAGGATTTTTTGGTAGACAGCAGAATTCATGGTTCCATTTATCACAGCAAGACTTCCAGGTCCTGAAGCAGCAAAACAGCCCCAGACCATCACACTACCACCACCATATTTTACTGTTGGTATGATGTTCTTTTTCTGAAATGCTGTGTTACTTTTACGCCAGATGTAATGGGACACACACCTTCCAAAACGTTCAACTTTTGTCTCGTCAGTCCACAGAGTATTTTCCCAAAAGTCTTGGGGATCATCAAGATGTTTTCTGGCAAAACTGAGACGAGCCTTTATGTTCTTTTTGCTCAGCAGCGGTTTTCGTCTTGGAACTCTGCCATGCAGGCCATTTTTGCCCAGTCTCTTTCTTATGGTGGAGTCATGAACACTGACCTTAACTGAGGCAAGTGAGGCCTGCAGTTCTTTGGATGTTGTTCTGGGGTCTTTTGTGACCTCTTGGATGAGTTGTCGCTGCGCTCTTGGTGTAATTTTGGTCGGTCGGCCACTCCTGGGAAGGTTCACCACTGTTCCATGTTTTCACCATTTGTGGATAATGGCTCTCACTGTGGTTCACTGGAGTCCCAAAGCTTTAGAAATGGCTTTATAACCTTTTCCAGACTGATAGATTTCAATTACTTTCTTTCTCATTTGTTCCTGAATTTCTTTGGATCGCAACATGATGTGTAGCTTTTGAGGATCTTTTGGTCTACTTCACTTTGTCAGGCAGGTCCTATTTAAATGATTTCTTGATTGCGAACAGGTGTGGCAGTAATCAAGCCTGGGTGTGGCACTTTAACACACTTTTTCACACCACTGTGTGTGTGTGTGTATATATATATATATATATATATATATATATATATATATATATATATATATATATATATATATATAATATATATAATATATATATATATATATATATATATATATATATATATATATATATATATATAATATATATTAGTGCTGTCAAACGATTAATTGCGATTAATCACATCCAAGACAAAGTTTGTGTTTACATAATATTTGTGTGTGTACTGTGTATATTTATTATGTATATATAAATACACACACATACAGTATATATTTTGAAAATATTTACATGGATTTACATGTATATATTTATATTCATATAATTGATATTATATATAAACATAACATTTTCTTAAATATATACATGCATGTGTGTGTATTTATACATACATAATAAATATACACAGTACACACACATATATTATGTAAACAAAAACTTTTATGTTGGATGCAATTAATCGTATATTCTTAATTTTCTTTTTTTTTGTAAAAAAATTACAATTCATCTTCTATTTATATATTTTTTAGATATTTTTATTTCATTTATTTAAAATGATTTATTCATATTTTTTATTTTTGGTCAACACTTTTTGTCTGTTTTGTATATATTTTGATTATAAAATATGATTTTATACATATGCTCAATTAAGTAGTTTAAGTAATATGAGATGAGTAGGTCACTCAGTGATTTTCAAATGCTTTTACTTTTTCAGTGTCTTGGTATTCATTTATACATTATGGCTTTATAGTAAGACCTATGATATTTGGCAGAAACTGTGGTTATCGTGATAAATTGCATGGTAGTTTCAGTGTTTATGAGACAAAGATATTGTGCAAATATGAGAATGTGTGTGTGTTTTTGTGTTTGAATGTTGCAGTATCATATAAACAGACTTTAGTTCTGTTCTAAACTGAATTTAAAGTTGCTCTACTGATGCAACATGATGCAGCTTTCCAAAACAGCTTGTTTTGGCCAAATTTGCATGTATCCTAATGACAAATTTCACACTTCTAAGAGCCACAAATGTAATCAAGTGCTGGTTACACTTGATTGGAATCAGTTGTGAATCATGTGCTTCATGTGAGCAGCACTATTTGTGTGGCACAGTGAGTAGGGCATTTGATTTCAGGTTAAGGTTAAGGTTTCAGGTTAACTGACTATGTAGAGTGTGAACAGTGAGGGTTTGTAAGAGAGCTGTTGTGTTGTATGTGTGTGTGCACGTGTGTGTCACAGGTCACAGAGTTCATCACTCTCTCTCTCTGCCCAGGGCTTCAGCCGCAGGCGCTGATTGATAAACCAATAAATCTTTAGCAGTGTAGCTAATTAAGCTGTCAGGTTTGCTTGGTACTGACGACCCTTTACCCAACGGCGTGTTTTGTGACCATTATGTTTTTGATTGGCTCTCCACCCATCGGGTAACACCGGATTCAGCTGGAAGCTGTCTTTTAGTTTAGTTAATACAGCAAAGATTCCCATTTGGCATAAAGACTCATTTTTATTAGTGACATTCACTATTGCTATTGTTCATACTGAACAACCTTAACCTTAACTGTATTTATTTACTATTATAGTATTTATTAATATTTTGAATGAGCCTTTTTAGTTTACATTTTAATTTAATTTTAGTTGCCATTTTTATTAGTTTCTCATATTTAAATATATTTAATATTATTTTATTTTCTTATTATATTTTCTTTTATTTTAATTAGATGGCTGGTGTGGTTAAAGGCATAAAACTAATTATTCAATATTTTTAAAAAATCTTTTCAGAGAAAATAAATGGGGAAAATACTTCGGGAACCAAAGACACTGAAAAAAAAAAAAAAAACAGTTCACAGTTTTGGCGGGAACTTTAGTCACCACAACAACTTTTTTGTAAAGGGAAGCTGAATGGGACCGATCATTTTTGGCAGAAGGAAGATGAATATGACACACTAATAATAATACTCCTGACTTCTACAGCAAACTCTTGAGTTGCTCTCATTCATTTCTGTGGCGAGTGGCGTCGGCTAGGCTAACATGCTAACTCTGGGCAGTGCTAATCGCCTCTGTCAGCTCCTGCCGTGGTGTCAGGACTCATAGACACCCTGCCCAGCCTGCGAGAGGCATGCGGCCGCTGCGGCTCTGGCAGGGGGCGCGAGATGCCAGGGGGTCAATGTCAGAAACAGAGGTACAGACGCGGACGTAAATGAGAGCGGAGCGGAGTGAACTTTGACCTCTGTGACCGGAGCCATGAAGTTTTCAGCAGCGCCACGGGCGCAGGAAACTCCGCCGCTCCTCTGCTAATGTGCCGTAATTAGGACACTGTTACCATGGCAACGGGGAAAAAGGGAGAGAAATGATTGGGTGGAAAAGCTGCCAGTCACACTGATGAAATGTCACACTTGCCTAATAGCGCTAACATAATGTTAAAGATCAGTGTAATTTTAGTATTATTTATATGCTTTTATAGTGTTTATTAATATTTTGAATTAGCTTTTATTTTTTATGTTTGTATTTTTATTTTTTTTCGTTTTTGATTTTTTACAATTTTTAGTAGTTTAATTTTTAATTTTTCAGTTTTAATTTTAGTACTTTTAGTACTTAAACTTGCAGTATTATTTTATTATGTTGTTATAGTGTTTATTAATATTTTGAATTACCTTTTATTTTTTAAATGTTTTTATCTTAATTTTAGTTCAAGTTTTAATATAATTTTTTTATATTTCTATTTAGCTTTGTTTATTTCAGTTTTAATTTGAGTAATTTTACTACTTCAACTTGCAGTATAATTTTATTATTAATTATATATTGTTATAGTGTTTATTAATATTTTGAATTATCTTTTGTTTTTTTGTTTTCATTTTAATTTAATTTTTTTTTTTTACAATTTTTGTTTAATTTTTTATTTCTAATTATCTTTGTTTATTTCAGTTTTAATTTGAGTACTTTTAGTACTTCAACTTGAAGTGTAATTCTATTATTATTTATATATTGTTATAGTGTTTATTAATATTTTGAATTAGCATTTATTTTAATTTTAATTTGTTTTAAAAACTTTTTGTGCTTTTTCATTTTTATTAGTTTTATTATATTTCTATTTAACTTTAATTTATTTTGTTTTGAGTACTTTTAGTACTTCAGTGTGCATTTTTATTATTATTATTTGTTCATATTTTGAATTAGCTTTTATTTTTATATTTTCAGCATCATTTATTTTTTTGTAATTTCTTGTACTTTTGTCATTTTTAAAATTAGTTTGTATTTTATAATATTTCTTTTTAGCTGTAATTCATTCTATTTGAGTTTTGTTTTGGTAATTTTAGCAGACCTACTTAAACTTTTAATTTCAGTGTATTAGCCTAGGCATTTTCATCCAATGATTTTAAACAGTTTTAGTTTTAGTTTTATACTGCAACCGATAGCTCAGTCGAAATGAAAAGCCAACTCTGCTGGAAAAACAAATGATCTAATTAAGTTTAATCTGTCTGAATTTTTTGTCTAATTAGGCAAGGTGGTGCAGATAATCCGTTAAACATTAAACATCCGGTAAACATCTGATTTCTTTCATATTCAGTGCACATGTGTCAAGGAGAGACAAAAACAACTCCAGAGAGGTTTTTGGAAGAGGAACTGACATGGGGCTCATATGTTTACACCAGATACACTGTTTCTAATTCTCTTGTTTTGTTAACTAAAGTCATCAAAATGAGAAAACAGCTTTCTGGTCATATTTTTAGATAAACGGGATAGTCAAACACATCAGTAATGCACCAGTAAATGCCGAGTTTAACTTCTTCAGTCAGCTGACTCTGACTTTGTCCGACAGAACTAGCATGCACATTCACGCTCTGCCATTCAAAAACATGTCCATGAACATTTATTTATTCATGTCTTTATTTATTTATTTCACATGCATATTTCCATTGTTCAAAACACATGTGATACACATGGGTAGTTGACAAATAACATATCCATAAACATTGATTGATTTGTTTATTGTGTGTTTGTTGCTTATTCCCATTCTGTTCATAATACATGTGATGAACATAGGTGAAGCACAAAACATATCTAGGAACATTTAATATTTACTTTATTTATTTAGTAATTTAATTTTTATTTTCTGACATAGATTTTCCAGTTTGTTTATTTATTTTTGAATGCATGCACATTCCCATTTTGTTCAGAATACATGTGATGTGCATGAGTATTTGACAAATAATATATCCATGGACTTTCATATTTATTTATTTAAGTTTTATTTTTAAGTACAAATTTAATAACACACTTTTTAATAATTATTTTCAATATTTAAAAAAAAAAAAAAAAAAAAAAATATATATATATATATATATATATATATATATATATATATATATATATATATACACACACACATACAGAAATAATGTAGTTTTAATATTTAAAGTAGTTTATCTGTGCATGTAAACATCACTGGCTGACTGTAGAATTTCAAGTGCTTTGATTTGGTGCTAAACGAATATGCATTATTATGTTATTATTAACATGCTGTGAGATCAGACTATTGCTTGTCTTGTATTGCAGAGACGATGATGACATCAACGATGTGGCGTCTATGGCCGGCGTGAACCTCAACGAGGAGAGCGCTCGTATTCTAGCGACCAACTCAGATCTGGTGGGAACGCAGATCCGCTCCTGTAAAGACGAGGCCTTCCTGCCTACAGGTCTGTTACACCGGCGTATACTGGAAACAGGTACAGTATCTCCACGACAAACACACCTCAACCACTCGACTTGTTTACAGTGCTAAATATGTTTAGAATTATATAAAAAGCTCTCGCAAGGACACATAAACCCATCTGTGATGATGTGGAGTTATTCTGGAGAGCCTGGAGCTTTGAAACCTTCTCTGTTCTTGTGAATGTAGGCCAGTCCACCAGGAGTGTGTGTGTCCTTATTGTTCCACCAAACACTCGCAATCCACCTTTTTCCTGAACGCAGAAGTCTCCTCTGAATCAGAACAATGCTTTACATTTCCCGTCTCTGGTGTTTCTAGTCAAATTAACATATTTTCCAATCTGATAATATAACGTTTAGGGCTGTCACTTAGGCCTGTCGCGATAATTAAATAACCGTCTAATCGCGATTATTTGATCTAACCGCGGTTGTTTCAGACAGGCGATTATTGTGCTTTTTATACCGCACAAGGGGGAGTCATACACCAAAAGAAACAGAAGAGCACCAGTTTGGTTTTCATGTGAGGGACAGAATTATATTTACATTGTTAAATTTAAGTTTACAGAAACTCATCTTCCTTTTGCTGCAGCTGTCAGTCATTCTCCGCTCAGGATTCAAACAGCACGTCACGTTCAGTTTTGACAGTCAGCACAGTAAAACTCTCTCTCCAAGATGCTATATTCCCATTATAATACTTGATGTGTAGATAAAGGTCTACATCTTGATAAAATGACTACATCTTGCTTGAGTTCATTGCTCTCTCATTTCTCTTTTCTGTATTTGTACCGTGTGGAGTGCAGCGCTGTGACTTATGTTGCTTCAAGCACATCATTCTGCACCCTGCATGTGCATAAGAGCTTTGTGCAGCTTTGTTTGAAGCGTTTCATATGATCAAAGTTTTGCACACAGAAAGACTATAAGAAGCCTTTCTTTTTCTCATGATTTTTCATGAATGTATTTTGTAAGAATACAAATAGTTAAGAGAATAAACTTATTTAAATTGTATAATGTGGACCAAAGATTTTTTTTCAAGATATAGTTTTTGCTGCTAAATTATACAGTCAGCTAGTTTAATTTCATAGCTTTTATGTGACCCTGGACCACAAAACCAGTCATAAGTGTAAATCATCATCTGAAAGCTGAATAAATAAGCTTTCCATTGATGTATGGTTTGTTAGGATAGGACAATATTTGGCCGAGATATAACTATTTGAAAATCTGGAATCTGAGGGTGCAAAAAAATCTAAATATTGAGAAAATCGCCTTTGAAGTTGTCAAATGAAGTTCTTAGCAAAGCATATTACTAATCAAAAATTAAGTTTCGATATATTTACAGTAGGAAATTTACAAAATATCTTCGTGGAACATGATCTTTACTTAATGTCCTAATGATTTTTGGCATAAAAGAAAAATCAATAATTTTGACCCATACAGTGTATTTTTGGCTATTGCTACAAATATACCTGTGCTACTTATGACTGGTTTTGTGGTCCAGGGTCACATATATTTTTATTCAAATGTAGTTTTTCTCTGTAGTGGGGAAGTGAGTATTTAGTGGATTGTGTTTAACAAAGGGTTTAAAAAGAGTGACTATTAGTTACACAAACACAGTATTGATATTTTGTAGTGGTGTAGAAAAAAAAATAGTGCTGGTGTTGGATCTGTATTTGCCGATTCTTAGAATTTGGAATACTCTATGGGGCGGTTTCCCGGACGGAGATTAAGCCTATAGTCCTAGACTAAAATGGCCATTTAAACCAGATTAAAAGAAATCTGCTTTCTCTGTCAAGGTTTTAAATAGTCTCAGACTTATTGTAGTCCAGATTTTAATAGGCTGATTTCCTGGAGGACGACTAGAGCTACTTCAGGACTAAATTGGGGCTTAAATTAAACCTACCAGGAGGCAGGTTTAACTTCAAATTAACGTTGTGTTTCCAGTCTTTATGCATCGAAATGATTGGTACCCTTTGTAGATATGAACAAAGAAGCCTGTGAAAATAAATCTGCACTGTTAATCAAATGTTTTTCTCTAATACACATTGGCCACAATTAATGGCACCCTTTTATTCAATACTTTTTGCAAGCTTCTTTTGCCAGTTTAACAGCTCTGAGTTTTCTCCTATAATGCCTGAAGAGTTTAGAGAACACCTGACAAGAGATCAGAGACCATTTTTCTATACAGAATCTCTCCAGACCCTTCAGATTCCCAGCTCCATGCTGATATTTTCACCTTTTCAGATTTCTAGGGTTCAGGTCAGGGAACTGGGATGGCAGAACATTCATTTTGTGCTCAGTGACCCATTTTTGTGTCGATTTTGATGGTCCTTTTGGATCATTGTTTTGTTGGAAGATCTAGCCATGGCCCATTATAAGGCTTTCTGACCCCAAGACTCAACTATTTTCTGCAATTATCCAGCTGTGATCCTTGGAGTGTCTTTGGCCACTCAAACTATCCTCCTCATGTTGCATTAAGACAACATAGTCACAGACAATATACTGTAGGCACATTTGTAACATTTCCTGTTGATTGGAACTCCTTAATTATTGTCCTAATGGTGGAAATGGAAATGTTCAATGCTTTAGCTTTAATGCTTTTTTATGTGCTATTTTCTTGACTTCATATTTTGTAAAGCTCAACAATCTGTTGCTGCACAACAGAAGTATTTTCCTTTTTTTTCATTGTGATGGATGACAAAGAGAATTTGCCTCCTCATATTTATATTCCTGTGAAACAGGAAGTCATGACTGGATAATTTTGTTCCTAGCCACCCTGGTGTTCTAGAAAATGTAAATGTAAATATGAATGGGAATATAGATCTTCAGAGATTTTACTCATAATAATACTCATATAATAATTATTTCTAGGACTACAAATAATTGTGGTGAATGTGTATTAGAGAAAAAAAAGTGATGTAATGATGTGAAATGATGAGAAAAATAATGTGATTGTTGAAAAGTTATATTTTTGTGATTTTTTTTTTTTTAAATTTATTTTATTTTTATTTACTTTTTCTAAATAAAAGATCAGAAGAATAAATGATACAGATTTATTTTCACAATCCTCTTTAATCATTTTTAGGGTGCCAATATATTTCTGACCATGACTCTCTCTAAAACAGCTGCTTTATGTATACTATAATAATAATAATAACAATAATAATAATAATAATAATAATATTATTAATAATAATAATGTTACAAAACAACAGCTGATTGCAATAATTTATGCAAGAATTCATTACAAAGAGATTCCTAGGCATTCCTTTTTTTTTTATTATTCGACACCTGATGTGTGCAGTTTACTTTGCTGGCTTTAAAAAAGTTTTCTCTGATTCAGTAACATTTTTGTTTGTTTGTTTTTGTTGTTGTTGATTGCAGGCTTTATTCTGCTGCTATTGTTTTCCTTGGATTTGCTTCTCAGTTTCATACAATTTTAAGCTTTTCTTGGTTCATTCCATGTTTTACAGACAACCTCTGTCCTGCTAATTCAGATTAGCATAGTTGGTTTTAAATTAATTGAGTTTAGTTTAGTTCAGGACTCCATCTGTACTTAATCTGTGTTTCAGAAAGCCATTTTTTAAACAAAGATGAACTATCCTAGATTAAGCCTACTCCTGGTTTAATTTAAACCCTGTCTGGGAAACCGCCCCTATGTAATCTTACACTGGAAAATAATAACTAAAGAAAGATTAAAAGATAACACCATAATTATTTACTGAACCCTTAAATTAATCACAATTATTCGATGAAAGCCATAAAAAACAGACAATTAATCGTGATAATCGGCATAATCGCCAAAGCCCTAAAACAGACAATAATTGCAATAACGTGACTATTTTTAGACAATTAATCGTCAGCCAAATTTCATAATCGTGACAACCCTAGTCACGATTCATCAATTAAATTCGAGTACTCGATTATAAAAAATCCTTGATTGCATTTTGCGTGTGTCAGTTAACTAGCAAAATACCGGAAGTGGAGTAGAATCCATGAAAAGCATTATTAGACCATTTTGTAAGACTGCGTGAAGAATTAAAGGGGTCCTATTATGCTCTTTTACAAAGTCTTGATTTTGTTTTGTGGGTGTACTAGAACATGCTCTCATGCTTGGTGGTTTGAAAATCGCATTATTTTTCACATAATTTACATTATTACAATACCTTCCTCCCCAGCCTGGCACAAACGGCTCGATTAGTTCCAGGTTTGACGAAGGCCCGCCTTCCGAAAAACGAAATGTGTTGTGACTGGTTAGCTGTCCCAGTGCGTTGTGATTGGCGAACAGCTTAGACGGTGTTTTAGTACTGCCCCGCCCCTTGCCAAAACAGCAAGTTCATCAATATTGCCATATCAATTCAGACCCCGAGAATATTGAACAAGAGGATCGCGCAGAACCTGTGCACGCACGGATATTGCAAGACATATTAAAGGGGTCCTATTATGCTCTTTTACAAAGCCTTGATTTCGTTTTAGGGGTGTACTAGAACATGCTCTCATGCTTGGTGGTTCGAAAAACATATTATTTTTCACATAATTTACATTATTATAATACCTTCCTCCCCAGCCTGACACAAACGGCTCGATTAGTTCTGAGTTTGATGAAGGCCCGCCTTCCGAAAAACGAAATGTGTTGTGATTGGTTAGCTGTCCCAGTGCGCTGCGATTGGCGAACAGCTAGCAGAATGACTAAAAGCAAATTAATTCTCTGCCAGCGGGAGGCGCTGTTGTAGCGGAAGAGAACAAGGTTTCCCCGGTAACGCTGTACACAAAGCAGAGCTCAACTCACAAACACTGCTTTATCAGACATTACATGCAAGATGAAATGAAAATGACATCCAAAATTTTCTGAAGACAGTCGGTTTCCTTCAGAAATACAGTGATATAAAAACATCCGCACAGGGTTTCGATTTTGAAACGTGCATTCGAATTTCCGGAGGCGGGATTTATTTTAATGATATTCTAATGTACCAATTTGTGATGTCACAAATACAGGAAAACAACTTTGTAGTCCAAACGAGCCGTTCGTTGTAGTTCTTGAAAAGGGATTTTTAAAAAATGGAATATCTCCCTTTAGAGTTGACTTTGAGATTTGTGACTTTGTAGATCTTTTTATGCCCAAACATACACACTACACATTGACTAAAATTCAAAAAGTGAAAAGCATAATAGGACTCCTTTAAAACTATTTTAAAATCATAAAGAAGCATAGTGCTATTGTGAATTCACGGAGTCTGCTATGCAGTTAAATAAATATATGCACTGCGGGTTTAATATGCACTTTATTTACATGCGTGTAGGTTATGAGCGGCTCCCACAGTAAATGCTGCTCCACACAAACTTTTATCATTTACATGTGCAGACTTTGCTTATACTGCGAGCTTGAGTTGCTTATAATGTTCATCTGAGAATAATGTGCTCTGTTCTATCAGCTTTATAAGGTAAATCATTTAAAAACATACGCCAACACAGGAGAATACATCATTATCTTTCTAAATATGTTAACTGTTCATCGTGACTTCAAAATAAAAGTTTAAACCCTCGCTCTGAGTTTGCATGTCCACATGTTTTTATTCAAGAAATGACAGTGGTTGTAGCATTTCTATCATAAAGCAATGGCCAAATATTAAAGATTAAGTGGACATTTGAATTAAATGTTGTTTAATCAATATTAAACAAGGATTAGGTCATGCTGTAAGATGTAAAAACAGTCGTCAGGCCGTTGGTGCCCTCTGCAGGCATTTGATATAATACATAATGTACATAAGTTATGATTATATTTCTTTATTACATTATGTATTTTAACTGTTTAGCTCAATAAAACCATATGATTACTTGCTTTTCATATTTTTAGTGGCCAAGCACCGAAGGTGCGATGGCACCTATTGTATCCGTTAGATTTCCTATTATTCTTCTTCTTCTTCCGCTCTGGAAGTCTATGGCAGCCCCTAGAACCACTTGCGGGAAAGTTATGAAATTTGGCACACTGATAGGGATTTGGAGTCTCTAACTCAAACTCTCTAGCGCCACCACTTGTCCAAAATTTCACTTATGTTTATGCTAATAACTTTTGAACCGTAAGGTACAGAAGGAAAATTATTTTTTCCTCTGATTCCTTGGCTCATGCCAAGTCGAATGGACACCAAAATGAAAAACATGTATGGTTTAATTTTTTTTGCTATTTTTAATAAATCGAAAAACCTATTTTTTCGAACTCAATCTTCAGGGCATGCTGGCAAAAAGTTATGGAATTCAAGTTGATAAGTCAAACCGTTCTCGAATAACGTGCGAAGGAATTCTATGAAAAGCACGCAAAAATGGATGTGAGGCTATATCTCCACAACGGTTGGGCATATTGACACCAAACTTGGTGTGTGTTGTAAAAAGCATGACCTGAGACTACCTGCAGTGTTTCGGCACTGTGCCACCTAGTGGTCAGGAGATACAAAAAATGCATATTTTTGCTTATAACTTCTGAATGGTTTGGCCTTTAGATTCGGTGGAGCATGCCGAGTCGGCCATTTTGAATTTTGTCATAAAACGCTATATTTTATGAACGCATTGACATTTTGTTATGAAACTTGGTATGCTTCTTTGGCACCATGCTCTGATGGTACTCAAAAAGTTTGGGGGCAACACCACCTTGTGGTCAAAAGTTATAATGAAATTTCTAAAAATGCTAATAACTTTTATTTACATTAGCCTATTGTAATGAAACTTGGTTTGGTAGATTCCTTGGATCATGCCGAGAACATCGATACCTATTTTGCCATAATTGGCTGAACTTCCTGTCCGCCATTTTGATTCATGTTGAAAACCTACTTTTTCGAACTCCTCCTAGACCGTTAATCCGATTTTCACCAATTTGACTCAGATCATCTTCAGACCATGCTGGCAAAAATTATGGATTTCGTGTCAATAAACGAAACGGTTTTCATTTAGCGCATCAACGAATTTGCTGGAAAGATGCCAAACTGCATCTGAGGCTGTATCTCTGCAAATCTTTGACATATTGACCAAACTTTGTATGTGACATTGTCACCTCACACTGAACACGTCACATCAGTTTGGTAACAGCGTCACCTATTGGTCAAGAGTAATAAACCATTCATTAACCATTAATTATTAAATTTCCAAAAATGCTAATAGCTTTTGATTGCATTAGCCTATTGTAATGAAACTGGTCTCAAAATGTTCCTTGGGTCATGCCGACAACATGGATACCAATTATGCCATTTTGATTTATGTTGAAAACCTACTATGTTGAAAACCAACCGTTGGTCCGATTTTCTCCAAAATCGAGTCAGATCATCTCCAGACTGTGCTGACAAAAAGTTATGGATTTCGTGTCGATAGACGAAACTGTTTTCGTACAGCGCCACAACAAATTTTAGGCATGGTGCCAAAATGACTCTGAGGCTGTATCTCTGCAAAGCTTTGACATAATGACAACAAACTGTGTGTGTGCCATTGTCACCTCACACAGAACACACCAACATGATTTGATTACAGCACCACCTATTGTTCAAAAGAGATAAGCCATTTAATCATATTACTAGAGGTTGTATTTATGATTTTTCAGCCATTTCAATTACAGTCATCCTAAAATTGCTTTCATTACTCATTGTTTCATTTGGTCTGATGCTCCATGCCATGCTCTGATGCTGCTCATTTTGCCTTTGGAGTGCTTGGCCCCGTAATTGCTGCTTGCAGCTATATTTTTACATTTATTATTGCCTCATTGCTATTATATATGCATTTTAAGTCATTTTAAAGTTTATTGTTCACTATTTTTATTACCACAAAAAAAAAGATTACTCGATTAATCGTCAGAATAATCGACCGATTACTCAATTACTCAATTCGTGATAGCCCTAATAACATTAAACCTATGAAAATGGTTTTAAAAAAATGGCTCCATAGTTTTACCACTTTACAGTGTCATAATGACCGTTATTTTGCAGTAACTCTCCTGTCATAGTTTAATGAGTGTGTAATTACATGAAACGGCTGAAATTTAGCTGCATTGAAAACACATGAGTGCACATATCTTACATACAGCTCCCGACTGGGGTGAAGTTCAGGGGATTTTAACACATTATTTATTATTTCACACAGTATTTTAACTTAGGCACTGCAAGCAATGTTTGACACAGAATTCAAGGCAGACAGTGCCAGACATGGACAGATTTGCTGGTTTGCAAAACAAGTACTTTACAGGAATTCCTTAAGTTTATTGCTGTTACTGTGGCAGCGAACAACAGCACAGCTTAACCCTGCGTACATTTTTATATTTAGTTATACTGATAAAGTTTAATTAATTCAGTTGATATTTTTACTCCGTTTTAACATGGATTTCTATAGAGACCGGAACATGAAAGCATCCAAATGGAATCATGGCGGTGCTCATCGGTTACTCAGGAAAAAGGTGGACATCAGAATTGCGTTGATTATTTTTATTGTTGTCCCTAGAATGTTTTATATTTGTGGTTCTGCATCTTTTCAACTGGACCTTAAACAGTGTTCACATTGTTAAAGGGTCACGACATGGAAAAATGGTCCACCCAAGTAAGTCTGTGTCATACTGTCGATTACTACAGAGAAATATTCAACTCATCCTTCTGTGTTTGTGTAAATAACAAAAAGAAAAGCACTTTGCAGTGCCCGCTTGTAATGAAAGCTGAATGTTTGTCCGCCTAGATTTCCATCGTATCCGCATATCTGTCAACATGTTTATTTAACCTGGAACATTCATCAGCATATGACCACCAACATTTATATCCAAACAAATGCTAGAATATACACTACCATTCAAAAGTTTGGGGTCAGTAAGACCTTTTATGAAAGAAATAAACACTTTTTTTTAGCAAAGAGACTGTAAATTGACCAAAAGCGACAGTGAAGACATTTCTAATGTTACAAAAGATTTCTATTTCAAATAAATGCTATTCTTTTGAACTTTATATTCAACAAAGAATCCTGAAAAATAAAATGTATCACAGTTTCCACAAAAATATTAAGCAGCACAACTGTTTTCAACATTGATAATAATCAGAAATGCTTCTTGAGCAGCAAATCTGCATATTAGAATGATTTTTGGAGGATCATGTGACACTGAATACTGTAGTAATGATGCTGAAAATTCAGCTTTGATCACAGAAATAAATTCCATTTTAACATATAATCACATAGAAAGCAGTCATTTTGAATTGCAATCATTTTTCACAATTTTACTGTTTTTATTGTATTTTTGATCAAATAAATGTAGCCTTGGTGAGCAGAAGACAATTTTTTCAAAAACAGTAAAAATCTTACCAACCCTAAACTAAATAAAATTTTGCATTAAGCTAATTGTGGCAAGGAGTTTCACATTGAACTGCTAAATGAAGTAAGATTTCTCTCACAAAATGCAACTATCATTAGATGTAACATTTCCAGACTAGAATCGTATGGCTTGTATGAAGTTCTTTCCTCACAAACTAGTTTAAACTAGATGTACAGTGCTTGTTCTGTCACCCTTGTGTTCACTCCACATTAGATCTCAGTTAAGCATCAGAAGCTGTAGGGCATCTGTTTTACTGTGCGTTATCGCGGCCGTCGAGCTGTCGCTGGGAGCGCGGTGTGCGTAAAAACGAGTAATTCTTCTCAAAGGCGCAGAAGTGTGTGTAGGAGGACGAAGCGCCCCCTGCTGGGCCGTGGCGGAGCGGCGGTGTGGTGTCGTGTCGTTGATGGGCTGCTGGAGAACTCTTAGGTGACAGCGAACCAAGGGAGGCACAAATCCTGCCAGCTCGGCTCAATCTGAGAGAAACTCAAACACACAACCCAACAAAACTCAGTGCACACAAACACCGAAGGCCCTGATTCACCCTCAAACACAAATATCACATCCGTTACACTCGTGCTATTTTAAACAATTATCATGCATTTTACTTTTCGTCAACATCAAATCGAAAATCGCAGCCTTCGCACTTTTGTGTCTGTATTCTTGTAGTTCAAACAGTAGAGCATGAAGCTAGTAATGCCAAGGCCATGGGTTCTTTTTTTTTTTTTTTTTTTGTAAAAACTTAAATGTCAAAAATAAATAAAATAATAATAATAATAATACATTAGTGAATAAAACATGGGGGAACACAGATAATGCATTGCTGTTTATATATATATATATATAAATATAAAACTTACATTTCAACAAAAAATATATATATAAAAAAAACAAGTAGAGGAATGCAGAGAAAAAAATAGCTGATGGGTTCAATTCCTCTGGAATGCATGAAGTAATAAAATGCATACCTTGAATACATTGTAATTTTTATTTATTTATCTATTTTATTTATTTATTTTTTTTTTTTTTTTGCAAAACTTAATTTTTTTTTTTTAACTAAAATGCAACATTACAGAACAAAAAAGTGAGGGGAAAAAAAAGATTAATTAAAGCTGCAGTCCGTAACTTTTTTTTGGTTAAAAATGATCCGAAATCAATATTTGAGCAAGTACATAACCAGCCAGTGTTCAAAAGTATTGCCTTACTTTAGCCTGATTCACAACGGTTAGCTTATAATAATGTTTTCTAATTTGAGTGGCACGGGTAGGTTTTCGCGGGAAATTCGAGCATGGCACTGCGTCATTACGTCACATCTGTAAACATGAAGAAGATGTCCTGGCTAGTAGGCTATAGCACGTGCGGATGCTGCAGGTGGCACATTGTTTATAGCCTTTTCTCACAACAGCTGGAATTATTAAATGTATCATTTTGAAGGCGGATTGTAATACAGAAAGTATTATGTGTTTATGAAACACGTGTGAATGAAATGAAATTATATTCCAGTTTTAATTGTGCTTCTGATTACAGATAGCCTGAGTTTACACAAGATTTGTTAAAGAAAACCAGTTTGAAGGGAGCATAGTTTGCTTTTTGGGTTAAAAGAATTTCTTAACATGAAATTCGAATGGTATGACAATTAGATTAAACTGTACAGAAATTGAAATCTACACGCTAATACACACTATACTCATAGTGACTCAATGCTGATGTTGTTAATTTGAGAATAAAGTATAACAATATTAATAATTTGCACAGTTTGATGTGACATGAGCTAATCGATCGTTAGATTAAATCACCGTTGGAAGCGCGATTTATTGTAATGCTTTTTTCCTCAGTTGGTCAGAACAAACTGACTGACTTGTTACTTACTTTTCAGATGACAATATCCAGTGAAAATTCTTATTTGGGTCATATATTCCAAGACATAGACTAATCTGTGATTGCAAAGAACAGTAAGTATCCACACCGGCGTGGTGACTGACAGCTACATATACTCCTCAAAACATTAGATTCATCCGCGCTGGAGCTGTGTCAGAGTACAACTCCACGCAATTCCAAGTTTTCAAACATAGATGGCGACAAAGAGGCAAAACTTACGGACTGCAGCTTTATTTAAATGTTCAATTTATTTAAAAATTGTTTTATAATCAGTACCACCGCTCCCTATAAGCTGAGTACGC
Source organism: Spinibarbus caldwelli (assembly GCA_039654775.1). NCBI lineage: Eukaryota > Metazoa > Chordata > Actinopteri > Cypriniformes > Cyprinidae > Spinibarbus > Spinibarbus caldwelli. Next base: position 2,400,832 of record CM077239.1, read on the forward strand.
AGTTTGCGTAGGGCACCAACTCCCGGGGGGCACCATCCCAGTTGCTCAGAAAAAAATAAAAAATAAAAATTGTAAGGCGCCATTCCTGCATCCGCGCCTGCTCGCGGATGAATGCAAATGATCATAATTGATGGACAACTATGCCCGTGAAAAGACATCAGAAATCCGGCGCCAAGAAAAGAAGAAGAAGAAGAAGAAAAAAAAAAAAAATATATGAAAACGAAGCCCGTGCGTCACTTTCAGGCTACATTCATAATCCTGTCAAACTTTTTTTGGGTGTTGAGGTTAATAAAGTGTTTTAATGTCGGTAATAATTTCACCACCACCAACACATCTAATATTCTCTCCGAGTTTCCATGTTCCCTAATACGAAAGTTAGCCATGGTTTTAACACCAATAAAATTTTTTTTTTTTTTTTTTAAATCATTGTTCTTGTAGCCATGGTAACCGCAAATTAACCATGGTTTTGTTACTTCAAATAATATACAAAGTATTAAGATAATATTTTTTTGTGGTTATAAAAAAAAAACCCTAAGCCAACAACAACCTTTAAAATGACTTAAAATGCATTATATAAAAACGAGGCAACCCTGCTGAAAAAAAAACAGTAGAACCATTACAGAAAGTTCTAATACCATCACAAATGAATCAAACTTTTAACCATTAAAACCATTAAAAAATGGTTTTCTGTAGTGTGTTTTGGCACATACTCCATTATGATTTATTGGTTTTAACAAGCCACCAATAGAAGGTGACCAATTACCAGTAGAGACCAACAGGGTCCATTACAGTTTCCATTAAAACCAATACAAGTCCCATTATAACCAGTAAAACCATTACAAATTTTGTGATGGTGTCTATTGTTTTTATTTTTTTCAACATTACATGTTATTACAAATACCTGCAAAGGGAGCCAAAGGCCTGGTAATTGATGCTGTTACACTTACAGGACGATCATATCCTTGTTTAATAGGCGATTGACCAAACATTTAATTCAAATATCCACTTAATCTTTCATTTTTGGCCACCTCTTTGCTATAGATGACACAGCTTCTATAATTTCTTCAACAAAAAACATGTGGACATCACAACCCTTACAAAAATTAACCATGGTTTTCGTAGTAAAACTGCTTAATTTTCTTTTGCATGATTTCTGAATGCTTGACATAAAATCAATCAGACAACTATTACTGCCATAGGTAACTGTCTAGAGCTACAATTGTAATTTGTAAATAATACAATTTAATTACAATTTATTTATTTATTTACTTTTATATTTTATTAAAGTTCTATTTTGACCCCTATAGTAGATGTTTTTTTTAACTTCCATAATATTTGAGGGAGGGGCACAACAATACAATCCTGCTTAGGGCACCCATTTGGCCAGCAGCGGCCCTGTTTATAATGTAGGATGTTTTTAAAGCTTTTTAACTGGAGTATTTTTTGTTGTTGTTGTTGTTGTTGTTTTTTGATGATGATAATAGTAAATGTAAATCTGAAGCGAATACTTGGTATCTGGCTTTGTGATTATGCTGTTTACCCCATCATACAAATGAAATTTAAGACATCATATAACACCTTGAATATCCACCTTGAATGCAGTGTTAGTAACTCTGGATAAAGCATCTACCAGATGCACATGTATTTACAGTATATGTCGTTCATGCCTTAAGAGGACTAAATCTGCCAAATGAAGACTCCAGCTGCATCTGAGAGGATTCTGGTCCGTCTGTAAACCGTGTCAGATCAGAATAATTGTGTTGAAGAACTGACCTGAAGGATGATTTTCGAGCAAACGTGTTGTCTGCAGGGACTGAAGCCTGTCCATCGCTTCTCTCTTCTGACTGAATGTTTATGGGTGACAAAGGAAAAGTTGATTTTGATGCTTCCAAGTTTAAAAACACTGGTAAACCTGCATGAAGAGATTTGCAAATCATTTTATTCTCTAGAAAAGCAGCTTGTTATTTTTCTTTGTGGACCGAACGGAAATTCTTCAGTCCATCTAAATGCTTCTTGTGCTTTTTAAAGAGCTGTGGCCTTAAGAAACTCCTCATGTTTTGACATTTCCAAGATGTTTTCAGCATTTCTTTTTCATGTTTTTAGAAAAAAAGATCTCGTCTGGAGTCATTAAGGACACTCTCAGCACGTTTTGTGGCTGATTTAAATAATTGGTGTGATTTTCTTAAAATAACAGTGGAAGGAGAACTTATGTTAATAGCAAATTAAAGATGGGGATGTTGTAGATAGAAGCGCTCTGAAGGTTTGCAGCAGTCTTTAGAAACTCTGGTGCTAATTATCTTTTAAAGTAAAAGTTGTCAACTCTACGTGAAAGAGCTGATTTTCTTTTTTTCTTTTTAATAGGAAAGAATAATCACAGATTAAAATGTCAGTCTCAGATTTTTCTCGTCAGTATCATTCAGATGAAATGGAGAAATATTCTCTTATTTCTCAGATGTTCCTCCTAATAAAAAGACACCCCTAATCTTTTATTTTTCTCAAAAATGTCTCAATCTGTTCTCAGATTTGCTAAGATCCCAGTATCTGCAATCAAAATTGAAAGATCTGAATATGAGCTCAGGCATTTCTCATTGGATTCCTCCAGTATCAAATAATCAGCTGTTATCCGTGTTCATTTTATACTGTACAGACTTTGTGTCTGCTTTTGTTTCTTAAGAATTTTTAGGAGAGACAGAGTTGAGTCTCTTGAGCTCTTCTGGGTGGTTGGATCAGCTTTGCTGACCTTCCAAACCACAGAGGCTCATCCAAACTCATTTTGCAGAAATATCAGGAAATCAGGTTTGAAAATGAGTCACGGGAGTGAGAAAACATCCTATCCACATATTTGTGTTTTAAATGCAGGTCGTGTCGGTTCAACATAACAACTCTTTGTGGTTTCAACACACATTGGACCTTTTTGTAGAAGATTTATAAGATAAGACAGATGTAATTTTCTCTCGCTGAACTTCCTTCCAAACATTTGCATGGTGATGCATTTTGTTTGATTATTGATATTTTTGTAACATCTGCATCTGCGTCTTTCTTGTTTCAGCGAAGAGGTTTGGAGTGACGGACGTACCGCTGGAGGCTGTGAACTTCATCTCTCACGCCACCCAGTCCAGATTACGTACGGTGCTGGAGAAAGTGTCCTCCATCGCCCAGCACAGAATGGACTCGTGTAAGGTATGAGACGTGTGGAAGACATGCTTTCATTTATATATAGTTACTTTCAAAAGTAATACATTCCAATATTACGTTACTCCCTAAAAACTAACTACATTTTAGTTACTTACACTTAACGCATTACGTTACTTTTGCATTATTTTTCTCATCTGGATGGGGCTTGCTTGTTTGTTTTTAATTTAAAAGTTCTATTTTTGGCAAAAGTGAAATGAATAAGCTTCAGGTTGAAGGAAATGTAAATTCACATTTAATGCTTTAGTTTATTAGTTACTTGAAAAAAGTAATCTGATTACGTAACTTGTGTTACACTGTTTATATATGTATCCAGTGTTGCTGTAAATAGTTTTCTACCAACGACATTAATGTCATCAAACAACACATTCACACATTGTTTAATCTGTCTGCTCACAGCAAAAACTAATCAAACATCATTAACATGAAAATCATTTGCCTGTTCAACATTTTAAACATTTGAAAAGAGAAACTATGATTTATTTAGAAACACGCTACATAACGTTCTATATGTTAACATTAGATATGCATTAAGTCTGGTATTTATTTGTCAGTTTATCTGTGTATAGAACACCCTAAAAACCATCCTGAACACCCTAGCAACTGCCTAGTGATGCCCTAGCAATGCCATAGCAACCATCTTGTATACCCTATGTGAGGGACTGAGAAGTCAGGAACAAGGAACACAAGCTTTTCACTAGAAAATGGGTTTTTATTTGAACCCAAAAAACAAATAACTTTACAAACTCATAATTCATACAACAAAATAAACCAACAAACAAAAAAGAAAATGAAGTCAAACCGTTCAGACAGAAACAAACCAACAACTAAAAACTGACTTCTCAAATGAACAAATCAACTGCTTATAAAGGGAAAGATGGGCCCATTACAAATTAAGAAGGAAAGCAACAAAACTTTACATTCAACATACAACATTAAAGCTGCAGTCCGTAACCTTTACCTCTTTGTCGCCCTCTATGTTTGAAAACCTAGAATTGCAGTTTCTTGCGGAGTTATCTTCAGTGCGCGGGGTTGTGATCCGGTGCTCCGGCACGGCTCCAGCGCGGATGAATCTAATGTTTTGAGGTGAATGTGTAGTTGTCAGTCACTGCACCGGTGTGGATATTTACTGCCTATGTCTTGGAATATATATGACCCAAATCAGAATTTTCACCGTAATTTGCCATCTTAACAAGTAAGTAACAAGTCTGCCACGTTTGTTCTGCCCAACTGAGGAAAAAAGCATTACAATAAATCGCGCTACCAACAGTGATTAAATATAAAGATCAGTTAGCTCATATCACATCAAACTGTGCAAAGTATTATTATTATACTTTGTTCTCAAATTATTAATGTTAACAACATCAGCATTGCGTGACTATGAGTATAGTATTAGCGTGTAGATTTCAATTTCTGTACAGTCTAATATCTAATTGTCATACCATTCAAATTTCATATTAAGAAATTCTTTTAATCCAAAAAGCAAATTAATCTTCCTTCAAACTGGTTCTATTTAAAATACAAAAACTTGTGTAATTCCACGTTGGCTATCTGTAATCAGAACCACATTTAAAACTGGAATATAATTTAATTTCATTCACATGTGTTTCATAAACACATAATCCTTTCTGGATTACAATCCGCCATCAAAATGATAAATTTAATTATTCGAGCTGCTGTGAGAAAAGGCTATAAATGATCCACCACCTGCAGGATCCTCAGGGGCCAGAGCCTAGTAGCCGGGAAAACTTCTTCATGTTTACAGATGTGACGTCATGACGCAGTGCCGTGCTCGAATTTCCCGCGAAAACCTACCCGTGCCACTCAAATTAGAAAACATTATTATAAGCTAACCGTTGTGAATCGGGCTAAAGTAAGGCGATAGTTTTGAACACTGGCTGGTTATGTACTTTCTCAAATATTGATTTCGGATATTTTTAACCAAAAAAAAGTTACCGACTGCAGCTTTAAATAAATCAAAATCAAATCAAACAGAGGAATATATTAAATCAAGATAAAGAAAATAGAATGTTATTATATATCATAAATATACAACTAAATAAATCAATTAATAAAGAAATCAACTTTTCCTCCTTCCCCGGGCAACCTCAGTGAATGGTATGTCCGGGCAGAACCACTAATGCTTAAATTCTCTGTTCCTGCCCGGACTCTAATTTTCATCACACCAGGATGCGGCTGCAGCGGACCGTGTCTGAAGATCATCGCCACACATCACCTGTAAACTTAAACTCAAAATAGAAACAAATGTAAGTAACAGATACAACGCAACTAATTTGTGTGCACTCCAAATCAGCAACGATGTATAAAGATGGGTTGTAAATGTAAACATATGGAAACCTAACAATAAAGAACTAATGAATATTGTTTGTTTCATGTGGTTATTATAAACTGAAACCAAAATGAATGCGAATGACAAAGAGGGAAATTTAAATAAAGATTAATCTTAAACCACAGAACATGTCCTTCGTATAGATGTACATGTGTGTGTGTTCGAGTGCATGGATGTGGATGCATGTGGTGTGTGTGAGAGATGATCCATCCACATTACCACTCTTGTGCGGCCACCACTCGGGCTGTCACACCCTGCAACTGTCTTGCAACTCCTAAGAAACCACCCAGAAAGCCCAAGAACCCATCTTGAACACCCTAGCAACCACCTAACAATGCCCTAGAAATGGTCTTGAACACCCTAGCAACCACCTAACAATGTCTTACCAACTATACAGATCTCTTTAGCAGCACCCTAGAAACCACATAGGAACACCATAGCAACCACTCATATCATCTAATCCAACACCCAAGAAACCATCCAGACCACCTAGTGATACACTAGCAATGCCTTAGCAACCATCTACAGCAGCCTAGCAACCACTCACATCACTCTAGCTTAGTAACACCTTAATAACCACCCAGAATGCCCCTTAGAAACTCTCTATAACACCCTAGCAACCACCTAACAATGCCCTAGAAACCATCTCTAACACCCTAGCAACCACCTAACAATGCCCTAGAAACCATCTTAAACACCCTAGCAACCACCTAGGAACACCATAGCAACCACTCATATCATCTATTCCAACACCAAAGAAATCATCCAGGCTACCTAGTGATACCCTAGCAATGCCCTAGCAACCACCCACAACAGGCTAGCAATGCCAGTAACCTAAACCACCAAACAAAACCCTAGCAACAACCTTGGACACAACCACTTAGCAAACACTTAGTAACACCATAGCAACCATCAATATCACTTTAGCAATGGCCTTGCAAGACCCAAGCAACCAACCAGAATGACCTAGAAATATTCCAAGCAACCTAGCAATGCCCTAGCAACCAGAACTCTTCGCAGCACCCTAGCATTGACCCAAAATGCCCCAGTAGCTATCTTAGCAACACCATAGCAACTACCCAAGCTGCCATAGAAGCTATCTTGAACACCCTAGCAACACCATAGCAACTACCCAAACTGCACTAGAAACCATCTTGAACACCCTAGCAACCACCTAGCAATGCCCTAGCAACCAGAACTCTTGGCAGCACCCTAGCATGAACCCAAAACACCCTAGCAACACCACAGCAACCACCCAAGCTGCCCTAGAAACCGTATTGAACACCCTAGCAATGCCCTAGCAACCAGAACTCTTAGCATGGACCAAAAATGCCCCAGCAGCCATCTGAAACACCCTAGCAACACCATAGCAACCACGCAAACTGCCCTAGAAACAGTCTTGAACAGCCTAGCAACCACGTAGCAATGCCCTAGCAATCACTTGTCATTCTGACAGGCTGTTGTACTGGATAACTTGTCTGAAGTTTGTCTTGATAAACTTTCTGTTTGTATGTATTCTATTGTTAGTTCACTGTGCATGTCTACATGTGCAGCTTTTAATGTATCAGATAAATGTATATTTCTGACTGTTAGTTCATGTTAACACTCAATCGTATTGTAAAGTGCAGCTGAAATCCTGCTGTTGAAGTGCAAACTTTTGGGCACATGAATTACAAAGAGACAGATGCAGACAGGTAAACAATTCAGTATTCAAACCCACAGCCAGAGAGTCCGTCACGCGCTTTCCCCGCGTCGCATTAAACGCAGCGCTCTTTCAAAAGACTCGCATTAAAGGCAACCCAAAACAAATCCACAAAGGAGGAAAGACAGGTGGCGGAGCGCTTTAAAAGCTGTTTATTTGTGTACATGGCGAGTAGTTTAGCGGAGAGGAACGCTGTCACGGACGCATGTTTTGTTTTTTTGTTTTTCTGTTGTGGCTGTTTTTGTTGCGTCTGCCGCGCTCCGCGCGCGCTTAATAAATGAGCCGCACGAGACGCGCCTGTGTGAAGAAACTGACATCAGCAAAAAACAAGAGCGTCCTGAAAGAGGCACGGCTGACTTCATAGCCAACAAAGGACAGGAGAGACGGAGGCAGGGATGAGAGGAGAGACGAGCCTGACAGAAAATGAAACGAGGCAGGGATAGCGCAGGAAGTGCTCAAAACATCGAGGTTGTCTTCTGAAGTAAACATGTTTTTTTGCGTTCGTCCCGTAAACTTCCGTCTCACCTGCCTAAGAAGAAAGTTTTCATCGTGATTGAGTCATAAACACTCATAAATAAGTTAAAATGTGTATCAAAACTTCTCCTGACCTCTTTCTCTCTGCAGGAAGACGAGTGGTACGAGCAGTCGTCTGATGTGCGCTCGCAGCTCAAGTTTTTCGAGCAGCTGGAACGGATGGAAAAACAGAGGAAAGATGAGCGAGAACGAGAGATTCTCCTCAGAGCGGCGAAGGTAATCTCAGATCCATAAACATTAATGATGGGCTCTCAGCTGTAGAAGAACAGAAATTCATCACCTTGCTACAAACTGGATAAATAAATGGGTTAGATTGCCCAAACCATCTTTGCTTAATAAGCTAAAAAAGTCACTTGGATCAGTTGTAAAATCTATAGACGTTTGCTTATGGAAACTGACTAAATATTGTGTAAAATTAGTGCCATCTTTAAATTGGATTGTTTACTGACATTCAGTTGGGCATTAGCTACCCTGATCGCAAGATATCAATATCTTCATCAACCATATCAGTCAGACCAATAAACCAATGAACCTAAAAAATTCGGGATTTCCCAAACTGGGGTTCATGAGTTGAATTTGAAAAAAAAAAAAGTAAAATTAAAACTATTAAATAAAACACCTACAAAAAGTTTTTTAGTATTATTTAATATTTATTTATTTGATATTTTATTGATTTACCTGCATGTCATGTGACCATTAACCAACATCAGAGAACCATGTATATGTGAATATACTGATAAATTATTGAAAACTTCAGGGGGAGTCAATATTAGGTCAAAAGTGGTTCATCTGACAAAAAAGTTAGGGAATTCCTGCTGTAGATCGATTAGGTTTTTATAAAACACCAGCCAATAAGATTGTTGAGCCACATGTTGGCTTAGTGTTATTTCAGATATTTTGCATTAATAAAAGTAAATTTGTCATTATCAGATGCATGAAATTTGCAGTAAATCTGGGATTTTCATTGCTTTGTTACTTTTTAGAGTTAACTAAGACTAAACCCATGTTACTTGAAATAAAATAAGTTTTTAAATGAAATAAAATATAAAAATATAAAAAGTGTATATATCTCAGCTAGGTGCCAAAGCAACATTTTCCGTTTTCATTTAATTAATAATAATAATAATAATAATAACAGTAATAATAATAATAATAATAACTGAATAAAAACTAATAAAAATGACAAAAAACCCAGGAAAATAAGTAAAACTTTTAAAGTTAAAATGAAAATGGAAAACTATATAAAATATAATTCTCAATAGTATCTCAATGATACTGAGCCAGTGACATTAGATGACAGATGAAAAGACAAATGAAAGTCTGCAGAAATCAAAAGCATTCTTGCATAATTAGTTGATTTAAAGAAATCAAATAACAGATCTCTAATTTCTGTCGAAATCTTTCATAAAATATTTGTATACTTTCATTTTTTTACTCTTGCTTTGTTGCATTAATCTTTACAGATATCAAATTACAATAGCAAAATTATTTGGCAATGGCAGTTTACCCAAGAATGTTTTTTTACGCAGAATTGCTCTTACTCATCTTTCATGAATTTGGCCCCATATCTCTGGACCGCACCCATTGATAGAGCTCAGCGTGCTGTGACCGATCACAGATCAGCCCACAACTTATCTGAGGATGTCTGGACAACGTTTACATTTGTGTCCAGCGTGGTGCGTCTGATCCTGTGAAACGGCCAGGAAGCCGTTAAAGGGACAATTGCATCCACTCTGCCCTGTGCCCGTCGCCCTGAGCGGCACAGTGAAATAGTTTGACTCGTTTCCGTCATTAATTCATTTAGCTCAGTGACGATGACCTGCCGTAAAGACCCCCTCGCATGGAGTCTCGCCTCCCTTCGGCCTAATGGCGTTATTATGCCGCAACGCACAAGATTATATCTCCCAAAACGAGACAGTTTAGCTCATACTTGAGCACGAATGGCCACGCCGACCTCCGTGACTTTGGGCTGGGATGAGACGTTACGCAAGCTGAAGTATCGCAGTTGTGAGGGTTTTCAACTCCACTGAAGCCTAAAATGCGATCAGGGAAACATGCTTATGTGTTTCCAGCTCGAATGCATTGTAAACGTGTCGTCTGTAGCTCTCTGAACTCAACAGATCAAGTCTGGAAACAATGAATGAAGGAATATTGACAGACAGAACAAACAAATCTTGTTTTATTTTGGGTTGAGATCATTCTGTGGGAGCAGAAACCCATTGGTTTGTGTCCTTGTGTTCTCGCTCCGCGTCTTTAAGCTCAGTGTGATTTGACCCCTTAAACATGAACCTACTAAAATAAATCTCATCGTCCATTTCAAATATGACTGGAGTCTTCAGGGACGAGCACGAGGGCCAGGGGCCAAACGCATTACTCTCAGCCGAGATAGCGACCAGTACGTGAACCGCCTGATATATTTAAAACCAATTAGTGGCGAGGAAGGGCAGAGTACTGCCGCCCCTCTCCTCGCCGAGAGAGGGTGAGTTAGGAGATGTTCTCATGGGGCAATTAAAAAAAGACCGGAGACCTAAACACAAAGCCCTCAGGATCACACGCTCACACCTCACACATCTCTCTCTTTTAAAAGAGACAAAATGAGAGTAAAATCACACAAGGCCACGATTAAATGCTTCGGCAGAGAGATTTACCCTCTCTGACCTCACGCACACACATGCACAAGCAAAAAATAGAGAGCTGCAGGGATGACGTATTTTAGCATCACCCTGGACCCCTCGACCGGATTTTTCCATTGGCTTTTAGATTATTGCAGAAAATAAGCTCTGTGACCAACAAACGTTTATGATTCTTACACATTCCGTTCATCAAGATAATCACCTCCGCTAAGCTTCTGACGGCTCTTTAAGTCTTTAAGGCAAGATGCTATAGGCAAAAACAGTGTTGCAGTGGTCAGTTTAGAGATATTAGGCTGTTTGGCTTTTCATAAAAGAAAGAAAACTTTCAAAATACACTTTGAAGTGTTTGTTTTATTGCACTTTTTACAGTAAGTACAATACATCTTTAAGGACTATTTTCTCAAAGTACATTTTTTCTCCACTTGAGCAGTACTTAAATACACCAAACTTTACCATTTTACATTTACATTACATTTAGTCATTTTGTAGACGTTTTTATCCAAAGCGACTTACAATTGGGGAATACATAAAGCGATTCGTCTTGAAGAGGCAATCAGACAGAGGAAGTGCTCGTAACAACAAGTCTCAGGCATTGTTCAAATAAGTACAAGCTAGAAAGGAAAGGAATAAATAAAGAGAAAGAAAGTTTTATTCCTATATTTATTCTGAAAGCTTTTTACAGGAGTTTGTTTATATAACATTTGCCTGATTTTATACAACATTTTATTCCTAAAGACATTAATGAAAATGTTATTTTTTTTTTCTTGCTGTCGACAGCATTTTTTAATTTATGGAGTGATTTAAAAGAGAGAAAAATTTGTATTCAATATGTATTCAAAATAAAACTAGAATTTTGAGTTTTTCTGTTTGTTGTGATGATGTTTAATGTGCCCAACAACCTCTGTTGTCCTATTTAGACACTTGGTAGTTATCATCTTTTGAAGACACATAAAACCTTTAAAAAACACAAGGAGGTACTACTGATGTATTATATGTCATAGGCTAAAAGGTGAAAATATCCTGAGCTTATGCTAAACACAAACTTTACTTAAGGCATTTAGCTAAAAACCCATACCCCCCCCCCCCCAAAAAAAAAACCCAAACAAACTTTTTTTTGTACGTATTGTTCATCAAGATAATTTTCACAAATTAATTTGGAAGCCTAAATACAATTGCCAAAAGTAAAAAGCTATATAGTTAGGATATAAACAAACTACACCACGGTTGTAGGACTTCAACATCTCCACATTTAAACTTCAGACAACTTGTTCAATCAATACATAAAAAAGTTGGAAAGTGTGAGTTATAATGGTTTGCAAGAGTGCAAGTATAAACACATTGAGGCTGTAAAAGCACTTTGTGATGAAAAGGCCACTAGATGCATGTTTGGGCTGAAGACAACTCATAGTTTTGACACCAACACAAACACACACAAATTTGAGTAATTGTTTAATTTTTTACATTTGTATGCACACACATTGATGATTCTCAGCTGCACCTGCATTTGTAACAGTGTGTGTGTATGTGCATGTATTGTGTCTTTTGATTAGTAGTTGCCTGTGGCAGTGTGTGTGTGTGTGTGTGTGTTTGGAGGGCACAGCCTGCAGGCGTAGAATCACTCACCGCTGAACACACACACACACTGTCCTTGACACATCAGATCTGCCCTCGTTTGTCCGCAACTATTTTAGTGCGGCAGATGAAGTGAGCTCACGACACACTCTCACCTGCCGTCTGCCCGTCTCTCCCTCCATCCTTCCTTCTGTCGTTCATCCTCCTTCCATCTCTCTCTCTCTTTCTCTCCCAGAGTCGCTCGCGGCAAGAAGATCCAGAACAAGCCCGTCTGAAGCAGAAAGCAAAGGAGGTGAGGCTTCCATCATTACCACTGACATTTCAAGGCTCCCGCAGATGAATTTTTTATGCCGTGCTACATATGTAATGCCATTTAAAGTCTGACTCTGGGAAAAAAAAAGAAGAAAGTTTGAGTAATTATTTTCATTGATTGATGTCCTGCGAAAAAATGAGCGTTTTCCTCTTTTTCTCCAGCTCTGAGCTGGTATTTAAGAGAATGTGCTGCGCTTTTATCCGGGGCGGAATGGGGAATCTGATTGGAGATGAAGTCAGAGTTTTTCCCGCTTGACGGATAATTTGCTGAGGCCATTAGCATCATAAAGGCGGATGGCGTGGCGCTCGATCTGGTCTTGCGCTCACAAGAAGGGAAACAATTAGTAACCGTTACCACGGTATGAGGCACAAATTGCTTGCTTGTGTCTTCTCCCGTATTGATTTTTGTTTTTTTATGCTGCTAATTAAAATAGTGCTGTTCTCAATTCCTGGCAAGTCTAATGACGCACTAGTTTTACGGAAAACAGTTGACTTTGATGCTGAGCTGATGCATGTGTTTATGGTATTTGAAGAAACTATTTCAGCTTTAGATGCGTGTGTTTGTGACATGCACAGTGATATTTGCTCTCCGGCTGTCACTGATGCACTGACTACAAAAACGTGGCGCTGTGGACGCTAGTCCAAACTAACCCTGCTCTGAAAACGTCTTCTGATACGAGCACACAAATGTATTTGTTTGCAATCTTTGAGTACATTTACATACTTATTTTGTTTGACCCAAAGCTGAGTTCTATCCCACTCTTACAGGGGGGTTTTTACTGTGCATTTGAGAGAATTACACTGTTTTATTAATGTTTTTGCCCATTTGATTTTTACAGCTAAAACTATAACTTGTAGACAAAACATTTAAAGAACATGAGCTGCTCAGTGACGGCAAGTGTTGTGTCGACATCAGAGTTGTGCAAAATTCTGAACAGAAGAGTTGGCTTTTTTACAATTCATGAGTTGGAATTTGAGTGCAATTGGCCCCAACTCACAGAAAGTTGAATTGGACACTTACATTTATATTTATGCATTTGGCAGATGCTTTAATCCAAGGCAACTTGCATTGCATTCAAGGTACACATATTATCAGTTAATGCTTTTCCTGGGAATCAAACCCATGATCCTTTGTGTTGTTAGCTGTTAACGCAAAGGTCTTGCTGGGGTGATTGCCATGGAAGCATCAACTGGTAATATCATGCTCTACTGTTTGAGCTACAGAGAGTGTAATTAAATGTGTTAAACAAAGAATTATACATAAAGTACAGATATGTATCGGTGACATTTCAATCAGATATGTGTGTACGGCCTATAAAACCTTCATATTTTTCAAGAATTTAAACTTTCAGATAAGACTTTATCAAAGTTTGTCTTTGCAAACCTTATTTCTAATTAAAAATTGGAGTTATAAGAACTTCAGTTCATTTTAGATTTACTTTTGGCAGACACTTTTATCCTTACATTGCATTCAAGGTATATACATTTACATTTCATCAGTTCTTGCTTTCCCTGGAAATCGAACCCATAACCTTGTCCTTGCAGGCACCAGGCTCTACTCTTTGAGCAAATTCAAATTGCAATTTTGCATCCTGTTTGAAACAGGAATTAGAATTTAAATGGATTCTCAATTCAGTTCTGAATAGTGCACAACTCTGCTTGATGAGATGCGATGAGAAATGAATCATATACCCCATCTATAGCGGTTTATTCTCATGCAGTAGGCACGATTGCTTTTGTACTAACTCTGAGCAAACCCCAGACCCCCATTTTCTTCCTTTTTGAAGACTTATTTTGGATGCTATTTCTGTTCAGCTCTGCCCAAAAACTGATTATTTATTCTGATTTTAATGTTCTCTAAAGAAAATGCAAGTATATTTGTACATGCAAACCTAGTTGCAAAGGTGCTGCTATGTAGCTGCTAAGATGATCTTCAGCATGTTGCTGTTTCTACAGTGTTTTGGGTGGTTGTTAGGTAGTTTCTTTTTGTCTGTTGTGAAAAGTGATCTGTGATCATCAGGTCTGTGAATGTGCATTTGAGGTATTTTTTTCACCTGTTTCATGGTCCAGCAGGTGAACATGATGCATCTGATCACTTAGTCACCTCTTCTTAATAAAACATATGATTTGAGGAATAACAGTCTGCAGCACAAATGCTGAACTTTAATACTTAGTGCAGAAGGTTTGGTAACTAATTATCACCAGAGTATCTTCACTAGATCTCCTGACTGTCATCTGTCCATCTTTTCTTTAGGTATCACCCTTGTTTCCTCGCTCTCTCTCTCTTTTTCTCTCTCGCTCGCTCCACATTAGAGAGGTGTAACCCTTTAGAGTGGATTGTAGTCTTCCCATCAGCCTGTGCTGTATGTAAATGAGGTGGTTTGTAATAGGCTGCACCCGAGGCTGTGTGATCAAAGTGGATCTCTGCCCTGTTAAGTGGCAGGCAGCTCATCATCTCAACACAGCCAGATTAACTTTCCAACCCACCGAAAGAATACTGCAGCTCACACACACACACACACACACACACACACACACACATACACTCGCCCGGTCTGTCTCGTCAAAAACTCCCAACTTGTTTCCAATCAGAATTTTAAAAAGGCTGAAATCTCACTTTTATTTGCTGTTGCACCAGAAATGGCGTTTTCCTGTCTCTCTCTCTCTCTCTCTCTGGGCATAATGGCCGTGGTCATTTCTCAGTGCGGTTCTTCCTCCGGTTTTCATCTCCTGATTGGCTGCAGGCGACAGATCTGCTGTTTGCGTCTGTCGTAGAGGTTTCGCACATCTGCCCAAATTTTCATCAGGATAATGAGGTTGATCCGCGCTGCCTTCACTCTCTGTGACAGGTAGAACGGCGAGAGAGAGGTTTATTACTCATAACCACACCAGGACACACACACACACACGGTGTACTGCACTTATGTGGGGGGTGTGTGTTAAGAAAAGACTTTTTCTGCATCACATTTGAGTGTCACTAGTAGTCGTGTTTATACCAACAACTTGATTTCACAACTCCTGATGAGATTTGCACTACAGTACAGTAATATATTTTTTAAAATTTGTCTCATTTACTCACTCTCATGTTTTCATATTTTCCTATTGTGTTCCATAGAAAAGATCTATACAGGTTTGGAATGATGTGGGTGAGTAAATGGTGGCACAATTTTTCATTTTTGACTAATATTTCTTATATCTTGTCATATATTTTGGACTTTCACGCATTTATTGTCAGATTTAATGTCTTTAAATTGAGAGCAAATAGAGACCTTTGCTGAAGTCTACTGCTTTTCAGATGTAAGAAAAAGGCTCCTGGAATCTCACATGTGTCTCCTCTAGAGTTTCAGAAGAGATCTAAAAAATGTCTCAAACTGTGCTCAAAAGATACCAAAGACTGCAATCAAAAGTCTAAGGCTTTCTCCTGTTATCAAATGATCTGCTCTTCTAAGCACCTTAATTTTATATCACAATTTATTTTTGATTTTAGGAGAAACATCTGAGACAAAGTTCATAGTTAACCTGAAACACAATGAGATCTCCAGAGCGATAATAGAGCAAACTTTGAGAAATCACATTTTCTCCGGAGCCACACAATATGTGACCCAATTCATCATTTGTGCCACTAAAGCTAATAAAATGATATGAGGTGCTGTCCACATTTTTAATAAAAAATGCACATTTTAAAACCTTTTATAGCTATATACTCTTATTTTACTGTATTTTCTTTAATTTCTCTCATTTTTTAAAATTTTTTCATCAACAATATTAGGAGAAGAGACACTGTTGTGTTAATTAATCTTATATATATCCAGCATTGTATAGTTATAAGACCTATAAAATGAATGTGGATCAGCTCAGATCATTTAATGAGAAGTGTTTGATTTCATATTGAGATCATATTGAATTTTGGTTGCAGACTTCTGTGTTTTGGCAAATCTGAGCACAGATTAAAATATTTTTGAGCTCTTTTCCTAAAGTAAAGCCAAGTTTCTCCTGACTTTTTTCAGTTTGCTCTCCGTTTAAAATCACAATTGAGATATCGACGAGATCCGCCTTGTGATTTTTCTTTCCTTTGGGAGACGCTGTTAAACGAGCGTCTGCCTCAACAAGCGCGTGCATCTGATGGACAGATGTTGTCTGATTGGGGCAGGTTTTCTATCCATTCGTCTTTTTCAGCCCTTCACAAACATCCGATTCTCTGTAATGTCATCGAGCGTGTGTGTTCGGGAACCTATTTCCACAGTCCTCAGCGATGCCCAAAGGTCAGATGGGATATTTATAAAGTGCCCTCGGTGAAAATCAATGCCCAGAAAAAGAGACAGGATGCAGGAA
Organism: Spinibarbus caldwelli; assembly: GCA_039654775.1. Lineage (NCBI taxonomy): Eukaryota > Metazoa > Chordata > Actinopteri > Cypriniformes > Cyprinidae > Spinibarbus > Spinibarbus caldwelli. The sequence continues at coordinate 2,417,459 of CM077239.1, forward strand.
CAGGGCCGCCTGCCCTAATCAGCAGCGCCTCGCTGCAGATACAACGAATCTGCAGAGAAAAGCGGAGAGATTGCGAGGGGACACATGACAAATAGAGAGAGGAAGAAGGCAAAATAAAGTGAAAGAAGCCGCAAATACATAAAAGAGAGCGAGCGAGAGAAACCCTGGCAGATACATCACTGTGTCAGGTCACACAGACACTCTGCGGCCACAGATTCATCATCGCTGCCCCGCTCTCAACAGGAGAGGAGAGGCGAGGCAGGGCAGAGGACGCAGAGTGACCACTGCTGACCACCTGGGTAAACCGGTGCATTTTACCACAACAGCCCCTGGTCTAGCGCGCCCGCCGGCCGCTGTGTCACAGACAAGGACAGAGTAACAGAGGTGGCTGTAAACGTTTGCTCCTGGTGTCGCTAAATGCGCGCGTTTGTACCGCTGCTGACGACTGTGAGTGGACGGCAAACACAGAAGAAGTGAATCTGCCTGAGATCAATCAGAGATCTTTAGAGGGGTCGAGACCAAACAAGAGATAAATCATCTAAAAATTAACACTCTGTCATCATTTATTCACCCTGATGTCGTTCCGTCTGCACACAATACAAACAACCTGAACACATAAGAAGATGAGTAGAGAATTTTTTTTTACTGATCCTAAATTATATGTGTGCATCAGTTATTACTTTTATTCAGCAAGGGTGCATTAAATTGATGGAAAGTGACAGTAAATATATTAAATATTTTATTTCAAATAAATGCTGTTCTTTTGAACTTTTCATTCATCAGAGAATCCTGAAACATAAATTGTATCACAGTTTTCACAAAAATATTGGGCAGCACATCTGTTTTCAACATTGATAATAATCAGAAATGTTTCTTGAGCAGCAAATCAGCATATTAGAATGATTTCTGAAGGATCATGTGACACTGAAGACTAGAGTAATGATGCTGAAAATTCAGCTTTGATCACAGCAATAATTACATTTTAACATATACTGTATTCACATTGGAAACAGTTATTTTAAATTGTAATAATATTTCACATTTTTACTGTATTTTTGACCAAATAAATGCAGCCTTGGTGAGCAGGAGGAGACTTTTTTTTTCAAAAAATGAAAAAATCTTACCTACCCCAAACTTTTGAACTAGTGAAGTTTGTAATATATAATGTGACAGGTGAAGTTTGTAATATTTAGCTAGTTTGTGGTGTGTCGGTTTAATGTTTAGAGTCACTATTAGTCATTAATTGACTTCCTGAAGAGTGAAACACTGTGACTATGTGATGCTTTCAAAACATTAGTGTTCCTGTTTGAGCTTCCGTACATGTCATCTTCTGACTCAACCAATGATTTGAGTTGGGGGCGGGACTATCTGTTTGACTGACCAATAGAGATGGGGCAGAGGGGGCTGTAGGAGGCCTCCAGGGAAATCAGTATCAAAATTTATTATTAATATATAACGAAAGAGATGGACAGTACTGTTGTATCCTGCCATAGGAGAGTTTACTGTTTGAAACTGAAGCCCTATATTACCTGTTTCCATTAATGGCCCAATTAAACCAATTCTGAAATATGGTCTGATATACATATGTGGTCATCATTAACATGTGTTAGACTCATTTATGAAGATATTGTGTGGAATTCAGATGTGGTGTTTGGTGAGTGAATTTCACTTCATCCCTGACCTGATTGAAAACCGTTTGTCCTCTCTCCCCTCTATGCATTTTACTTTCTCTCTTTCTTGTTCGTATTTCACATCCTTGTGAAGCTGAGATCCTTCACGTGAAACTTGGATGTGTCCATTGGGAATCTCTTGGCTTTTTGTTCGAATAATTTTCCTCAAATATTTTCTCTCCTCAGGCGATTGCAGTTTCTTTCTCATTCCTCCATTTTCACCATTCTTTTTTTCCCTCCGTCGTCTTCTCTGTTTTAATGCTAGCGTTGTGTTCTTACATCACAGCATTGTGGGTAGCAGCCCGATCCAATAAGACTGAGATACATAAAAGAGCCACAGACACAAACATCCCATAATGCCTGAACACTTCTGTAAAGCAAACTATCCTTCGGAAAATGTGACTGTGCAGAAGGAAACACGCGGTGTGAGTGGAGCTTTGTGTGGATTGATTTAGACCTCAGAATGTGATGGAATGTTTCCATCATAGAAGGAATTCAAATCGTTCCAATACATAAAAAATTTGAAGTTTGAAAGTATGTTTAAAATTTCCAGATCTGTTTTTAGTTACCGATGTTTGCTAAATTAAGCATCATTATTACTAGTGCTCATCGTCATACTTGAAACAAAACTAGAGATCAGACTTGAGGGTGAACCATGCAAAAATGCTCAAAGTTTGCAAAAATAAACACAAAAGATAATTTCATAATAAAAAAATTAAAAAAATATAAAAGTTTGTGGTATAATATATATATATATATATATATATATATATATATATATATATATAAATATATATATATATATATATATATATATATATATATATATATATATATATATATATATATATATATATATATATATAAATTTTATTTATTATTATTTTTTTTTCAGATGTTTCTCATAAAATTGGGAAAAAAATAATGCTATAAAATCAAAGTATATACAGTCATGGCCAAAAATATCGGCACCCTTGGTAAATATGATCAAAGAAGGCTGTGAAAATTAATCTGCATTGTTAATTCTTTTGATCTTTTATTTAAAAAATTCACAAAAATCTAACCTTTCTTGGATAATAAGAATTTAAAATGGGGGGGGAAATATCATTATGAAATAAATGTTTTTCTCTAATACACATTGGCCACTATTAACGGCACCCTTTTATTCAATACTTTTTGAAACCTCCATTTGCCAGTTTAACAGCTCTAAATTTTCTCCTATAATGCCTGATGAGGTTAGAGAACACCTGACAAGAGATCAGAGACCATTCCTTCATCCAGAATCACTCCAGACCCTTTAGATTCCCAGCTCCATGTTGGTGCTTCTTCTCTTCAGTTCACCCACTCATTTTCTACAGGGTTCAGGTCAGAGGACTAGAATGGCCATAGCAGAAGCTTGGTTTTTGTGCTCAGTGACACATTTTTGTGTTGTTTTTGAGGTTTGTGTTTGGATTATTGTACGGTTGGAACATGGTCCATTATAAGATTTCTAACAGAGTCAGTCACTTATTGATTTTTTTATCTGTTGGTACTTGATAGAATTCATGATGCCATGTGTCTAAACAAGATGTCCAGGACCTCCAGCAGAAATATAGGCCCACAACATCAAAAATACAGCAGTATATTTCATTGTACACATTGGGTACTTTTTAATCCCTGTGTTCACCAAACCCATCTTGAGTGTTTGCTGCTAAAAAGCAATTTTTTTAGTTTCATCTGACCATAGAAGCCAGTCCCATTTGAAGTTCCAGTCGTGTCTGATAACTGAATATGCTGGAGTTTGTTTTTGGATGAGCTAGTAGAATTTTTCTTGAAACCCTCCCAAACAACATGTGCTGATGTAGGTGCTGTTTGACAACTTTTTTTTTTTTTTTAAAGGTTTTCTGACCCCAAGACTCAACTATTTTCTGCAATTCTCCAGCTGTGGTCCTTGGAGAGTCTTTAGCCACTCAAACTCTCCTTCTCACCATGCATTAGGACGGTATAGACACGTCCTTTTCCAGGCAGTTTCCTAACATTTTATGTTGATTGGAAATTCTTAATTATTGCCCTGATGGTGGAAATGGGAATTTTCACTGCTCTACCTCTTTTCTTAAAGCCACTTCACTAATTTGTGAAGCTCAATTATCTTTTGCTGCACATCAGAAATATATTCTTTGGTTTTTCTCATTGTGATGGATGATTAAGGGAATTTTGGCTTTGTTTTCCCTCTTATTTATATTTCTGTGAAACAGGAAGCCATGGCTGGATAATTTCACGTTCATAATCACCCTGGAGTGCTCAAAATTGTGAATATGAATGGGAATATACTTCAGAGATATTTTACTCATAAGAATTTCTAGGGGTGCCAATAATTGTGTCCAACGTGTCTTTGAGAAAAACATTTATTTCATAATGATATTTCCCCCCATTTCAAATTCTTATTATCCAATGAAAGGTTAGATTTTTGTGAATTTTTTAAATAAAAGATCAAAAGGATTAACAATGCAGATTAATTTTCACAGCCTTCTTTGATCATATTTACCAAAGGTGCCGATATTTTTGGCCATGACTGTAGAAGCTCAGAGGGAGAATTCGATAAGAAATATTCAGTTCACATTGATATTTTGGCAAATCTGAGCACAGTTCAAGACATTGCTGAGAATTTCTAAAGGAGACATTTGAGATCACCAAGGTCTTTTTTTTTCTTTTCAACAAAAGCAAGAATATTTGGCACTATTTGCTCTCTATTTAATCTCATTGCTGTCTAGGAGAAACATTTGAGATACATTTGATTTTAATCTCAATGAAAATTCCAAAAGTAAATTTAAAAATCTCACAGCAAAGCCATTTTTACAAGACAAAAGACGTTACTCAGCTTCTGAAACGTCTGTCTTGGACCTGTTTTTATTTTCTTCTTTGTGGTTGCTTGTTTCATCCCTAAAATTCCTGAAGTCAAATTTCAGATGTAAGAAAAAAGGAATGGGGAAAAAAGAAGTGGAGAAGAAAAGCAAGCTTTAAAAATACCTTTGGTGTTCCTGTGTGTTTGTGAATATTATTACAAAGTGCCGTAATGAGAGAAAGAACAACACAAAGCGAGATTTATGCCTGCGAGCAAGATGGTGAGGAATCTGAACAGGGAAAGGCCTGTGTGTGTGTGTGTGTGTGTGTGTGTGTGTGTGTGTGTGTGTGTGTGTGGCTGCCTGTAGGAGGTCTTTGTCTTTGTACGTGGATCTCCTTGGGATGTTAGCAGCAGGGGAATCAGGAATGAAGAGCTACTCTTTTGGGGATGAACTGATGGGTCTGAGTAACAGAGAAAAACACAACGAGAGAGAGAAAGAGAGAAAGAGGCGAATGGTACACAATAAACAGAAAGATGAAAGGGTCGGTGTTAGAAAAGCAGACTCCAGACTAGCCATTCGCCTCTGTTTAACCGAAGGCAGTGACCTCTCTGTCTAGTGACCACATAGACAATTCAGCTGAGCTGTAGAATTTAATAAAAGAGAGTGATATGCCATATTTGTTCTTGTCACTAACTACTACTCCCAGCCACTATAAGTAATATCTCGGTTACATATGTAACACCTCGTTCCCTGAAGAAGGGAACGGAGACGTCATGTCGGTGACCGACGAATGGGATCTCGCCTGAGAGACCTGTCATCTTCGAGTGTAAACTAAACGAGCCACTGCACATTGGCATGCAATAATTGCATCCAGCTGCTGCTCGTCACAGCACGAGCAGGTGCAATGCATACTCAGGTTTTCGCTGAGGAGCCGAGCCAGGGACCCAGCCGCTCAGCAGTGGTATAGCGGGATGTGACGTCTCTGTTCCCTTTTTCAGGGAGCGAGGGTTACATATGTAACCGAGACATTCCCCTTCAGTCGATCACTCCGAGTCACGTCGGTGACCGACGAATGGGATACCTACCAAAGCGCCATGGCTGCTGCCCCTTCCAGTGCCCCTCGTAAGCCACCGGTTCCCCCGCAGCAACTGGGGCGGAAGATAGGACAGGGCTTACGTGGAGAGATTCTATTACTGTTGTTCCACTAGACCCATACAGTAAGACTTATTGGATAACACTGGGAAAGCGTACACTTTCCAGGGACGCTGCGGATCCACATCTTGCCCGTAGGGAGGTATCATGTGGAGATTACACATATGGACTGGGCATTAAGGGCAGTACAACATATGGAATGTCTCTGAGGAGTTAGGAGGGAGTCAACACTAGCAGGGATGGCAGAGTGGAATCTGCCAAGGGAAAGACACAGGCTCCCCGAAAGGGGAACCATACCGTGGAAGAATACACACATGGGATCACCGTGAGGATCACAACATATGGCACCTAGCCTAGCACAGGGGTTAACCAACAGGCCACTTTACGAGTGTTAGGCCTGGCGCCGGACTCTCCGCCATGTCCGGCTGCCGAGGGTGACGGAGGAACTCCACAGGGTTCGCCATATGGGGAACTGAACTGAAGACCAGAATAAGCGCACGTATCCGGTCTGTAGAGGGGAATGGCACAGCAAGCGAGACACCGAGCAGTTCCTCTGGCCTTACTGGCTATTTGAGGCGAGTACACGAGAGGACACTGGCTCTACACAAAGGCTATAAAACCTAGCAAACGTGTTGGGTGTTGCCCAGCCCTCAGCTCTACATATATCCGTCAGTTAGGCGCCTTGCGCCAGCGCCTAGGAGGAAGCAACAATCCTTGTCGAGTGTGCTCTCAACCCGAGGGGGCAGGGCACATCTTGAGTTTGATATGCCAAGACGATGGCATCCACTATCAAGTGGGCCAACCTCTGCTTGGAGACATCCTTTCCCTTCTGCTGGCTTCCGTAACAGACGAAGAGCTGCTCTGAGGTCCTAAAGCTCTGCATACGGCCCACATATATGCGCAAAGCACGAACGGGACAGAACAAAGCTAGGGTTGGGTTTGCCTCCTCCGAGGGCAGCGCTTGCAGGTTCACCACCTGATCCCTGAAAGGCGTGGTGGGAACCTTGGGCACATATCGGGGGTTTCAGGATAATGTGAGAGTCGGCCGGCCCGAATTCCAGGCACAATTCGTTGACCAAAAATGTATGCAGGTCCCCTACACTCTTGATGGAAGCCAGCGTGGTTAAGAGCACTGTCTTTATTGACAGAGTTCTCAGCTCTGCAGACTGCAACGGCTCAAAGGGGGCCCTCTGCAATGCTGTAAGCACCAGAAGGAGATTCCAAGAGGGTACAGGGTTCGGGCGAGGAGGATTTAGTCTCCTTGCGCCCCTCAGGAACCTGATGATCAGGTCGTGCTTACTCAAAGACTCGCTGTCTACAGGATCGTCCTGTGCGGCAATTGCGGCAACATACACTTTTAAGGTGGAGGGAGACAGCCTTCGCTCCAAGCCCTCCTGGAGGAAGGAAAACACAGCTCTGATCGGGCATCTCCGGGTGTCTTCCCGGTGAGAAGATCACCATTCAGCGAACAGGTTCCACTTCAAGGTATAGGCACGCCTCATAGAGGGTGCTCTTGCCGAAGTGATGGTGTCCACCACCGCCTGGGGTAGATCACCTAGGACCTCTGCGTCCCGTCTAGGAACCACACGTGGAGGTTCCACAGATCTGGACGCGGGTGCCAGAGGGTGCCCCGTCTCTGAGAAAGTAGATCTTTCCTCAGAGGAATGCGCCAGGGAGGGGCTGTCGTGAGGAGCACCAGTTCCGGGAATCAGGTCCGGTTGGGCCAGTAAGGTGCAACTAGCAGGACCTGCTCCTCATCCTCCCTGACTTTGCACAGTGTCTGTTGCAAGCAGGCTCACTGGGGGAAACGCATACTCGCGTAGACAGGGGAACCACTGCTGCAGCTCTGTCACACCAACACCAGTTGAAGAAGCTTCTTCCCAGAGTGCTTGTAGACTCGTTCAGAATCCTCTTTGGATGATAGGCAGATCAGAAAAATAAAACCGCTTGGCTCCGAAGCGAAAAGCTGAGTATGCGTTGCACCTGCTGCCTACTTATGCTCGTGCTGTGACGAGCAGCAGTTGGATGCAATTATTGTATGCCAATGTGCATTGGCTCTTTTAGTTTACACTCAAAGATGATAGGGCTCTCAGGCGAGATCCCATTCGTCGGTCACCGACATGACTCGGAGGGAACTAACTGCTGTCTTACAGCTGTCCATTCTCCACACTTTATTTTCCACATCCGTCTAAGATGAAGTGAGTTTTATTTATGAATATCAAAAGTTTGGGTAATGTTTGAAAGAAGCCTCTTCTGCTCACCAAGGCTGCATTTATTTGATCAATAATACAGTAAAAACTGTGAAATGTTATTACTGTTTAAAATAAAATTTTTCTATGTGAATATATTGTAAATTGTAATTTATTGCTGTGATCAAAGCTGAATTTTCAGCATCATTACTCCAGTCTTCAGTGTCACATGATCCTTCAGAAATCATTCTAATATGCTGATTTGATGTTCAAGAAACATTTCTGATTATTATCAATGTTGAAAACAGTTTTGCTGCCCAATATTTTTGTGGAAACTGTGATACATTTTATTTGAAACTTTTGTAACATATAAATGTCTTTACTGTCACTTTTGATCAACTTAATTCTCCCACGCTGAAAAAGTTTTAGTTTCTTTAAAATTATTTGTAATTTGATTAATGTCATCTATTTTTGTACTGTATATTAAGAGGCATTTATTATATCATTTCTTTACATCAGAGCTAGACTGTGATGGTTCTGGCCTCCGGTCATCATTTGTTTCTAACCATGTTTATGCAGCAAATAGCATCATTCATGAAACACAATTAGAAGGAATTTCAGTGTAAATCATAAATCACATTTATGCACCACTTTATGTAAGAATGGTTTATGTATGATTCAGACTGATAATACGTCTGCCCGTCACATTGATGCAACAGTTTACATGTAGTAAGAATGATTTTACAAGCAATTTACACAGAAATTCCCTCTGCTAATGTTTCATGAATGAATCTTAATATGTATAAGATGATTTTGCTTTTCTAAAATTATAATAAATATAAATTAAACTATATTAGAAATATATGGAAATCAATATATGATATAATATAATATAATATAATATAATATAATATAATATAATATAATATAATAAATGTAATAAAATACATGAAATAAAATAATTGCGAAATCCATTTTTAACACCAATGAAATTCTGTTCATTTGTACTCAACATTGGCAAGACAATTTAATAATTTTACAAATAAATTTCCACAGAAATTCCCTCTGCTAATGCTTCATGAATGAGGCTTAATATGTATAAAATGATTATTATTTCTAAAATAATATTAAAAATTAATTATACAAAATTTGAAAATTATAAAAATATATAGAAATCAATATAATATAATATAATATAATATAATATAATATAATATAGGAAATAATTTAATTGCAAAGTCCATTTTTAACACCAGTGGAATTCTGTTGATAAAACCCTGATTTTATTTTTAATTTTTGCTCAACAATGGCAAGAGTTTAATAATTGTACAAATAAATTTCCACAGAAATCCCTTCTGCTCATGTTGAATGACTAATATGTGTAAAATTATGTTGCTTTTGCAAAATTATTTTTGCAAAATCTTTTGCATACCAATACAATTCAAAAATAATTTAAGATTTTATTTTTTATTTTTATTTAAGAAATTTATTTAAGTTTTTCTGCCATTTAAGTGTAGCCTCAAGTTGGTTAGTGAACACTGTGTGGTGACGTGTAGCTTCAGTGCTTCCGATGTCGGTGACTCCCAGTGTAGACACAGCGTGACCTTTGACCCTTTACACTCTTGGCTCGAGAACAAGACGGTGCATGCGGCCTTTGCCTCTCATTTCCCCTCTCCCTCGAGCGTTTGCGGAAAAGAAGAACAGAGCAAGAGAAAGAAAGATGGTCTAGAGAGAGAGAGTTTGGAGAGAGTGTGCCAACCCCGTCCGCATGTTTCCATTAGATTGTCGTGTTGGCTAATTAGAGAGCGGCGGCATGATTCACCTTGTTAATTAGAAGGACTTGCACACCATCGGCCCCGGGGCTCCGAGGGGGAAAACGAGAGATCCAGAGAACGAGAGGGCTCTTCTTCAATGCTGCAGTCTCTCCTTCTCTGAAGATCCTTTTGGTGTTTGATTCGAAAATTAATAAATCATCGGCGCCGTCCTTTCGGTGCGCATACGACTCTTCATCTGCCACCCATGCAAATTACAGCTGATCAGTAGAAGGTGACGTCGCGCTACTTACGGAAGAAAGAAAAAGAGGTTGAGAGGGGGAAAGACTGCTTGCCCAAGCACGGGTGACACAAAAATGGAAATTTTCTACTTAGATAAGCGGGATTTTTAATGATCTCCTCTTGCAGGAGCCAAACGATGTTGCTAGAATGTGTTATTCTGAAATTCCCCTCCATATAATAACGCGAACCACTCTCTGCACTCTCTTACACTCTCTGCCCGTTGTTTTCACTGCTGTTAAGTTAATAACGCTAGCAATAATTAAAGATGGATACTAGCCAAGGTCAAACGGTGCACACATGTCTGCGGTTCTGTTGAATATGAATGGTGCTTTAAGAGCAGGAAGTGACCTCATAATGAGCCGGCCCCCTGGGGACGCCCGGGGCGTTTGTGTAATTGGGGTTTGGCTTGAACTGCAGGTCTCTGGAAATCTCTCCACAAAGACCAAACTTCAGTCGCCTGCTTTAAAATCCCTGTGCTTTTACTGTATGAATGTGTTTTGATCTTCAGTGTCTTTCTGCCCAAGGTCAGGATGTCGAGCCCTGTTTGACCCTGAGGTCAGTGCACAGATAGATCAATGATTTACACATTACTGTGAACTGATAATGGACATGCTGGCTCTTACCGGATCTGCTCATTAACTGCTCAAATATTGCTTACAATTTTTTGCATTGAAGAAACTGAACAGCATGAATGCAGCTGAATTTGGCAAATATATATATATATATATATATATATATATATATATTTGCCGCATATATATATTTTCTTCTCAAAACCTCCATTTTATTTAGTATTACATTTCCTGGCAGTTCATTGTCTGACTTTTGAAACACAAAATTTAGTTTTTTTCGAAACTGCAATTATTTGATATGGTAAGTATCTCATGTGAAATGCTGATACTTAAAGACAGCATAAAATCAAAATGGACGTTCTTTGTTAATTTTTCTTAAGATCAACAATTCATCGGTGCATGTTATTCTAATGAAAAATATGTTTGTCTTCGTAATCATTCATCAAAATGTATTTGTCTCTACTTCTGAATATTTTTCTTCTAGATAGATAGATATATATTCAAATAGTTACTCAGATAGACAGATAGATGTTCAGATATATAGATAGATATATTAGTTATATAAGAAGTGTAATTACTTTTTTGTTGTCGTTAAGTTTTAATTTTTTCCATTTAAAAATATATTTTATTTTTTTAAATTAAACATTTTTTTTAATTATTAGAATTTTTATTTTATTTTATTATTAATTTAAGAGATCAATATTTGTGGAATTGTTACAATATTTGTGTATTTTTATAAAAAAAAATATAACAAAAATGTATTTGTTTTTTTTTTTTGTTTTTTTTCAAGTTAAGCATTTGTTTTAATTATTGTTTATTTTATTTTATTTTATTTTTTATTATTAATTTAAGATGTTATTGTTTGTGGATTTGTTATTATATTTATGGTTTTTATTTATTTATTTATGAAGAATTTGGCACTCCAAAGAATAGCAGAGCACTGCTCAGTGTCCTGAGGCAGGAGGGCGAGAGGGCAGATTTTGCCCCCTGCTGGTTCTTTATGTTCCAGACTCAGGTGTTACTGAACCTGTGTTGCCCAGTGAAAGACCCCCCTCCCCAAATCACCCCAAACCAGCCTGATCCTCCCGTTCTGCTCCGGCACAGACATCTGTCTGCAGGAGTGTGTGCAGCGCCCTGAGCCTGTGGCCTGTGGGGGGAGGAG
>CM077239.1:2431579-2754079 GCA_039654775.1 Spinibarbus caldwelli
TTGGGATGCTGTTTGAAAAGAGTGTTTATTTGTGTGTGTGTGTGTGTGTGTGGTTTCCTACAAAGAAATGTAGAAAATATTACAACACTGTATAACATCGCTTAACTAAATTAGCTTATACACATTTTTACATATATAAATCACATTTCTTATCAATATATATTTATTAACAATAAAGATTAAAAATAAGGACAAAGCTGCACATTACAAATTGTAGCGCGTTCTACATAAACACAACATTATCCCCGCTTAACTAACAATCGTGTACTTCAAAGATGCACAAATAAAGATAGCCTATAGGTTGCAAACAGAATACTATACAGTGACTTCAACATTGGTTTTAATAAGCAATAAGTTTCACTGAATGTTATTGTGGTAGTGAAAGTCGTGCAGCAGTAAGAACGTAACGATAACAGATACACTTTCAAGCAAAAATAATCATTTCTATTCAAGCATTTAACATTTATAAGTTAGTTAAATGTCAGTAATGACCTGCACAAATTATAGCAATCACGGAGATTTTTAGTTCTACACTGCCACCTATTGGCTCAGTTGTGTAACTTAGAGAACAACTCCTATGTCGTGATCACGACAAAACAACTTTTATGTCGAGATAATGAGAAAATTAAGTCGTGATAACGAGAAAACAACTTTTGTTATGTCGAGATAACGAGAAAATTAAGTCGTGATCACGACAAAACAACTTTTATGTCGAGATAACGAGAAAATTAAGTTGTGATCACGACAAAACAACTTTTGTTATGTCGAGATAACGACAAAACAACTCATTATGTCGAGATCACGAGAAAATAAGACGAAAAAAAACCAATGCATGGCCTTTTAGAACTTCCGTAATTATTACTATAGTGATATTTCTATTGGTCTGTTCTTTCATGTTTTTTTTAATTTGATTTAATAAAATAAAAATAATATTTAAATAATAATAACTAGTACTGTGTTTATATTATTAATTTTATTATTTAAAATTAATTGTTTATTTTACAGTCCAGTGGTATTATAACTGTAGTAATATTTACTAATTAGTTTATTTCATAATTTAAGAAAAAAAAATAATACTTAGTAATAATAAATATTATCCTCTTATATTATAACTTGTTTATTTATTTATTCATTGGTTTAATTTTTGTAACTTAATAAAATAAAATATTATAAAATATAAAAGTTATTAATAACTATTGTTATTATTGAACTTATTTATTTTATTGTACAATAGTATTATTACTATAGTTATATTTCTTAATTGGTTTAATTTTTGCAATTTAATAAAATAAATAATTATTATTAATAATAATTATAATAATTATTATTATTATTATTAATACATTTATTAATAATTATTCATTATTAGTAATAATATTTTTTATTATTAAATGATATGATAGCTTGGTGTGAGGAATTTTCTGTTTGAAAATGATATATTATGGCACCTTATTGACTTTTAAGGAGCTCATCAGCTTCTGATCACCCTCCACTTTCACTGTATAGAAAAGAGTCACTTGAACATTCTGCTGAACATCTCATTTTCTGTTTCATGGAGGAAAGAAAGTCATACTATGGGTCTGAAACAACATTTATGATTCATTTATGGTTTATCTTTCCCTCCAAACACATCTTCTAGACGACAATAAGATTGAATAGAGAGCAAGATGTTTCTTCTGAAAAGAAGACTTGATAATCTCAAGTGTCTGTTTTATGGTTTCAGACTAAATTCTTCCACTAAATTGATGCCTAAAGGTAGTTTTTCAGGGTGTTGCTGCAGGTGAAGATGAACATGTCTTCATAATGCCACCACAGATGGTGTTCGATGTGCAGTGTGCTTTTCTTTGTTGTGATGGGCAACATCCTAACGGGCATCTGACACCACAGACTCACTGTCTACAGACACAATTTGCACTGGCTGTTGAAAACCAAAGAAATCTTTACAACACGCCATTTTGAGGGCAACATCACAGTTCTCTCTGATCTTACACACACACAGAACTGACTGCATGAAAGATTGCATTGATTGCCCTCATTCAGTTTAGCAACACACACACAGTCTCTCTCTAACACCAGCGGGCACAGGGTGGTTCACTCCCTCACTGCAGACAGACTGTGACGACCGTGTGTGTGTGTGAGGCCATATGTGGCTGTGTATGTCTCTGTACGTGTGTGTGTGTGTGTGTGTGTGTGTGTGTGTGTGTGTGTGTGTGTGCGCGCGCTGGCCTCAGGCTCCAACACGTCCTCAGAAAGGGTCTGTGAGCGAGGCTGCCCCGCAGGAAACCGTGACATTACCTGAGGCACCACTGGGCCCTCTTACACTTCACAAAGTGAAAAATCACATCAGAGCGTGTGAGCCGACACACACACACACACACACACACACACACACACATTTACATTCAAACCTAAATGTCTCGAAACACACTAACTATATTTTGAAGGATTTGGAGGTAGAAGACACTGATGGATGTGTTGATTTGATTTTGGTGATTTGCAGACGATGATGTCACTTCCTGTGACATCATGCCGCAGCGGAGACAGTTGCTTGCTTTGGAATGGAATAATGGTCTAATTCTCTGGTGCAGCTGACTGACAAAATGCAAAAAAAAAAAAAAAAAGATTTTTGTTGTGTTCTTGTGTTTAAATAATTCTAAACATACTTGAGAAGCTGTATTTTGTAAGATGACTAGATAAAAAGACATTCAGATAATATATAAAGTTAATTCACTCTAATTTCACTCTAAAAATATACTCAAAATTAATGATATATTTGTTCAGGGGATTAATTATCATATAAACAGATCTTTATCATGAATGTTTTACTTTGACATTAAACGATATTTGCTTACTGTATGTGCCTGCTATTTTTATGTGTAATAGAGCACATTATGTAGCGTTTAAATGCTAAATTTTTGTCACATGACCGTATTACAATGGATGTTTAATTCAATTTCCAGCTTCTAGTTATCATATAAGTATAAATGGTCATTTTTTTAAATGCAAGATTGTGTAAAAATGTCAAGTATTTTTCAGTCAAATCAAATAATGAGTTAAGAATGGCTAATGTTGTTTCTGGTTAATTTTTCACAGGTTATATTTTTGAAGTCTACTGCAGTGCACTGTGTGATAGAATACATCACATTTAGCAGACGTTATAGGTTATCCATTTATTTCATGCTTATGTATGGACAATTCGATATACATGTAGAATTACACTGCCATTTGGTTAGATGTTTTAAAAGAAGTCTCTTCTGCTCACCAAGGCTGCATTTATTTGGTCAAAAATACAGTAAAAACACTGAAATATTATTACAATTTAAAATAACTGTTTTCTATGTGAATATCTGTTAAAATGTCATTTTTTGCTGTGATCATATCTGAATTTTCAGCATCATTACTCCAGTCTTCAGTGTCACATGATCCTTCAGAAATCATTCTAATATGATGATTTGCTTTATAAGAAGCATTTCTGATTATTATCAGTGTTGCTCAATATCGCAGTTGTAGGACAGAAAGCCTTGCCTTTAACTTAAAAGAGCCAGTGAACTTCAGGTGTCACATGATCTCTATGACTTTAGAATGCACTTTAGCTAAACCTTTAGTGTGATTTCAGCTCGAGAAGGACAATTTATGACACGATCTTTGTCAGTTTTATTGTTGATTTGTATTTGATTATAGAAACGCAAGCTTTGGTAATTAGTTTTGGAGATTTTGTTTATTTATCTTTCCTAGAAATGGCTGCCTGGGGTATTAATAAAACAGATGGCAAGTTGATTGACTTGATTTTGATGTAACCGTGGGGTCCTTTATGGACTTTCTTGTGTGTCTGTAGGTTCATGAGATAGTCGGATGTCACATGTCATTTTATGGTTCAAAGCGGTGCTCATGATCACCCCCTGTGTGACATTTTGTGCAGCTCACACTGATTCTTTACTACCCAGCAGCCTTTGCAGCATGGACAGGCCCTTTGCTGATGTTTTTATACTTTACAGACTATGATGTCACTTCCTGTGAGTGTTCTCCAGCTGCTTGACAAGATTATCTATATTTTCTGTCCAGATCTCATCCGTTTCTCTGATATTTTCAGAGCATGGGTGTTGTGTTGTTACCTTTCGAAGTTCATCATGATTGGACACACTTTTTCATATAGCATGTCCTGCATGTTGATGTGTAATATGTTTTGTTTTTTTCTGTTTTCAGATGCAGCAGCAGGAACTCGCCCAGATGAGACAACGAGACGCCAACCTGACGGCACTCGCCGCCATCGGCTCTCGGAAAAAACGCAAAGTGGACTCGCCAGGAGCAACAACGACAGGCACCGAGGTACGAACCTCTCTCCACCGAACCATATGCACTTTTGATTCGGTTTTAAAAACCCTGTCATTAGACTAGTTTTGCCATCTATCTTTTCTTGTTTTGTGATTTGTGAGAATCAGAAAGTTTGATTCATTTGAGTGAATCAGTTTAAACAGAGTTGAGTCAAAACTCGTTTGATTTGTTTTCCATGAACAGTGTTAAAAACATGCATTTTAATTCTCACATTAATCGTTCTGAATCTACTTGACTGAAATTAGCTTGGTTGACTTTATTATCGCTGATTGAGCAAAAAAAAACAAACAAAAAAAAAAACAGTATTTGTTCTGAAATATCTGAAAATTATTTTTTTTTTTTTTAGCAGTTTTAACACTGTTAAAGTTGACTTCATTTGGTTCTTTTACAGCTGATGAAGACAAAGGCTGTTTAATTTTGAATAAAAATAGATCTCTGCAAAGTCATCAAATAATGACTAATATGAAACCCAGAAAAATTGATTTCATGAGTGCTGACCTCATTTTTTGTAATATGGCAGATCTAAATCATCACTAGGGCAGCAAACTGATAATACACTTAAAAAAAAAATGGTTACACTTTATTTTAAGGTGTCATTGTTACAGTGTAATTATACATTTAAGTACTGAGTAATATTAATTAACTACATGTACTTACTATATGGTTTTGGTTAGGATTACAGTTTGGTTTAGGGTTACTTGCATGTAATTATGCATAATTTATTGTTATTATAATAGCAAGTACATGTAACGTGTAACAAAGACACCTTAAAATAAAGTGTTACCAAAACAATTACTGCAAAACTCTGTATTTTTGTCTTATGATTCAGCACAATACATTGAATATTGTCACAACACTTAAAAAATAATTATATATTTTAAAAGCTGTATTGACCAGCCTTGATGGATATTATGCTGATTATGATAGTGTTTGTTATTTTAAGTTGTTCTCTCGGGTGTCGCTGCAGGGTTTGACAATCATTTGTTGCGTTGTGAGCGAGTGTTAGTCTTTTTTCCAGAGCAGAAATAAACACCAGAGGATTTTTCCCTGCAGTGTTTGTCCAGTTTCTCACAGCAGTGAACGGGACGCACTGCACGTCTGTCCTCTACGAGCGCGTTACAGTGTTGTTTTGATGCAGATCACTGTGCTGCTCCACATATGGCTACCAGCTCTGCTCTGCTTTATGCAGGATTACGCCGCGCGCACTGGAGACATGAAGAAGTGCCACTATAATATTTCCTCGACATGGTGTTGTACATGAAGTCATTGGGTTTAGCTGCATCTGGTGAATGTTTAGCTCTTGCTGTCAGAAGGCCTGTTCGTATTCCCTCATGGATTCTGACTAATGTTTGAATACCATAAACCGGAAAAAAAACACTTTGTGAATGTCAGCTGGTCATTTTAAAAACCTGCTTGTTGATGTGTGTGTGTGTGTTTGCTCAGTGAACACAACCTCAGTGAAAGCAGGCTAACTAAATAAATGCATTACTTCTGCATCGTGAACACCATCCTGACCTCTTTCACTTTATTGTAACAATTCTGACATCAACAAGAAGCATGAAATGTGTATGTACATACACAGATACAGCGCTGATGAGTAGTTTTTACCCTGCTTTTATGGGTTTTGTTGTTTTACAGCATTAAAATTTAATGCTGTAATTTACACAATGTAATTTGGCTCTATTGCAAGTGATGAACAGAAGAAGTGTTTAATGTTGAACTAAAAACAGATCTCTGCAAAGTCATCAAATAATGATTAATATGAAACCCAGAATAATTTATTTTCTTAAGTGCTGACCTCATTTTTGTATTAATGCAACATCTGAATCATTACTGGTGCAGCAAATTGATAATATACTACAAAAATATCACTTCAAAAGTCAGTATTTTTCTCTTGTATTCTAGTAGAAAATTCTAAACATACTTGAGAAGTAGCATTGTGCAAGATAACCATATAAAAAGACTTTTTTTAAGATAATATATAAAGTTATTTCACAATACTGTAAAATATAACCTAAATATATGATGTTATTCAGGGGTTTGTATATTATAGTATAAATACACCTTTATCTGGAAGGTGAATCTTGTGGCAGAACTGTGGTTGAAATGTTTTTTGATCTAATGAAACTAACAACAGCATTTGTGAATCATGATGGTCAGAATGTTTTACTTTGACATTCAAAATATTTTCAAAAATTATTCTTAAAAAATCCAGATTAAATCTTCAGTGCTCAAATAACCACTTATCAGTGGTTAAACACAACGATACTAAGGGGTGAATACTGTTTCTAGGCACTGGATATGCACATTTACACATATTTAAGATGTAAGTTACCAGAGGCCTTACCAGATTTTTTTTTTTATGAAAAAAGTCTCTTCTATTCACCAAGGCTACATTTATTTAGTCAAAAATACAGTAAAAACAGTCAAATATTATTAAAATGTCAAATAACTGTTTTCTTTGTGAATATATTGTAAATTGTAATTTATTTCTGTGATCAAAGCTTAATTTTCAGCATCATTACTCCAGTCTTCAGTGTCACATGATCCTTCAGAAATCATTCTAATATGCTGATTTGTTGGAAACATTTCTGATTATTATCAATGTTGAAAACAGTTGTGCTGAAACAGTGATACATTTAATTTTTTCTGGATTTTTGATGAATAGAAAGTTCAAAAGAACAGAATTTATGTTATGAAACAGAAACATTTGTAATGTTTTAAATGTCTTTACTGTCACATTTGATTAATTTAATGTCTTTGCTAAATTTCTTTAAAAAAATGTTATTGACCCCAAACTTGTGAACAGTGTGAATATAGTCACAGCTTAAGGGTGTTATGAATATAATAATTATTCAGTATTAGGGTGTATATCTAAGTTCCATCTGACAGCAGTGCCATGGTATTTTCGGCTAAAGGTCTTGGCTGTTTTGTGTGTTTCTGTGTTTAATTGTAGGGTGTTTTTCTAAAGTAACGCCGCCCATCTGACCACCTCTCATGATCACGAGAGAAGAAAAAGGCAGGATAGACAGAGGGAGGAATCTTAACTTATTTTCACTTTATTTTCACCTCCCCTCATTTCTTCATTTCGGCTGGGGCTGCGTGCTGCCCTGGGGCGTTTTCTCTGCTTTCTCCAGAGCAAAGTGAATGTGACTTTTCTAAGGGGGTCACGGAGTGGCTGCGGGCTACAGCAGCGCCGCTGTATTCCAGCCTTCTCCGAGTTTCACTCTGGGGCTCGGCAGAGATTTCATCTGCACGCAAATGTGCCGTGGGGCGTGAGCTCAGGGTGAGCTGCACCGCTTCACTCGCGGTCCTCTGATTGTCGGAGCATCCCGACTCTGTTCTGCCGCGTTAATCCCAAACAAAAGCCTCTCAGTGTCCGGAAACGGCCACCAGACTGAGAGCGAGTAATGAGAGAGATGCTGAAAGCAGGATTATTATAGTTAACTAAAGCTAAAACTGAAACCATAAAAAAAAAAAAAAAACCTTTACTTGAAATAAAATAAATTTTAACTGAAATAAAATAAAAAAAGTATTTTATTCCAGATAGTTGCCAATGAAACATTTCTCATTTAGTTTAACTTAATGTACTAAAATAAATAAAACAAAAATTTATATAACAATTAATTAGTTATTACAATTAATAAGACTGGCAAAACACCCAATATAATTAGTGATAAAATTAATTAAAATGTATTTACATTTACATTTATTTACATTTATGCATTTAGCAGATGCTTTTATCCAAAGCGACTTACATTGCGTTCAAGTTGCAGTTTTTTACATTTTATCAGGTCTTGCTTTCCCTGGGAATCGAACCCATGATCTTGGCGTTGCTAGCGCCAAGAGATACAGGAAAGCATTTTAAAAGTATTTAAAATTAAATATAAACAGAAAAAAAAAAAATTAAAAACTAATTTAAAAAATTTATTAAAATATATTTAAATTTAAATATTAATAAAACACAATAAAATTACTAAAAAAGTAATATAATTAAATGATTTAAAATGTAATTAAAATTATATATATATATATATATATATATATATATAAACAGATAAAAATACAAATTAAAAACTAACTTAGAATATTAATAAAAACTATAATAGTATTTTGATATTACTAAAACAAAACTGGCTTGAAACTTGTGGGTTAGTCATTGTTCTCCTTGAGACATTGCTATTGCTCAGACATTGCTCCTTCTGAACTCAAAAGACTTAATGGAGATTTCAGTTATGTTTTATATAAGTTTGTCTGTTTTTTGTCCTAAAATGCCTAAAAACATACACAAATGAATCAATAGTTCTCATATAGTGTAGATTTAATCTTAATCTTTAAGATTTTAATTTAAAGAATATGTTTGTTGTCTTAATCTTTCATTAAAATCTAATTGGAACACTTTCTTAATAAATTTAAAGTAATTTAAAGAGTAAATTAGATCATGCACATTTTATCTTACTCAGAAATGTATCATAGTATGTGCATTTGTTCTAGAAGAATTTGATGAGAAATTAATTTCTGACTTGATTGCAGACTTCGGTGTCTTGGCAAATCTGATCACATTGTTGAGATCTCTTGTGAAACAATGTGACACGTGAGAGATTACTGGGGTCATACATGATAGTTTGATGATAATTTAATGGTAGTTTTGTCCTTTTTGAAGTTTGTCAGCCCCTCGTCACTATAATATTCCTCATAACTTCTCTTTTTATGTTTGATAGAAGAAAGAAAGTCGTACGGTTTTGGATCGACATGAGGATTTCTTCATTTTCGAGTGAACTACTCCTTCACAGAGATCTCATTTGTGATGTTTCTGTCCTATGGGTTACCCTGAAACGGCCCGTCAGAGCGTGTGTGTGACTGAAATCAGGTAGCGCTGGTGGCGGGCCGGCTGTGGGTGTTTCTTCACCCCTCCTATCCTCTCCTCTCCTCTCGTCTGGCCAGGCAGCAGATCGCCGTGGGGCTGAACCTGATAGCCCATGTTGAGCGTAAAGTCTGTCTCCATCCTGAGCCGGAGAGCACAAACAAAGAGGCCTTACAGTGCTCCGAGGGATAGATTAGAGAGAGGGAGACAGGGGCCCCTAACTGGCCCTCGCTTGGGGTCATTGCGCAGGCAGGAGCCACAGTAACAAACTCTTTCCTTTCGCTCTCAGCGCACACTCAAGCTTTTGAAGTTCAGCTCAAAGACGCTTTGTGGGACGCGAAACGGAGCGAGAAGGCGAAAAAGGACGTGTAAATGAGTTTGAGTGAGTGAGTAAGTGCGGTTAAATTCACAGGTGCAGGAAATGAGCCACTGACAATATGACAGGCAGCTGATGTCATTTCCTTGACGATACGCAACAGTTCAACATGTTTCGCATTGACCTGCCTCGTAATGCCACAATGGATCCGTGTGTGATGTTGTAGTAGATTACAGCAAAATACTTCATGACTATATGAATATATTTATATTTATTCATTTAGCATGTTTTTATTAAAATAGGATTTATGAAACCTATTTACTTTCATGCTACCAGTTGTTTTTGTTAACTAAAAATAAAACCTTTAAAAATGATTTTTAAATCATAATTTTTAATAAAACTGAAGTAAGTAAAATCTACATATTTCTGAATATCACCCAGTAGTGGAGAGTAAAACCAAAATTGCAACTAGATTTTTGTATTTTCTAATTAAAAATGTAAGTGCCGTTTACTGAGCAAAAATCAGTGCCATAACACTCGGCATTTTTTGTGAATTCTAGGTGGTTGCTGGGGCATTTGGGTAGTTGCCAGGGTGTTTCTAAGGTATTCTGGGTGGTCGCTAGGGCACTGCTAGGAGCCTATGTGGTTGCTATGGTGTTTCTAGGGTATTCAGGGTGGTTGGTAGGTGTTTCTAGGGTGTTGTTGGTGGTCATAGAACATTGTTATGTGTTTGGGTTGTTGACAGAGTGTTTCTAGGGCATTCTGGGTGGTTTATAGGGTATTGCTGGGGGCTTAGGTAGTTTCCAGGGTGTTTCTAGGATATTCTAGGTGGTTATAGGACATTGCTATGTGTTTGCCAAGGTGTTTCTAGGGCATTTTGGGTAGTTGTTAGGGCACTGCTGGGTGTTTAGATGGTTTCCAGGGTGTTTCTAGGGGATTTTGGGTGGTTGCTAGGGAACTGCTGGGTGTTTAGGTGGTTGTAGTACATTATGTGTTTGGATGGTTGCCAAGGTGTTTTTAGAGCATTTGGGGTGGTTTCTTCTAGGGCACTGCTGGGTGTTTAGGTGGTTTTCAGGGTGTTTCTAGGATATTCTAGGTTGTTGTAGGACATTGCTATGCATTTGGGTGGTTGCCAAGGTATTTCTAGGGCATTTTGGGTGGTTGCTAGGGCGTTTGATAGGTGTTTGGGTGGTTGCCAGGGTGTTTCCAGGGTATCCTGTTTGGTCGTTAGGGCGTTACTAGGTGTTTGGGTGGTTGCCAGGACGGGTCATTAATGACTAATTCGTGTTTTGAAATTGCTAACCCTTCATATGAGTAACAGTGATGCTCGCCACAGCAAATACCACAAATTTTTCCTGCGTAGGAAATTGCAGTAAAGGATCACAAAAACAGGCTAAAACAGGAAGATCGAGTCGCCTTTTTATTTAAATGTGTCACCTTTTTCTTTTAGGGTTGGTAGAAAAAGGCAGAAGCAGGGAAAGACTGCAAGCGAGAGAGAGAGAGAGAGAGAGAGAGAGAGAGAGAGAGAGGGAGGGAGAAAGAAAGGGGAAAAGCACAAGGAAAACTGATGCCCTTTCCTCCAGCTAAATTAACAGGAATCACGTGGAAAACAATCTGAGCTGGGAATGAAAGGGGGGGTGGAACCATTAAAATGCGCCCGGAGCAATGGACTGCGCCCAGTATCACAAAAATGCTCTCACTACAGATGTGCAGGCAGGCTTACAGGCAAACTCTGCTCTTGTTCTATAGCTACAATTAAAATCAACCTCCCTGCCAAAAAATTGGATGGTAGAAAGAGAGAAAAGCAGACATGAACATCAAAGACAGATTGAAATGTGTAGTCAGTAATAGGAATGGTCTCCAAGCCCCGCGGTTCTCCACGGTCCTCTTGTTAATGAGAATTTTTGACCTCTGGTTTGTAAGTTAAACTTGTAATCTTGGTTAATGAAGTAAATCAATCCCAACTTGGAGTGAGCAGCCTTTCCTTCCATCCAGCCTTTCTGTGTCTTCGGCTGCTCGCGCTCGTCTTTTTCTTCTCCTCCCATCTTTCCCAGCCTGAGTAAACGGCAGATCTTTCAGCCAGACAAACAGGAAGGCCACGGGTGTGTTGTCTCTGTGTGTGTGTGTGTGTGTGCGCTTTGACGTCTGCTTGGCGAGCCGGTTGGCTTTCGTAGCCCTTCTGAAGGCCTGGTTGGAGCAACCCAGTCACAAGAGCAACTGTGTTTGACCTCTGCGTTTATACAATATACGGTGCACTTTAATTGCAGTCCTTCTTCACATTTTAGTTGGAGACTTTTCTGCCCCATTTGAATTGAAATAAAACATATGGTTTTAGAAAATAACTACATTTTTTATATAGTTATATGTTTTTTTTTTTTATTATAGCCATTAACCAATCAATATGATGGCAGAAGATAAAAATGCACATTGTTTTAACAGTCATCGTTTTGTTTTAATCCAGTCTAGACATGTTTCAAATGAAATTATGCATTGGAACATTACAATTTTATGTAGAAAGATGTGTGCACTGTTTGAAATAGAAAAACTGAGCCCTGATATAATCTGCTTTTTATTATGAAGAAACAGAACAACATCAACCCAAAACTAATTTGGTCACCAACATTTTTATCACCCCAGTAAAACTGTAGATCAGTCACAACTAACATAATTTCTTAAATGTAAGTATTATTGCCATGACTGATTCGTTGATATGTATATATTTTATATTTTTAGGTTTTAATATATGCTTTTGCCATTTGTATTAGTTTTTTATAATATATGATATTTCAGCTTGTGGCATATTACTGTAAATTCTGTAAAAAACGTATAATTCTATATTACAGTTCATATATATATATATATATCAAAAATACCTTGATATATATATAAAAAATAACTACATCTATCTGTCTATTACTGTACAAAGCAGACAGAAGTACACAGAACATGCCATTTTATTTTTGAAGAAAGTGAACAAATGCACAAGTTCATTTTAAATTAAAACCAGACAAATTCATATCGAAAGATGTCACATCTGATCCCATCTCATGATTCACGTTTGACATGTTTGTTTGCATCAGTCTGCAAATGTTTGTGAGGCTTTTGCAAACAACAATACAATTACTATTTCACGCACAGCGACGACAGATAATGCATGTGGTTCTTTAACTCGATGGTGATTTCAGTAACCGCAAGAAGATAGTCATATACACAGAGTTTGCCGGCACGTGTGTGCGGTTTACATCCGTTTGAGAGTTCATGCGGGTCAATGATCTGAGACTCCATAAAGTAATGTCTGTGCGTCGGTTTTCAACACACACAATGACCTGTGCCAACATGCACGCCTGTCAGACCAGGTCACAGATAACTTCCTTACATGACTCATTTCATTCTGATGGTTTTTTCTTGATTATTTTTTAGTGCATGAGTTTGTTCCTGCCAGCTGCACCACACCCACCCCATCCATGTGAATCCATCAGCCGTAAACCAGCAGTCAGCTTCAAATAAACAATATTCAGGAATAATCGTACCAAATGAAAACCATCAGTGCTGATTTATTCACTGACGTTTCTGTCACACGTTTAAACTTCCCGAACTATCTGCCACGTGTCATATATTCCTCTTAGATGAATACAAAAAACTGTTTTGTGTACATATTTTCATTCATGTTCACAAAGCGGTAGATTTAGTCTCGTTTTTGTTTCCTGGCTGAATTCATTTGAAGCTTCGGCTTTGTTAAAAACACCTCACATCCATGTAAAACGCCCTTTTGGTTTTCCGTGCAGCCCAAGAGGGATCGGCGAGGAGTTGAAAGCGCTGTACATCACATAGGAAAAGGCCGTTTAGTGCCACAGTTTTCCCTCTGGTCCTGTAGAGCGGTGCCGCAACTGGCCTAC
The DNA here is from genome assembly GCA_039654775.1 of Spinibarbus caldwelli. Classification (NCBI taxonomy): domain Eukaryota; kingdom Metazoa; phylum Chordata; class Actinopteri; order Cypriniformes; family Cyprinidae; genus Spinibarbus; species Spinibarbus caldwelli. The sequence goes on from CM077239.1 coordinate 2,444,988, forward strand.
GGAAAAGTCCAGACAATAGCGCCCTGTATCCCGCCTGGAGGGGCGCCAGTTTGGATGGATCAACTGCATCTTGTTTAATAAGATACTTTGCGTCTTGCATTATGCCAAGATGAAAAACCACACAACAGGAAGGTTGAGAGATTCAAGAGATGACATTTCTCTCTTTTTGAGACTTTTTGGTTCCACAAAGAACCTTTAACGTCGATGGAATCTTTCCAGTGCATGAAAGGTTCTGTTCAATGGAAAAAGGTTCTTTAGATTATTAACATGTAATAAAAAAAAAGGTTCTTTTAAGAACTGTACACTGTTCTTCTATGGCATTGCTGTGAAAAAAACCCTTTTGGAACCATTATTTTTAAGAGTGTAAATTAAAATATAAATCGCAGGCTAAATATATATATGCATAAGCACAAATCTGTACTAATATTCAAGTCTTCAGATGAATATTTCCATATTTATGTAAAAATTTGGGATTCTCCATGTTGCTGCCAGTGAAACTTTGCACTAAAAAATGGTTAAATATACAGTTTTGACAACAAAGTTGAGCCTGAGGGGAGGTACAGATACTCATCTTAAAGAAATTAATTACCTCCCTTGTTAATCTAGATATAATTAAGTTTCTGAAGAATGAATTTCACTGCAGTTTTGCCATGGAGACGATACAGCAACCAGAGCCAAAACTAGAATCTGCTGGTCAGGGATGATGGGATATCCTGCTGATACATTCCCTCTGCCCATCCCACGCTTGTCTGGGAATACATCATCTATCCCGCTATGAACCAGAGATTAGCATTAACACAAAGTGGGTGCGAACGAAACCTGCCAAGAACATGTCCAGGACACATTTCACCCCAAAATCAAAAGAAAATTAATTTATATTTTATTTTAACTTTACGTTTTAGAACGGTTAGGCCATCTATATGCTAGCTTTGACTGAATTAACTCGTGTACTTCTTTATATATTCATATTTTTCTATTAGAGAAACAGTAAAAATATGTCAATAAAAAGCCATGAGCCCTTTAATATGTCCTTCCGTAATGTCATGTTTCAATAGCAATACTCTACTGTTTGGGGTTAGGTAAGATTTTTTAATGTTTTGAAAGAAGTCTCTTTTGCTCACCAAGGCTGCATTTATTTGATCAAAAATACATAAAAATTGTGAAATAGCTATTTTCTATGTGAATACTGTATATATTAAAATGTAATTCATTGCTGTGATCAAAGCTGATTTTTCAGCATCATTACTCCAGTCTTCAAAGTTACATGATTCTTCAGAAATCATTCTAATATGCTGATTTGCTGCTAAAGAAACATTTCTGATTATTATCAATGTTGAAAACACTTGTGCTGCTTCATATTTTTGTAGAAACCGTGATACATTTTATTTTTCAGGATTCTTTGAATGAATGGAAAATTCAAAGGAACAGCATTTATTTGAAATAGTAATATTTTGCAACAGTATAAATGTTACTTTTGATCAATTTAATGCATCCTTGCTGTTTTTTTTTTTTAAATTTTTAAATTTATTTTTTAACTTAAAATAAGTGATATTATAGTAATTCCAAGCTAGTAGTGTATATTAATGCAACAAAGAATTTTACAATTTGGCATTCATTTATAAATGACTTGATATCTGATTAAAACATTTAGTTGCAGTTTTTTACAATAAAGAATAAATAAATAAGTAATATAAATATATATATATATATATATATATATATATATATATATATATTACAGTAATGAGAATCAGCATAGACAATAATGAGAATTACTAACAGAACAGTCTCAGAAGTAAAACATCTATATGCATTACAGTAATGAGATTGTAGAAGGGAAATGTATTTAATTGAATTGAGAAAAAAAATCATAATGCATCTTAATGGGGCTAAAATTGTCTTTATTGTGGTGAAACTTGACCCAGACATGTTTTGGTGAGATTCTGGGCATCTGTTTCAGTCGTTGTGTTTAAGGACGGTTTGTTTGTACTGTGCACTAGAGGCCATTGAGTCTTTTGAAGCGAATATGACTGGAATCTGAATCTAGTCGGGTGTAATTCACCCCAGGATCTACTTTCCATCATCCTTCGGAAATGTATTTAGAGTCGGCGCTCTCTCGCGTCTGTGAAATTAGCCACGGTCTCGTTGAGCTCTGCTACATTGTGACATTACTGCAAAACACTTTTGTGTTGCTATCTATTAAAGAATGTTGTTTCCTTTTGATTTTATTATTTGTGTCAGCTACGTTCTGCTGGTGGAAAGGTTGATGCCCGAGGACACGAGCAAGTGAAAATGCTGGAATGATCTTTCATTAAAGGCTGCCAGTGGAAGAGGAAATCTGAGATGGAAAGAGACGTTAAAACGTATGGCGACGACAAAACACAACTGCCCACGTAAACACGCCAACCTGCGTCTTCATGCACTGATTTGATTCACATTTCTTTTTTATAAAGCCACGTAGACGTATATAAACACATGTAGCAAAATCCCTGAAAAGTACTTTAAAAAAGCAAATAGATTTTATAATCAAACGACTTGCTGCTGGGGGACCAAAGTCATCTGTACACCTTTTTCCAGCAAATCATCATCACTTATTTAGTTTTGGCTAGAGCTCAGCACGGACGTAAAGATTCTGGAAGTGACTTTTAATTTGACGGGCTTTCGGTCGCTGTGTTCAGGGAAGGCTTGATTAAAAAGAGGAGCACCATATTGTTTGCAGATGGAGGCGCTTCAGGAGAAGTTGTAATTGAATTTCTGCATGGAGATGGCAGGCCAACCTCAGCACCTGTCTGGCACCTACGACCAGACTAGAAAAGAGTGACTGAAAAAGACATTCAGCAATTTTGCTTTGGAGTTCTTCCCAAACATTTCTGGGAATGAAATGTTAGGAAGATACGACACAATGTCTTTTGACAGTCGCTCGTGTTGCATGACCTCATCAGCAAAAAAAGATGCAAAGCTGAATTTTCAGCATCATTACTCCAGTCTTAAGTGTCACATGATGCTTCAGAAATCATTCTAATATGCTGATGATTTGCTACTCAAGAAACATTTCTGATTATTATCAGTGCTGAAAACTATAGAAGCCCACTTCTGTCATGGAATAAAAAAATTAAATTCAGACACTTTTCTCGAAATTGTGAGATATAAAATTTGAATTGCAAGCTATAAACTTTTACATTTTTCTTGCAACTCCAAGTTTGTCTTACAATTCTGTGTTTTTGTGTCCACTATGGAATAAAAATAATAAGTGCAACCTTTCTCAGAACTGCAAGAAAAAAAGTCTAAATTCTGAGATAAAAAGTTGCAATTACCTTTTTTATTTTTTATCCTGTGGCAGAAGTTGTGCTGCTTCATGTTTTTGTGGAAACTGTAATCAATTTTTCAGAGTGATTGGAAAAAGTCATTCAGAAATTCTGCTTTGGAATTCTTCCGAAACATTTCTGGGAATGTAGGAATGCTGGGATGTCTTGACAATCACTTACATTGCATGACCTCATCATCTGTAATACGGCTTAAATAGACATTTGAAAGCAATAACGAATCATAAAATATCTACGACACGTGCATGCATGTGGGATTGCCCTGATCCGGGTAGTTCGTTTGAGTTTCCCTGTGAAATCCTGGCACGGCGTAATTAGGTCAGTCGTTTAGTGCATTAATGAGGGTTAATTGCGCGGCGTTTGATCTGTGCTCTCCGCCACACATGAGCTGGGTTTCCATTCCTCTAGTATAAATGTCCATTCATATGCTTCTTTTCCTGTTTAACGCAGCGCCGGTGATCCGTGCGGATATCACCACAAATCCATTGCTGTGTTTTTAATAAAACACACTCGACGTGTCCAGCTCGCCTCCAAAAGTACCGTCTGAAACAACAAATCTCCAGTAATCTCCTCCAGCGTTCCCGCTTCCGACGAGCATATGGCGTGTAGATTGTGTTTTGATGCGACGTGTTTTTCACAGACGTATTTTGTTTTGTGTGCATGTTCGGGTGGAAAAACATGGCGCGGCTAAAATTAGCAGAAGAGAAGGGCTGGAGTGAATAAACAAGCCAATCCATTAGCGTGGACGGGTTATTGGCTTATTTCGTCTCTTCTGAGGGCGGCCCATTAAAAGTGGTAATGTGTGCCCGCAGCGCTGCCCGTGGGACTTGGAGGAGGCCAGGGAGGAATATTTCACATGCATCAGGCGTCTGAATTAAATAGACCAATGTTCCCTAAAAAGACTGAAGTACATCTCTTTCTGATGTGCGTCTCGGGCAAAAAAATTCATTGATCTTGGAATGTCCCTTGGCAATTATAAAATATTAAATCCAAGTCACACTTTTTGGCTCAGTTTAATTCCTCCTCTCTCTCTCTCCATCTTTCTCGCTCTCCCGCTGTTCGTTGCTTCCTCCATTTGATCAGTTTTAAAAGTTTGCAATGTTTTCTAATGGAAAGAATCCCAGTAGTGCTGCATAAATTGTTGGCGCGTTTGCATGCAGTTCAAATTAAAATCCAGATTAAATGAATAGTTCATCAAAAAAATCTGAACATTTACTGACCTTTAGGTCATCCAAGTTGTAGATTAGTTTGTATCTTCATCAGATTTGAAGAAATGTGTCATTGCATCACTTCCTCAGCAATGGATCCTCTGCAGTGAATGGGTGCCGTCAGAATGAGAGTCCAAACAGCTGATAAAAACATCACAATAATCCACAAGTAATCCACACCACTCCAATCCATCAATTAACATCTTTTGAAGCCAAAAGCTGCGTGTTTGTAAGAAACAAATCATTCATTAAAATGTTTTTAACTTCAAACTGTTGCTTCTGGCCAAAATACGAGTCCATAATCCATAATAACACTTCCTTCAGTGAGAAAGACCTGTTTTTTCTCACATCAAAATCCACCCACATATTTCTTTAGAGCTGTTTTGGACTGTTTTGGCTTGTAAACGGTGCTTGATCTGTGCAGATTTCTCTCTTGATTCAGACCAGATGACTTTTTTCACTGGAGGAAGCGTTATTATGGATTTTGGACTCCAGAAGCAATGGTTAAAAGTTAAAATGCCTTTATAATGTATTTGTTTCTCACAAACACACAGCTTTTCACTTCACAAGATGTTAACTGATGGACTGGAGTGGTGTGGATTATTGTGATGTTTTTATCAGCTGTTTGGACTCATTCTGACGGAACCCATTAACTGCAGAGGATCCGTTGGTGAGCAAGTGATGCAATGCTACATTTTTCCAAATCTAATGAAAAAACAAACTCATTTACATCTTGGATGGCCTGAGGGTGAGGACATTTTCAGTTTAGGTTAATTTTTGGCTGAACTAGTTCTTTAATACATATTTGTGTGTTTTATTATTATTGGCAGCATATGTCACAAAAGGTTTCGTTTAAGATGCTAACTGTCATTAAAGCGATTAACCTCACGCCTGCCTCTTCCCGTGTCCTCTGAGACACCAGAGCCGTCCGTGGCTAATTGGCCAAATAATTAAATTTAACTGTGATCTTAATAAATATATTCAGCCAGCTGTTTGACGGACCACACAGTTCATTAAAGCCAATGTGATTCGGGTAATTAAGATTTAGAATCGATCATTGAATGCATAATGCAGGAGTCAGTAATCCGTGTGCAGGGACTCCTGCCTTTCCTCATATCCGCCTGTTAAGAGCCCGTTTACCTCACGGCCTGCTGAGGGATTTTATTTAGCGAGCCTAATTAACTCGCCATGTTTTCTTTTTCCTTGCTGCCTTTTTTTTGGCTAAACAATACATCGGTTTGACTCAAGCAATGCAACGTTTACTCAGTTAACTTGGGTTGTGCATTCGTAGGTTTTTGTATATAAATTTATAGTGTAATTAACATGCATGTGAACATGTTAAACGTGTTCGCTTGTTCAGAACTGCAGTTGTAAATCTACAAATGAATGAATTCAAATAAGCATGCCGAATTGCTTGTTTTTGTTTCTTTATGTGTGTGTGAGACGCTGACTGAAACCTGCAGATGGTAATTATAAAACACGCTACGCCATCAAACCGGCATTCAAGCGCTCTTATTTTCCACACCAGCCCAAATCACAGTCGCTCGCGCTCAAGTTCTGCTTTCTACATCTGTCATAATGCTGTCTGATGAATCCAGACATGTATTTTTTAACAATCCATAAATTATGTATTCCGAGCCGTAATGAACACAGTTGAGTGATACTCTCTGTGATCTCGCTCTGAAGGAGATCTAATATTTTCCTCACTGCAGTCTCAGACTGTTCATTACGTGTTCAGGTCGCTGTGATGGAGGGACTGCGTGTGAATGCGTGTAAACACTGGGGATGCACCTATTTATTTCATTAAATTCTGCCTCAAACTGATAAGAAGATAAATATTTATATGGAATAGCTGATCCGATAAATTGCTAAAATGATAAATATACTTTTGTACAGATGTTTCCTCTTTTGTAAAAGCGTCTTCTAAATGCATAAATGTAAATGTAGATAAACTCACAACTAAAAACTTTAGTTTTAGGCTACAAGTGTTTTAAAGCTGTAGTGTTCCAGTTATAAAACCGAATTACAAGAATAATGTCTGTTATCAAACAGGTTTTCAGACCACTCCCCTTGTGTGCCATTGGTCAGTCAGACTGATAGTCCCACCCGCAAAACTCATGCTATTGTTTGAGTCCGTGTTGCTCTGATTGGGATGCACAAGCAAATATATTTACATTCGATTTATAGTTTTCTCTGCATTTAAACTGTGATAGAAAAGGAATAGGAAAATGATACAATAAAACGGACGCTTTGTTTTTAAAACTCAATGTAAAAATGAATATTTTGGCTATAGCAAAGTAAGTAATACATCACATTAAATGCACTCCTAAATAGCACTTCTTGTTTTTATGCATAGTGCTGTTAAAGGTTTAAGTCTATGCATTCATTTACTGTATGCTGTGCATTTAAATTGGTGCCACAAAACAGTAAAGTTTTAACTCGCCTTAAATACCCGGAAACAAGCATCCGCAATGAAATATGTAGTGCATAAACAAACAAATTAGTAACAATATCATGCATGCCTAGAAAATAGTCTACATGCCATCATACGCATATGCTCATAATTACATGCCATTGATTGTGTATGAACACACCTACATGACTGACATGCCTCTTATGGGTGGTCTGGCACAAGCAGCTACTCTGGCTCGTGTTACTCTGTGTATCCGACCTGATTCATTGCTTTTCTCTCTGGGCACACAATCATGCTTTATTCCTGCTCTTTGTGTTTTATTGCAGCTCAATCTGTCTAAACTTTTATTTTTTGTATGATTATGTGTGTATATTCGTGTATTAGTTCTTCTTCAGTGTGTGTGTGTGTTTGTGTTGTGAAGCTGTTTGGATATCAGACGACGCTCTAGGTGTTTACCCACAATGCCGATGGGCTTCCCCTGCCCAACCTCCTGCCTCAGGTACAGGAAGATTTTAGCACTTCCTCCTGCAAACTTGTGCAATTATCACTGCAAGAGTGTAGATTTAAACCGAGTCAATATGTAGATAAGGTTTGCACATACATACAAAGGAAGTCGGATTTTGTGCATAAAGCGATGCGGGTATGAGGCGAGCCCGCCGGCCTTCTGCGATGAAACGGGCCTAGCTTTCAGCTTAGCAATGCATTTTGGTTTCAAATTGTTGCTTAACACAGTTAGTTTGATGTGTATATCTGGTCACAGACTTAATTTGGAATCAGGCTTTTGCGTCTTCATTGCACAGACTGTCATACATTATAAAAGAATCCGTCTAAAGTGGTCCAGTGCAAGAACTTCCCATGTAAGAGATAAAGACCAATTCACAGACTCACACCAGAACTTCAAAAGTCATGCATCACTCCGACCTCCACAAAAAACGATTATTTTGCTATTTATTAGTTGCATAGAAATACACTACTGGTCAAAAGTTTGGAATAATTACGATTTTTTAAATAGTTTTTTTTTTTTTAAGAATTTGATTAAAAATACAGTAAAAATGTGAAATATTATTACAATTTAAAATAACTCTTTTCAATCTGAATATATTGTAAAATGTCATTTATTTCTGATGCGAAGCTGAATTTTCAGTATCATTACTCCAGACTTCAGTGTCACATGATGCATCATTCACAAAAAAAAACCATTTTTTCATTCTTACCCCCAACCTTTTGATTTGTCGTGTATTGTGATTTCCACAAAAATATGAAGCAGCTCTGTTAATATTTTAATATTTTTAAAATTGATAATCAAATGTTTGTTGAGCAGCAAATCAGCATATTAGAATGATTTCTGAAGGATCATGTGACACTGAAGACTGGAGTAATGATGCTGAAAATTCAGATTTGATCACAGGAATAAATTAGATTTTAATGTATAGTCACATAGAAAACTGTTATTTTAAATTGTAATAATTTTTCACATTTTTACCATATTTTTGATCAAATAAGTGCAGCCTTGGTGAGCAGAAGAGACATCTTTCAAAAATCTTAATTATTCCAAACGTTTGGTAAAATTTGTTTAAAACTATGTTTATTCTCTGAGTGTGACTAAATGGCATTCATTTGCATTCAATTATTCTGTCAAATGAAACCATGCGTATGGTTTTTGTCATGCAAATTGTCTAGTAAGCAGCAAACGAGGTCAAAGTTGCACTTTAAGCGTTGCATTACAGACTTGACCTGCACACAACATGCTACTGGTGACTGTAGCCTGACGCTTCGCTCTATAGAGTTCAGTGCATTGGGGAACATCAATGTGAGTTGTATGAAAGGGCCTTAAGGAGTCTTCTTTTCTGGGACACAGTCACATTAAACATGACTGTTATTGCATCACCAGAAGTTTGAGAAGCCAGATGACCTGAAGAATGCAGACTTCTGTCCCAGTAGGTACACAAACCTACTTGAATAGTCGTGGGACTGGTTGAGGGCAAACGCTTTGGCTCTTCTGAAGCTTTTTTAAATCTTCATGATCTCTCCGTGGTGTGTGTGCATGCTTTATTCATTCGGAGTGAGATGTTTTGCATCTTTGTCGAGCTTCTTGAGGATTTGACAGCTCTGGGTCGATCGTCGTCTTGATGTAGGGGCCTCGGTCGCCACATCAGTGTTAAAAGAAAGTTTGATTCTCTGCGAACAGTCTCCCCCGTGTTCGCGTTCAAAAATAACTCTTCCGCTGTTCCGTAATGACCTTATTAGAGATGTTTTCCTTCTGTCAGGTCACCCTTTGTGCCTTGTCGGAGGTTCTTAGGTTAAAATGTTTTCTTGCCAAGCGTCGTAGTTCGGTTGCACAAAGACATCAAAAAGTGGCGTTTGGGAACCTCCTGCAATGCATGGCACAAAGGCTTTCACTGTTATCTGTAGCTCCACCTTCCACTTCCAAATCCGAGTTAAATTTTAAAACAGCCGTAGAAACGACTCCCCACCACGGCGTTTAAAACGTGAGCATAGCAAAACCAACAAGGCCTCATTAGCGGGATCTTCTGAGGACGAGCGTTTAGACTTGATACTCATTACGCCGACTTCCCGTTCGAACTCTAATTGGGTTCGTTTTATATGTGAAACGCTTTGAATTTTTAATGCGCCACTTTTTAAAGTTCCACAAGTGACGCTTCGGCTGAAGTCTCGTTTTAATGGTCTGTGAGTTTTTCTACGTTGAGTCAGAGGAGATCAGGGTCAGAGCGGATGGCAGTGGAAAATAGCACGATTCGCTCACATGTGTTTGGGTCGTGTTCCCCTGTTTATCTTCACGCAACCCTGTCGGCTGAGCGGTTCTGCTCAGAAGAGTTTGTTTCTAGATAACTGCTCTGTTTATGGGAATAAATAGTCAGCGTGCATCGCATTACAGCCGGTTCTGAGAGGAACAGACTTTCTGATCTCCCCCCGCAACAAACTTCCAGTTAATTATAGCTCCTGCTCGATTTCACTGCTCTCAAAACTCACATTTTCTAGAAAAATAATGACTGCTAATTAGCCCTTTTGTTCAGCGTCTAACTGGTTTGTTTCTCTCAGGCTCCGAATGCCGAAGTTTCCTTGCAAGAAAAGTTTTACTTGCCAGCAAAGTTTCCGGGCGTTTAGCTCACTGACCCTTTCTGAGAGGTAGAAACCAGCTTTCATCTCGAACCTGCGGCCGCTCCGACTCGAGGCGTTCACGGTCGCAGCTTTGTCTACTAATTAGAAAATTCCTGACCTCCAGCTAGATGTTTTAATTATGTGTTGTGTCAACGAGTTTGCCGATGCTCGACTAGAGTGGGTGAACAGATGAACCTGCACGTCTTTCTCTCTTCTGTCGGTCGTGCATGACCTCCTCATCGCCATGTTTGTTTTCACATGCTTAAGTAGCCAAACAAGATGCCGTTTGCGTGGGTGTGAAACGAAACAGTGCGACAGAGAGCCGGCTGTCTGTGAGTCAGAGGCGCGCGAGGCAGGAAAGGGTTAAGGAGCGAGTGAGAGGGGATGCTGAGAGCGAGGCTGCTGCAGAACATAGCCGTGTTCGTGCGAAGGCAAGTCATTTCCCGAAACACTGCAGACACTGCGCCTCGGGCGCTCTGAAACCTTTGGAGACCAAAATGGCTTGCAGGAGTTAGAAGTAATAAGGTGTTTTTTTTTCACCTTCTTTCTCCTTGACTGAAATTCTGCAGTTGCTATGCATTGCCATGGCTGTGTTTTTCCTCGTGTATTTATGTCGGCATTAAGATGCTTACCGGCCCGCCATTTTTGAGATTTGTTGCTCTTTAGTTGAGTGGCGAATTGCAGTTGTTTGTTTTGAATGTAATTCTGCCATTTTTCATCAAGATCATACTAGCACGACTCTCTCTCTCCCTGTGTTTCCCTTTTCTAGTATTTATGCTACATAAAATCTAATACAGCAACAGAAATGAGGTGACTTAGTATATGATATTACAGCTTTTTCATGATGTCTAATGAAATGCACATTCAGCCTGTTGGGCAGCACTTACAACCTTGTATTTTTTTGGACCATGTGGGTAATACTTTAGTACCATAGTATTACCTGGGCTGTTTTTCCTTCTAATAGTTCACTTTAAATAGCCCTGTGGTGTGAAAAATTAAATTTTATGTATAAATATATATAGTCTCCCAATTAATACAAGCTTTTAAAAGCTGCATGCATAATACATTTATTTTAATAAGAATTATAAGATTTCGTATTTCATAAAAACACACTTATACTGTATATATGCCATGATCTGATACCATGGTACAACTGCAGTACTTTTTTGTAAGAGAGTGAATGACCCAGATTAGCATTTTCATAGTTTGTAACATGTACATGAGCCTCCATAAAAAAATAAAATAAAATAAAATCATTTTAAGAGTACCATAGTATTACCTGGACTTAATTTGTGCTATTTTAATTCTTTTCCCCTTCACTGTATAATTTTAATTTTAAATTGTCCTGTGGTGCAACAAATTATTTTGTTCAGTATAAATATAGTCTCTCTAATCTAGTTAATATAGATCATAAAAGCTGCATGCATAATAATTACACTTATTTTAATAAGATTTATAATGAGATTTATAATACATTTTCCTTTATTTAATAAGATTTATATATTATAAAAATAATTTAATAATAATAATAATAAAAATTGTATAATACAATTTTATATTAATTTCATTAATATTAATATTTATATTAAATGTATATTTATATATACGTATATATACGTTTGTGTTTGTGTGTATATACATTATATAAATTATATATTTTCCCTATAAATTCTATAATAATAATAATAATAATTGTTTAATAATATAATTTTATATAAAATGTAATTAATATTTATATTAAATATATTTATGTATATGTATATATATATACGTGTGTGTGTGTGTGTGTATAATATATATATACATACAGTATGTATATATATATATATATATATATATATATATATATATATATGTATATATTTATTTCTCTCTATGGAAAAGTGTTTTTAAATTAATTATTGATTTAAATAATATTATTTTTATAGTATATTTATATGTATTATATGTCATATTTATTTACATCTTTAATTATATATTTTTCCCTTTTTCTCTGTCAAGTGAAGGACTCCAATGATGATTTTCATAGTTTATCACATTCACTATTTTACAAGCTTCATCAGAGACCAAAACAATAAAAGGAATCAAACAGATTCACCCAGCAAATCAGTAAATCTGAATCTTGTGAAGGCGTGTAAACCGCACACATAACAGCGTCTCTCTCAAGCCTCTCTGACCCTTTGATTAGCAGAAAGCCAAAAAACAAAGCCGTCCTCATCCCTTTCTCTTGCCTTTGTTAATCTTGGCTGCCGTGGCGCGGTTCAAAGCGAGGTATAATCCGCGCAATATACATCTGTGAATTATTATTGTAATTCTTTATACGTTTATTGGAGCTGAATAAACTCCACATCAAATACATCACTCAGGCGATGTCGAAAACGCCTCGGGCCAATCACTCGACATCTGCTAACTCTTTCAAAATGTCCTCATCGGCCTTTTCTCCTGGCGAAGGAGGAGGAGAGGAACAGTGAGAGGGAATTTCTGGTCTTAATTAATGGCCGTTGCCGGTGTGGAGCGTAGAGCGAGAGGCTTCGGGCCCCGCGGCAAGGCTGGTGCTCCGCTCTGAGCGCGTGGAGGTAGACATGTGGAAAGCTTTGGCTCCTGGCTCGGCCTCAGTCGCTCTGACATGATGGGAGGGCCTCTCCCACACTCCTGACGACAGCGCTGAGGTCCTAATGGAAAAGCACCAGTCATCATGTCTGAAGTCATTCTCAGGCTCTGAATGACGGTCAACATTGGTGTTCGTCTGGTTTATCCCACTTATGAAAGTTCCTGGTTAAAGTTTTTGGTTAAATACATGCCCAGGTCAGTTAAGAAATATTTCACATAAAAACATGATGCCTGCTTTAGGACCATTTACCTTTTTTTGCTTTATGCAGCATTTTTCCTTATAATGAAAAATAGTAATGAGAATTTGGGAAAAAATAATAATAATTGTCATTATTTTGTCATTAAAATATCACAATGCAAAATGTCCTTTTTTTTACTCTCTCTAAATTATGTGGAAATTTATTGTTGTAATATTATACAATTTTCTTTTCTTCCCAAATTGTTATTTATATATATGTATAAATAGTAAAGAGTCTGAGAATTTCAGAAGAAAATGTACTGAATTGTCATGACAATAATATCACAATATATCTTTTTTTTTTTTTTTCTTTGATTTTGGGGTGAAATATTTTTTGAAATTACCCATAAAATAAGTGAAATTATAGCACATATCCTTAAATACTTTATTTGAAATTTATATATGTATATATTCTATGTTTAAATATATATATATATATATATATATATATATATACACACACACATATCCACATATACATATATACACATATACATATTCATTTCTTAAAAATTTACTCTTTCTCTATTTTCTCTCTCTTTCTCTCGTATCTCTTATATATATATATATATATATATATATATATATATATATATATATATATATATATATATATATATATATATATTTATATTTATTTATTTATTTATTTATTTAATTTTTTTTTTTCAAATAATTTATTTATTCTGTATTTATTGTACTTATTTTATTTTACATATGCATTATAATATATTTGTTCTCTCGCTCTGTCTGTCCCTGGGCAAACTGATTTCAGTCGACCCCACATGAACAGCTCATTGTCCCGCTGTCAGATTTCATCAGTTTGTTCTTTTGGTCTGTAACGGCACTTCCATCTGCGTTTCCCTCTGATTCCATCTATGGCTTCATATTCAGCCGTCTTCTGTTGGTGTGTTTGCTGAGATAGCAGTATTGGTAATGTGTGTGTGTGTGTGTGTGTCTGGCAAAGTGGACCATTAACCTGTAGCCCTGAGGTGAAACCGCAGCCAAGTCCAATATTGGCTCCAGCATCAAGGGCTCGTGCTTCACGCCACTCAAAAACACTCAGAGAAAGACGCTGATCAGCAGAAAGCAGCTGAAGATGGACTCAAATGCAAATTCAACCGGCTACCTTCAGCTTTCTGCCAGCCGTGAAACAATTAGAGAGTCTGAGACGGCACGAGTGGAAAACATACATTATTAACCCAAAGTATATTTAGCAAAGTGGGAGCTGATCTGGCTCCTTCCATGAGGAAAGTGATTCCTTGGCACGAGATGAAGTTGTTACACTGTCTGTGATCAGTTTACAAATAAAAGTGCCAACCTGTTATCGGCTGGGTTTGATCTCTGGTCTAGAAACGACATGCTCTGAAAACTGGAGGGAGAAATAGAAACGTGAATGGCTGACAAGCAGAACTGAGACTCTAAACGGGATTTGTTAGCTGTCCAACAGTATGGTTGTAGCTGCGTACGGTCAGAAGGTCAAAAGTTCATAGACAGCAAACAGTAAGACAAAACCCTAAAATCTTTCCAGCCTTTTGAACTTTTCATTTACTTTCACTAATTTCATTTATTGGTTTAGAAATAAATCCTCAAGATGTCTTTGGATTATTATAAGATGTCATATTGAGTTTCTCGCAACAGATTTAAGTCTAAAATGTTTTTATTTTATTTTATTAGATTTAGTGATTTAGTGACTGGCAAATCCTCAAAATGTATTTGAGTTGTTATTGTAAGATGTCACATTGTGTCTTTTAAATTCATTCATTCATTCATTCATTTATGATATTTAGATTTCATTTATCTGTGTAGAAATAAATATTGAATATATTTTGAGTTATTGTAAGACATTATATTGAACCTCTTAAGATTTAAATCCAATAACTTATTATTATTAAGTGGTTAATATCTTTAATATTTAAAAAATATTAAAATACAATATTTATTTATGTGTTTGTTTGTTTTAGTTTATTTTTCTTGTTTTTAATCAGAGATTTCATTAATCTGTTTAGAAATATATATTTGAGATATATTTGAGTTATTATAAGATGTCATATTGAGCCTTTCAACAGATTTAAATCCAATAACTTATTATTACTTATTAATAACTTTATATTTATTTATTTAATTTTGTAAAATGTCATGTTAAGTATCTCAACATATTTAATTATTTATTTTTATTACTTTATTAATATTGTTTATTATTTATAAGATTTAAAGATTTAGTTTATTTTTGATGTATTTGTGTTATTATAAGACACCATATGAGCAGAATTAAATCTTAATATTGTTTTATTTTTATTAAATTTTTTCATATGACTCATGGAGTTTAACAATTTTACCTACTTGATTATTTATTGTTTGATTGTTTGATTGATGTAAAATCAATTGACAAACTAGATTTTAATATGGTTTTGGTCATACCGTTCTCTTTCTAAACTACATGTCATGAAAATCATGTGGTTCTTATAATATTAAAAAAAAAAAAAAAAAAAAAAACAGTTCTTGATTCCCATTCCCAGATCATAATGAGCCAAAATTAGATTCAGCAGTGTTATGAATCAGTTTCATGTATCTGAGCACACACATATTGTGTAAATGAGGTCTGATTCACTCGTTACTGGTCAGTGTCAGTGTTCCTGCGCTATGATGGTGTGAACACACGTATGAGTGTGTGTGATTGTTTGTGTGTGTGTGTTGTTGCCGCTAGCGGATTGTCATGAACGTTGTGTTGGTGAGGAGGCTGCAGGCTCGTCTCTCTCTGCTCCAAACACGTGCACGCAGTCAGAAATTGTCTGAAAAGATGTATGGAGGTATCCGTGTGCTAGCTGTCGGATGGATATGTCATATGACATTACGCCCGCCAGCGGCTCGGCGCTGATAAAATGACAGATGCTGTTTTTTGCCTCACGGATTTTTGCCTTCCCACAAATCTTTTCTTCTCCGCTTCCTTCAGCTCTGCACTGACCTTCGCCAAATCCACGTCTCGCCGACTGATTCGACAATCCCCAAATGTAAATCAGCAGTCGTTCGGTGTGTTTGGCGAGTCTGAATCAGCTGAGTGTGTGTGTGTGTGTGTGTGTGTGTGTGTGTTTATGTACTTGTTAACGTGAGGTTACGAGATGCACGAATCTCTATGGAAACAGACATCAACAGGGCTGTGTTTGGGTTATTGGCGTTGGCTGCAGGACTCGTACAGTGGGAGGAAAGACGTGAGCGCCAGTGAAGGACTGACCTTTCTGCCTGCGTTTGGATCACTTACTCTTCCTCCGTGTGGCCCCGCAGGCGCCGGAGCCAATCTGTGATCCTGAGGCCAGAAAACACGCACAGGCCACAAACACACCGCAAACTTTCAGCAGTGACAGACACATTTAAATTAATTGTTCTGTGTGTGTATTAATATTCAGTAATATTATCAATTTGATTGCACTGTTACTATTGGATGAGAACAAAAGTTGAACTGAATTGATCTGAATAATGACACTACTGTCTTTTATAGAGATGCTTGATAGTTGAATCCGATTCATTTCATAATTGAATTTTGTGACATCGACACTGTTATTGAACTGAACTGAATTGAGCTGAATATTGACACTGTTGCCTTTTGTAGAGCTGCTTTATAGCTGAATTGTTTCATAATTTATGAACTTTACTGATACTGAACTGAACTGAATCAACATTGAACTGAACTGAGCTGAATATTGACACTATTGCCTTATGCAGAGCTGCTTTATAGTTGAATCTGATTCATTTCAGAATTGACGAATTTTGTAACATCAACACTTATTGAACTGAACTGAATCAGCACTGAACTGAATAATGACACTATTGTCTTCTGTAGTGCTGCTTGATAGTTAAATCAAATTCATTTCATAATTGATTTCATTTAGTTACTGAACTGAACTGAATCAAATCAACACTAAACTGAATTGAGCTGAATATTGACACTGTTGCCTTTTGTAGAGCTGCTTTATAGCTGAATCATTTTATAATTGATGAAATTTACAGTTGTTGAACTGAACTGAATCAATACTGAATTGAATCGATCTGAATAATGACAGTGTTCTATAGAGCTGCATGATAGTTGAATCAAATTCATTTCATAATTGATGAATTTTGTAACATCAACACTGTTATTGAACTGAACTGAATCAACTCTGAACTGATTTGAGCTGAATAATGACACTGTTGTCTTCTGTAAAGCTGCTTTAAAATTTAATCAAATTAATTTCATAATTGATTACGTTTACACAGTTACTAAACTGCATTGAACCAAATCAACACTGTTCTGAACTGAGCTGAATAATGACACTGTCTTCTATAGAGATGCTTATAGCTGAACTAAGCTTGTTTCATAATTGATGAACTTTACACAGTTATTGAACTGAAGTGAATCAACTCTGAACTAAACTGAGCTGAATAATGACACTATTGTCTTTTTTTAGAACTGCTTTATAGTTAAATCAGATTCGTTTTATAAATAAGTTTACAAAGTTACTGAACTGAACTGAATCAAGACAACACTAAACTGAATTGAACTGAATATTGCCATTAGTGCCTTTTGTAGAGCTGCTTTATAGCTGACTCGTTTCATAATTGATGACGTTTATAGTTATTGAACTGAACTGAATCAAATGAATCAATACTGAACTGAACTGATCTGAATAATGACACTGTTGTCATCTATAGAGCTGCTTTATAGTTGAATCAGATTCATTTTATAATTGAACTGAACTGAATCAACACTGAACTGAATTGAGCTGAATAATGACACTATTGTCTGTAGAGGTGCTTATAGCTGAACTAAGCTTGTTTGATAACTGATGAACTTTACACAGTTATCTGAACTGAACTGAGCTGCATAGTGACACTATTGTCTTTTCTGTAGGGCTGCTTTATAGCTGAATTGTTTCATAATTTATTAACATTACAGTTACTGAACTGAACTGAGTGAACTAAGCTGAATACTGACACTGTTGTCATTGGTAGAGATTCTTATAGCTGAATCGTTTCATAATTGATGAAATTTATGCAGTTGTTGAACTGAACTGAATCAACTCTGAACTGAGCTGAGCTGAATAATGATACTTTTGTCTTCTGTAGTGCTGTTTTATATAGTTGAATTGAGTTCATAACTTCATAACTAATGAACTGTTGATTCAGTTTCATTCAATAACAGTGTTGATGCTCAAAGTTCATTAGTTATGAAGCAAATTAAGTTCAACTAAAAAGCAGCTCATTATTCATTAGTCATTACAGTGTCATTATTCAGCTCAATTCAGTTCAATATTGATTCACTAACAGGGTCATTGAACTAAACAGCTGAATAATAACACAGTTGTCTTTTTTAGAGCTCACTTACAGCTGAAATTTCATAACTGAACAACTTAGCAACATTAATACTGTTGTTTTGATTATGAATGTGAAGCTGTTTTGAGACAGTCTGTATTGTATAAATCATTGTGGCTAGACTTGTATATGAATACAGGAATCGCTCCTGAACTCAAAATGATTGACATCCGAACCCAGTTTTTTTAAGCAAAATAATATTATAATAAAATCAAACATGCCCAACTGCCCCCATATAGTAAATTAAAATGATAAAATTTTTAAACAAATTTAATTTAACCGGAAAATAAATATATATACAATTCAGTTATGAGTGCAAATAGCTAACATTGTTGGCAAAGGCTGTTTTCACTAACTCTGTGCACTGTTGCTCAGATGTTTTAACTTCTATTAATCTATTAATATTTGGACTGGCTTATTTGGAGAAGCTGTTTGTTACCATTTATACTTGGTCCAAACAGAATCTACTGCTATTTGTATGGTTTGTTTTGTACTTTTTCTGTTTACACAATGTAAATAACTTCCACCTTTTTTGCACTGGTGTAAATAGCCTCTGCATTACATCATATAACAAATAAACCTTTTTTTTTTTTTGATGGCATGTGACGGAATCTCATGTCAACATATTTTTTAAATAAATCAAATAGTGCACTAAGCATTTACTATGTTGTCACTGTTAACTAAACCTAAAATTATTCTAACCTAAAATTATAAACCTAAAATAAATTTTCATTAATTTAAATAAATCTGTAATAGGATATAAAAATTTGATAAAAACCTTTAAAAAAAATAATTAAATTACAAATTTTCTTGGCAACTAGTTCACGTTGAAATACTAAAATGACTGAAACTAAAACTGAAAACTAAAGTAAAACTAAATAGAAATATTAAAAAGAACTTCAACTAATACAAATTACAAAGGCACATAACAATATTGTAAAAAATGAAAATAAAACCAAAAAAAAAGCCAATTCAAAATATTAAGAAAAACTACAATATGTAAATAATACTAAAATAACACATGGCATTTGGTTGCATTTTATTTTCAGATTTTTTGTTGATTTGATTAACTTGAACATGGTTCATTTTCAGTGAGTGGCACAATCCTTTAAAACTGTATCCCTTGAGACTTTCATACTTTTTCCTGATGATTTTTAAAGGACAAAACATGTAGCTGAAATCATTCTAAACAATTCACAAACATTCACCATCTTGCAAGCTGCTTAAAAGTAATTGATTTTGATATAATCCCAGTTCAAAAAAAAAATCTTTCTTTCTTCATGCACATTTTCTTCCTTTGTCTCCGTTTTTCTTTTTCTCATCTCTCAAACACATGCCTGCATGTGAATATTGAGCACACAAATCCGCCAGAGGCCTGTCAGTGTGTCCAGGTAGATAGATGCATTTGATTGGTCCAGGCTGTGATTGGCATTAATTGCCATGGCAGAAGGCATGCCTGCCTTTCACATGAGGTCAACTCTGATTGGCCTGATGAGGCCAGATCTTCCTTCTGGAGGTCTCAGGCCCCGAGGGCATCCCGTGCGCTGCCTGTCCTGAATTCACCCCACCTCAGCACACTCCACCCGTCAGATCCGCTGATGGCTCTCCAGAAACGAGAGCGAAGCGGCCACCCTGCGCTGGATGGCGTATGAAGGGTTTGAGCTTTGGTTAATGTGCCGTACGTTACAGCTGGTTTCCATTAGGCCTGCATGTCTCACTGCGGTGTGTTTATCGAGCGCAGTCAGTCTAATTGCGCGACGTCTGTTGGAGAGCGAGACTTCATTTCCGGTCTTATTTTGCGCGGTTGTTTGTGTTGCATGGATTCTACCATCCGATATTTTTCTGTTACTCATGAAAGATGGAGTCTGACTCAGTGTGTAAGAATCTGTTTATTTGTTTGTTTATTTGACTTCTGCTTCAGTTTATGCTCCAAAGAAGCAGATGAACAGAATGTGAGCAGAATAAACCCCTTTGAGATAAAGCGAGTATCTCAGAGTAATCCACTAGTATTTAAGAAGTGCTGGGTTGTTGTAACTGATTACATATAATCTGGATTATGTAATCAGATTCCAAAAATGAAGTACTTGTAGATTGTATTACATTTTAATATACTCGTAATGTCTATAGTTTTTTATTGATTACATGATTACATATTATTCATTCAGTAGCAATAAATTCTTCATAATTTATTGATTCTCCCTAAAGTTGGCTACTTTCTAAAATAACTACCGCTTATATACGTTCATAAGGTCTTACAGTTTTGTGGACATTCACACAAAGACCAGTCACAATTAATTTTTATTTGAATTTTTTATTTCCCTCAGTAGGTTATTTAACCATGTATTACTATGTTTTTGGAAGACTTTTGTCTTTCAAACACATTAAAATGCACAAATTCACGTTATTTTCCATTTACATGCAATGCAGTCATTCCCAAACTTTTTGTCAACCGAACCTCTTTCACCTAATATATTTACATAATATACCCCTGAGATTTTAAAATAAATATTTTAATAATTATCACATGTGCATGTTCTCTGACAACTGGTTAATGGTCACATGACATGCAGGTAAACAAATAAAACATAAATATATTTTCTTACTTTTTGTATTTTTATATCAACATGGTACAAGATTATCATATTTAAATCGATGTGATAAACGAGTTAGGTCAAAAGTTATCTAAAAGTGATCAAAAAGTAATCTGATCATATTATCTAAAATGTGTAATGTAATGGGTTATGTTACTAACTACACTTTTTGTCATGTAATTTGGAATCAGTAACGCACTAAATTTTGTAAGTACCCATCTACCCAGCACTGTATTTAAGTATAAGATAAGCCATTTTTGCTTTTTAGGTCAAGAATGCTAAAATTAATTCAGTTTTTATCCCTTATGGCAGTGTTCTAAGACTGTTGGCCTGTATAAACTGTGTGTGACTGTGTCTGTCCACTGACGTGGAGCCAAATCTGATTAATCCTGTACTGTATGAGAGTTTGACAGCTCAAAGTTGAAGAGAAAAATGAATATGAATATGGGAAAGTCTTAGTATTTGGTTTTGCTTTACTGACAGCAGCACTGAAGATGAATAAAACCTGATGATCACGTTCTCCAGCATGATTTGCAATGATCCAAAAACATCTTGAGCTTCAATGGAAGCAGGAAAGAGTCACATGATCAGTGACACTCGTCTGGTTTCATTTGATATAATGAAGTTTGCATGAATGTGAAAATCATTTGTTCCCTTAAAAACAGCCATTAAAAGCCAGCATTAACATGATTGTTGACAACCTGGAAATACTGAACAAAGGAATTTTAAAAGTGAGATTTCTAGACCTGGAAAAGTCATAGAAGTTAATAAAATAGAAAGTTATTAATTATTAAAATAGAAAATATAAATAAAAAAATTAAAATATAAAGTATATATTTGTATATACATGTATATGAACACATTTATATAAATTATTCCTATAAATTGTCAAGCTTTAAATTATTTAATGAGGCAGGAATTGCTGTTTGTGAGTAAAGAATAATAAAAAAAAAAATACAAATGTTATGTAAATTTATTGTAATAATGTAAATCATGTTGAATATTCAGTGTTTTATTCTGTATTGTTCATGGGGGTTCTATAACAAAATTAATAAAAACAGAGTTTAATATTCAGTGATTAGAATAATGAAATGCAATTATTTTCAGTATTCATAATTATTTTAATTCAACAATTTTACTATACTGCAACTTGTAGTTTCTGTAAATGAAAAGTTTGAAAATGAACAGCGTCAAAGGCAGCATCATATTTATCCTTCACAGATAAGACAATCCCAGAGAGCACTGCGACAAGCTCAGTAAAAAATGCATCAGAGAAAGTTTGATATAAAATGTTTCATTCCTTTCTGAACCGCATAAATAAATTCAGTACATTAAAATGCATTATTTTACCCAATATTTTCGTGTTATGAATATTTGTTTGTTAGAATGTCAAACTTAATTTGTGAAGTCTTCCATGCATTTCAAATCAGTTCAATGCTCTGTGTGTTTAATAAGAGATTTGTGTTTTGTCGTCAGGTGTCAGGGAGTTCGGCAGGTTCTCCGGGCGGATCGTCGGCCCCGTCCAGCTCGTCGCGGCAGTATAACCGCCAGAGAATAACACGCGTCAACCTCAGGGACTTCATCTTCTACATGGAGCAGGAGAGAGAGACCAGCAGATCTCTCTTACTGTACCGCGCGCTCCTGAAGTAGCCAACTCTCCACACTACAGAGGAATCAGCAGCCAAACCACCCGACAACGACCGACTTCCTTCTCAGCCCTGCGACGTGCCTTCAGCCCCCGTTCACCGCCTCTGTGTCTGTGACCTCGTGATGTCAGCATTGCTTTTGATAGAAAAGCTTTGAAAAAAGAGAAAAAAACAAGATGTACTTCATGTTTCCTGTTTTCTCCTCAACGTTATTAGGTAAACTGCATTTATGATAGTGGATTTTAATGGTTGTTTCTCCGGCTTTGAGCCGAGGAGCATTTTTGTTTATTTGTTTGTTTGTGTATGAATGAATCTGAAACTGCAAATATCACTTGCTTCATCAGTATTCTTATTTGTTTTCCATTATAAAAAATCATGAGAGATAAATTTACACGAGGCTCAAAACTGTACGATAAAAAATATATTTATTGTGTGGTCCGAATTAAGAATTCATTCCCTCGTCTTATTAATTCGTTCCCTCATTTTAGTTAAATTGTGACCACAATTTACTATTCGTTGCCTTCACTGTGGTAAATCATGGCCACCTTGTCTGGATTCTTTCCCTCCATTTGAATTAAAACAAGTGAATGAATTAGTATAATTTACTGAACTGGGGGAACAAATTAGTACAACATGGAATAACATGGCTAAAATTTACTAAAATGTGGGAATTAATTAGTATAACGTGACCACAATTTATTAACCCTCTGGGGTCTGAGGGGGTTTTGGGGCCCTGGAGAAGTTTTGACATGCCCTGACATTTGTGCTTTTTTCAGTATCTTAAAAAGATATTAATGGCTAAAGTCTGATTACACTGTAATCAGCACAAACTAGGCTACAATAATATGTAAGCAGCATGTATGTTTGAGGGAAAAAATTGGTGCAAATTTTTCCACGGTTTACTAAAACGAAGGAAACAAATGAGTACAAATTTGCCACAGCTTATTATACAAGAAAACAATTTAGCACAAATTCGCCATGATTTATTACTGAAACGAGGGAACGAATTAGTACAATTTGCCCCAACTTACTAAAACGAGGAAACAAATTGGTACAAATTCACCACAAATTAGTACAAATTTACCACAATTTACTAAAACTAGGGAACAAATTGGTACAAATTTTCCACGATTTGCTAAACTGAGGAAACGTATTAGTGCAAATTTTCCATGATTTACTAAAACGAGGGAATGAATTAGCACAAATTTGTCACAATTTACTACGAGGGAATGAATTGGTAGAAATTTGCCATTATTTACTAAAACGAGGGAATGAATTGGTACAAATTTGTAATGATTTACTAAAACAAGGAAACAAATTAGTACAAATTTAACCCCGTTTTACTAAAACGAGGGAACAAATTGGTACAAATTCGCCATGAATTACTAAAATAAGGAAACAAGTCAATGCAAATTTGCCATGATTTACTAAAATGAGGGAACGAATTGGTTCAAATTCGCCAAGATTTACGAAAATGAGGAAAAGAATTAGTACAAATTTGCCACAATTTACTAAAACAAGGGAACTAATTGGTACAAATTTGCAACGATTTACTAAAATGAAACAAATTAGTACAACGGCCACATAGAATATATCTTGAGTTTGTTTTCTCAAATCAGCAGTTTTTTTCTTGTTTTTAAAATGAGCTTCACTACATTTATTTATTTGTGCTTTTAACAAGAATATCATAATATTTTATGCATTTTTGCTCTTTTTAGTGTAATGTATTTTAATATTTTTAAATGCCTGATGAAGTGAGTGTTTTTCGCAGTGCAGATGTCGTTCTGCTGTATATTGAACATGGAGCGCTTACAGTGACGATCTTTGAGACAAAACGCCTTGAAGTGATCAATGTACTTTTGTTAAAGAAACCTTATGCAGACTTTCCCAAACATCATCATCATCTTCATCATCATCATCAGTGTCCAGCCAATCACAGTATTTAAAACCCCATAAGAAGTTGACTAAAAACTCTTTTTCAAAACTTTATCAGCGAGACTTCAATGTAAATAGACTTTTTGATGAGTATTGTTTTTAACAGCATGTATAAATGATTTCCACGATATTTTAGCAACAAAATAACATTTTAAACTCGGAACAAAGCGTTCCTTCTAAATCGATCATGAAGCTTGTGTCTGTCATTGTGATTCGTGTAGCTTTAATATGTGTCCACGAGGAGCACGAATCCCGTGTTTCCCCAAATCAGGCCAGCAGATCCGAGCTATAGCAATACAACCACACCAACACATCGTCTGAACGATAAAATCAACGTTTGACTTCTGTTTGTGATGCTTCCTAATCAAACACCATATTCAATCAGAAAAGACAAGACTTTCCCAACGAATCCCAAGATACGTTCATTCCAACCTGAAAGCAGCAGCAGCAGGTTATGATGACAAACATTTTAATTTAGAATAACATGCACTGATGAATCAATCACTTTAACACTAGGAACATGTATTATGAAAGTATTAGAGATTTATTTTGATTTCATGTTTTCATCTGGACTGTAAAACTGGATTTCACTGCCCTCGACTGTGTTTCAAACCAATTCTACCTGTTTAAAACTCAGTATTATCAGTTCATTTTTCTGTTCGAGTGCCGATACTTTAAGCTATTTTAAGTTATTGATGTCAGTCGTTCATGTATCGTTCATAAGCTCAACTATGATGAATCCTGTAAGCATTTATTTTGGCGAGGGTTCGCCGTACATGATGTCAGGAGAGGTCAAGTTTTGCGACCTTTCTTCATTCTGAGTCTGATCAGAAACGGATCCTCTCGCTCTTCTATGCACCATGAATCCCGTTGTTTTGCAGCTTGTGTTTGTGTGTGAAACTCAACGCACATGGAAGGTTTTAGTTTTGTTTTTATGTTGTCAGTGTTTCTGACGTCCAGCCGCAATCAGCCGTATGTCCGTCTGTCTGTAAAACTCTAAAAGGGAAACTTTGTTTTCTACCTATTTATATTTTCTCATTCGCATCCACGTTTGCCACTTTTTACATTCAGGCAATACGTTTCATTCCCCGACAGTCCCATTTGAAACAAGCACAAATGTATTTGTTGGGTTGTTTAAACAGACTTTATTAATCTTCTGTTTTCTGCTGGAGGCTCTTTCTATGACTTACGCTTTGTAGCCAAAATATTATTAGGACTCTCTTCATATTGTATTACTGACGTGCACAGCTGGAATTTAATGTTTCGATCTATGGATAATTTGTATATATTGTTTACAAGACCTTGTGTTTATTAGAACTATCTTATTTTTGGTAAATTCTGTACATATCCTGAAATATTTCTGTTTGTGTGAACATACTTCTGTATTTGTACCTATTTTGTAAAGGAATAAATAAGCTGTTTACTAAACTTCAAAATGTTGTTTATATATGTGTGGTTCACAATTTCATAACTTTGATTTTATAAATTATATGTACAGTGTTATAATTTATAATTAGAAAATTATAATTATTATAATTATATATTATAAATTATTATTATTACAATTTAAAAATATAGGCAAGTCAGAATTTGTCCTATTTTTTTTTTTTTTACTTTAATGATAAACAGTACAAACAATATATCATTTTTGAAGTTTTTTGATATAATGGCAACAGTGATATATTAATTTAAATATATTTAAATATTTAGTTATATAATATGATATATAATTTTAATATAAAAAAATAAATTATATATATATATATATATATATATATATATATATATACACACACACACACACACACACACACATATAAACATAATATATAATAAAAGTATATATATATATATATATATATATAATAAATTATAAAATACTATATACAATTTCAAAATGAATATAATTTAGTGTTGTCCTTTTTTAATGTAAATAATTTATCATTTGAAAAGTGTTTTGATAGAAAGTAATTGCAGCAGTGATATATTAGTTTACATATATTTAAATATTTTGTTGTAAAAGTTATAGAACATATAACTTTAATATAAAAATATATAAAACATGAAATAAAATGTATATATAATTTATAATAATTTAATATATATCTGATTTTGATCCAAGTTTATTATTAATTTATATGAATATATCATTGACAGGGTTGATGTTTGCATAGAAGTGGATGAAAAGGACAAACAAATGTCAGGTGAATATTACGCTTTTTTTATTATAGCAAATATGCAAGTAAATAAAAAAGAAGTCACTGTAAATAAACACATGCCCTTTAATACCACAGTCTAATTATTAATACATTAAATAATGACAATTTTCACCTTGGGTAAACATTTTGAAATGTTGAGGATCTTCTTTTGTCATTTGTATGTACATATCATATTGCTTTGCTCATGTTCAATCCAACAGTCTGGTGAGTGTCAGCATCTCTCCTCGGGTTTGTTTGCAAAAAGAAACCAGCATCTGAATGATTCAATATACAAATAACTGTACATAGTACCAGCGTTTAGGCCTGATGGACGCGACCGAATCCGCAGCATCGTGAAATGCATCACGACAACGTGGAAAATAATCCAACATAATTCGACACAAACCTAGCGCCTTTCTGTTCAGCAAACTTGACGTACCTAACAAGATCAGAGCGTAAACAACACACCACTTCATCCACACTGGCATCTTCTGAGGATGTTTTGGCTTTGTAAATGTGCCGTCCTGGGAACGCATATGAGGATTGTGTGGAGAGGCATGCTGGGATAGCTCTCGGCACATGAAAGGGTGGTTGGTCATTCCCTTTGTGACAGAACTGGACCAGATCTGGGTCAGAACAAAGGCCGGCTCGAGCAGGTTCCCTATGGAGAGTCGAGATGCAACTGAAGCCTGTGGACATTTAATCAGACAGCAAAGAAAACCACATAATATGAAAATACTAGTGCATTAATCAACGCATTCAGACTCTAAATCCGTTTTCTAATCCACATTGAGTCTGAATGAGACTTTGGATGAACAAATCAGAATGAGGCCGTTTGTTTTTGATCGAGAAGAAACAGCATCTGTGAGTCACAAACAGACTGCAGGAGTTTGTTCTTCTGTTGCTCTTTGATCTGGTGGAAGGGAAGTGACCTCCACCCAGCGAAGCCCTGTGATGATGATGATGATGATGATGATGATGATCTACACTGGACTCGAAGCCATATATCACTAAAAATAGACCATCGGCTCAGAGCTCGAGGCAAGACTCGGTAACAGTGATTCTCAAAAGAAATACACTATAAAAGCTTTAAAAAAAAAAAAAAAAAAGGAATGCATAATGTCACAACTTTGTATAGACCTGGTTGACAAAAAATGGCATAACCCTCCTACTGCTTCCTCCCATTACTTTTAGCTTTTATGATTCTTTAAAATTAAATATTCATTTTCCAAAATCATGTTTTAATTTAGTAGCTTGTGACCTGTTCGCTGTTAAAAAATGTCATATATATATATATATATATATATATAAAAAAACGTCTTTAACAGTGAATGGGTAACAATCAGGTAATTACAGTTAACTAAAACTGAAACTAAAATTAAAATAATTTTCCTTACTTAAAATAAAATGTTAACTGAAACAGAAAAAAAATATATATTTTAGCTAATAATTCTTATTTTATGTTTTATTTGATGTACTAAAATAAGTAAAACTGAAATCAAAATTAATAAAACTATATGTACATATAAAAAAAAAACTACAAAAACAAAATTAGTAAAAGTTCAAATACAACTAAAATGAAAATAGAAAAATAAAACTGATTCAAAATATTAATAAAAACTTATCTCAAGGACACTAAAATTACAGTGGTAACAATCTGGTAATAAAATAAAACATGATTTTTGGATGATGAATATTAGAATTTAACTTGAAAGAATCTTGAGAAGGACAACTTTCTTGAAAGTTTCTGAAATCTTGAAAGTAACTTGAAATTACAGTTGTATAAATGAAATGCACAATTAAATACATAAAAATATTAAAAAAAAATATTTTAATATTTTTGTATGTATGTCATGCATATATATATATATATATATATATATATATATATATATATATATATATACATACATACATGATATACATATGTATAAATCTAATATAAATAATTAGAATATTATAATATTTTTTATGTATTTTATTTAGAACCAATAGAGCCAATAGAAGGGTTAAAGAAAGTAGGCTAAATAATGCATATAAAAACTGGCTTTTTTTCCCAGACAAAAAAAAACGTGTCTGCATTGTTGATCTGGTTGTTAGTTCTTTGTGTTGATGTAGTTTTGTCCAGCGTTTTGTCTGTTAGACTCTCTGAGCATTTGGACACATTCATCACATGCATCTGATGAAATCAAGCACCTATTTCACAACGTATCCACCGTTTGCTGAGCATCCGACAACATTTTGACGTCAAAATAGAAAACGGACAACTTCAAACTAAAACTGGGCTAATGAATAGCAATTATTCATTCGCAAAGATGGTTTAAAAATTAATGCATCATAGTTAGTACCCTCATTCTGTCAGCGCGCTCCAACTCGAGTCTATTTCCACTGAATCTTTAAACACGCGGGCGGCTTGTTTTCACAACGCATTTAAGTGCAAACGTACGATACAGACACAATCATACGTCTTCATCTGCCAAAGTTTTGCCTCGAGCTCCTTACATTTTGTTCTCGACACACACGACTCACACGATAGGTACCATATAGTTCAGAACTCGTTTGATTCAAGCTTATAAAAATTTCAGATGTTTAACGATATGCTTAATGTTCTGGCTCGCTCTGGCTTCAGAAATAGCCACGTTTGCTTGCAGCTCCTTTAAACAAAGAAACCTTCAGCAGCCGAACGCATTAAACCCCAGACTGCTCGGCCACGCAGCCTGAGGGCCTAATAGCGTTTTCCTGCCAGGAAAGTCTCTCAAACGTAATGCCTTCCCATCATCCTTCATGTAACAAAAGAAATAAACACAAAACTCCAGCCTAGTACTGCTAACCGCATACAACATGGTGCTATAAGGAGTGAAAAACGTCTTTAGAAACAACAAGGATGAAATGAAAAACAATCCAAAAAAATGGACCCCTGGCCCCTGACGATGGTGTATTTTTTGTTCGTGAGCACCGCGCCTCAATCGTCTCAAGGTAATGACACACACTTCACCGGCAGAGGGGGAGGAGCCTGCGTTCCGTATACGTGAGGGCGTCCTCTGATTGGTGGTTTGGGCGGAACAGGGTGGGGCTCAAAAATCCTGCTGGAGTTCTTTGGGTTTCTGGTGCAGTTTGATTACATTCCCCATATATAAACGCTGAGAGTGTGTGTTTGTTTGTGTGTATGTGTCGAGGGGCCGAGGGCCTGAGCGCGTGTCTCTAGTCCAGCGGCTCCTGCTTTATCCTGATGGGCGTGTTTGTGGACTGACTCCGCCTGTCTTCGCGACACAGGACATACTCGCTGAACTGAGACGAGTCGACACCGCCGCCGCAGGACGCAGCCACGCTGAAGCCCTTCTGGAAGAGACGCTCCAACACCTGAAACACACACAAAACACTCACTGTCAATTCAAGATATTTCATTTAAAAATACAGTAAAAATCTGAAATATTATTACAATTTAAAATAGCTGTTTTCTGTGTGAATGTGTGTTAAAATATAATTTATTGCTGTGATCAAAGCTGAATTTTCAGCATCATTACTCCAGTCTTCAGTGTCACATGATCTTCAGAAATCATTCTAATATGCTGATTTACTGCTCAAGAAACATTTCTGATTATTATCAATGTTGAAAACAGTTGTGCTGCCCAATATTTTTGTGGAAACCGTGATACATTTTATTTTTCAGGATTCTTTGATGAATAGAAAAAGTTTCAAAGAACAGCATTTATTTGGAAAACTTTGTAAACAGTGAATCTAAGTGAAATATATTTTTAAAATAGTAAAAAAATATCTAGTTTCAACCTTCATTTACCAAAATATATTTTAGGCTAACTGCAAATGTAGATGGAAAAGACTACAGATCAAAACTTGATTTATGATCTAATAATGTTGCATTAATTTTTCTTTTATTGTAATACTGTAATTTTTCTTGTATGTTTCTTGCTGATTTTTATTGCAACGTGTTATATTTTCACACTTTTTACAGACTACAGAGTGTTTCTTCAAATGTGACATATGTGAATGTATTTTCTTGGATTGACATATGAAGGGTAGAATATATATTTTAAATGTTTTACAAACATATTTAAATCTTTTAAAATATATTTTCAAAAATATACAAATATGGCAAAAATACAGTGATAGAAATTATATTTACTCAAATATATTTTGAAATATTTTAGCAACTATATTTTATATTTGAATAGTTTATATATTTTAATATTTTGAAGTATATTTTTAAAACTCTTCTATCTGAAGGTGGTTTATAAACACATAACAAAGGGCTTTATACTATAATAAGAGTGACTAGGAGCATGAAAAAATCATGAATTTAATCATGAATTGCCAATCCTGACTCACAAAAGTGACTGCATTCATATGCATTGTGAACTGTGAGGTTCACATGAACCATCTGAACCCTGGATCAGATTTTCCGATGGACTCATATAGCTGTTCACGTGAGTTTAGAAACCTGAAATCTTTCACACCGACCAAACAAACTGAAAGCAGAAGCTTAAAAATAAACCTGACATCAACCTCAATCATCTGAACCCGCTGTTTTACAGTTTCACAGCAGCCTCCATTCAGTTTAAATCACACACATTAGACGCTCAAGTTAAAAAAAAAAATCAGATTCATGATGACATCAACGACACAACGGGAACCGCGAGTCTCTCACAGGAGCGTCACGTGAGTCTGACTCCTGGCAAAGACATTAGAGAACAGACGTTTGTCTCTCTGACAGACTCTGACGAGATCAGGACAGGTGAGAGAGAAACACACACACACACTCAGACATAGAGTAAAACTTGTTAAAAACTGGTAAAGAGTTTCATGAATGAACCAAATTTCAATGTCAATTTGAAAACGCCAAACCGTATAAGTCAGGTGTAGAATAATAGTTTATAAGATAAAAGTGTCGGCTAAATGAATTAATACATTAAAGTAAATGATATGTACACTACCATTCAAAAGTTTGGGGTAAGTAAGATATTTTTCTAAGAAATTAATACTTTTTTTTTTTTTTTTTTTATCAGAAAGGACACATTAAATTGATCAAAAGTGACAGTAAAGACAATGTTGCAGAAGATTTCTATTTCAAATAAATGCTGCTCTTTCGAACTTCCTATTCACCAAAGAATCCCGAAAAATAAAATATATCACAGTTTCCACAAAAATATGAAGCAGCACAACTGTTTTCAACATTGATAATAATCAGAAATGTTTCTTGAGCAGCAAATCAGTATATTAGAATGATTTCTGAAGGATCATGTGACACTGAAGACTGGAGTAATGATGCTGAAAATTCAGATTTGATCACAGCAATAAATTACATTTTAACATAGAAAACAGTTATTTTGAATCACAATAATATTTCACTATTTTTACTGTATTTTTGATCAAATAAACACAGTCTCGGTGAACAGAAGAGAAAGTCTTACAACCCCAAACTCTTGAATGCTAGTATATTTGTGTGTACAATTCAGCATCAATAAGAAACACAGATGGTAATGGTTTTACATGTTTGGTGCAGCTCATTTTGATGGAAGACAAACGAGAGACCTGAAACGTGCTTTGGTGATTTAATCTGCGTGTTTTTCAGCAGTAACTTCAGGAGAATCTGTCTGTCATTCTCATAAACAACAACAGAACCAGATAAACATTCAGTAGACGCCGTATTTAACTGCAGTATGAACAAACCTGTGTGTGTGTGTGTGTGTGTGTGTGTGAGCGGCTCTGTGTCGTGTATCTGTGGTACGTCTGTCAGTTTGATGGAGGTTCACCAGCGTCTGTGTTGATCCCGGTCCTCCATCACTGTGAGATATGGACGGAGCTGGACAGCTTCAGCTTTGGGACACTATGAGCGTGTGTGTGTGTGTGTGTGTGCTGGCTAAATGTTTTTCCTCTCTGAAGCGGTTCACATGCGTGGTCTGTCGTCCTCTCACTCTCTTTCTGTCTCCAGACTCAGTCTCAGCGCAGGTGCTTTCACTTGTTCTTAAGTTCCAGACGTGTCATTCATCTGCTGTGATTTTTCACTCTCAGCTAATTTATTAGTTTCTTCTCTCACTTTTTCAAGCTAAACGAGTCCACTTCTAAAAGCCGAAGCTAAACTTTACTAGTTAGTACAGAGCAGAAGCAGCAAAACTAGCCACAACAAAGCTAGTGGTTAACTGTATTGAATGTGCACTTGTAGTGTACTTCAAATCTTAAAAGTTTTCAAAAAACTGTACTTGTAGATAATATAATATTAATGAAACAAAAGGCCACTTAGGTGCACTTAAAGAGATGTTTTAATGACTATTTTTTTAAGTACGCTAGTGAAAAAGTGCATTTTGTAAGTCTTATTTTAGAATAACTGAGATACTTCTCTGTTTTATTTTATTTTTTATTTTCATTTCAATTTTAGTTAAAGCTTTATTAATTTTGTTATGTGTTTTTGTCATTTTTAGTACTTTTTGTTTTTTGTTTATACATGACTATTTTTAATTGCAGGTTTAATTTTATTTATCAGAAATATTGGTAACTAGCTGAAATATTTATTTTATTTTATTTTTTAGAGGAACTTTTTGATGGCTCTAATTTTAGTTTCAGTATTAGTTAAGTATAATAACCCTGCTTTATAACAATGTCAACTGAAAAAGTTTTACTTTGAAGTACATTTTAAATCATTATATGATTATATGATATGATATATACAACTAATTGCAATTAATATCAATTTAAAGTTAATACAATTTTTGTTTATTTGCAACTAACATGCAATTAAGTGTGCAAAAAATTAGTTTTAGTTTGTTAGCTTGCACTTACTCTTTTAAAGAATATCATTTTCATAACATCTACTCTTTTTAAAGTCTGCTACTTGTTTTTCACAAGGGTGTTCTGAATGCTTTAGCATATATTTCTTATTATAAACCAGGTTTTCCAATCATTTTGAGGACATTTGGTCACATGTAATGTAGACAAAACCACACACTTAAAATGAACCACACAAACTCGTTTAAGTCTCTTAATGAGCTCTGTCCTCTGTCTGAAGTGAGGTGTGGCTGCTTAGTCGCCTGCAGTGATGTTTCCAGCCAGTAACCAGATCAGAGCTGTATTGTGTCGTATAGTGAGACAGGATTACTGTATCATTCACACAATAATGAGTCAACCGACGGGAGTGTCGTGTTCAAAATCACTATAGCCAAAAGAAAACACCCTTTCCATCTACATCCGCCCAACCGGGCTGCCCGTCTAAAAAGACTACAGTGAAACATGGAAACAAGCAACACTCACTCTCGAGGTCATGAGGTCACTGACGCAATAATTATAAAGAGGAGTTTCAGGCTAATAACTGGAAAAGCACACTGTAAAATATCTGTTTCTTCATCATGCTTAAAACAAAACACATTTACCTGAAAAACAAAATTGTAAGAATAGCAAAAAGACTTGTTTTTGAAGTCAGGATTACAATAGTTAACTAAAACTAAAACGGAAACTAAAATTAAAACCATAAAATAAATAAATAAATAAAAATAAAAAAAATCAGAACTTGAATCAAAATAAACTTTAACTGTAATAAAATGTAACTTTTTAATAAATAAATTTTTATTTGCAAAGGCAACATTTTAACCTTTGTCTCATTTTAACAAACTAATAATTAACTAATAAAACTAATCCTGAAATAACACTTAATAAAAAACTATAAAGACATATATAAAAACAAAAAATACTACAAAGCGACAAAAAAAAAAAAAACTAAATTAAAATGAAAACTGAAAATATAAAAGTTCAAAATATTAATAAAAACTACAATATTATCTCAGTGATCATAAAATAACACTGTTTGAATTATTATTTTTCATTTTTGTATATTACACTGAAAAAAATAGGATTTAAACACTGTTTACACTCATAGATTGCTAGTAAATTTCACAAATAATTACAAAAAAAATGGCAAGTAACACTGAATTAAACTTGACGTTTTGACGTAGAAAGAAAAATGTTTCGCTTTATTTTATTTACAAATTCAAAAAATATATATTTTTACTGTCATTTTTCTCTAATTTTAAGCCTAAATTTTAAGCCTAAAAACCAAAATAATGAGTTTTATGCAATTTGGCTCTTTATGTGAAATGATTTATTTATTTATTTTTACTGGAAAACAAGACAAAAATACTAATGATGAAAATGTTTTTTGCAATGCATTAAATGTTAAAGCGAGCTCTGTTCCAAATCCTAGTTAGCTGTCTACACAGAAAGCCCTTTTAAGACATCATCAGTACATCCAAGATATAACACAGACAGCAACATTAATCTCATTTCACCAAAATCAAAAGCAGCATGACATGCATCCTTCATCACTAAAGCAATCAGAATGCAGAAAAGATCAAAATGATTCAATATGGTGGACGAGTGTTATGTTGATTATCAGTATACTGAGAAGTAAAACAGTTCAATCAAATCAAAAAGAATGTTTTACCCATTGTTTGTGTGTTTATGTTACGTTTATGCATATTTGAACATTGCATCATTAGCTGAGCAACAGTGGAGCAACAGTGGAGTTTCTCTCGTGGCCTTTTAAAAGAGATGCATGTTAAAGTTACCAGCTTCAGCAACAGATAAATGAGCTCCTGTCGGAAACAAAAAGACCTGCTTCATCGCTTCACACAAATCCACTAGTTTTAGAAAAGAAATAGAGCTCGAGCTAGCAAACAAAGACAGGGCAGACGGAAAGGGACACGCTCTTACTGGAAACGCAGAAAGAAAATGTTGTGTTAGTTGATGCAGCCAATTAATTATATTGCAAGCCATTTAGAAATCTATAAAAGAAGCATAAAGGGGTTGAGGCTGTTTGAGAAAGTGTAAGTATGGTATTAAAAAATGCAATACGTGTATTTCAACCGCTCTGGGCGTTGTTACGTTGGAGTCTTTTATAAAAGGGAAGCACTGTGTCTTAAAAAGGAGAAACGTGTAAATTATGCATTTCATTTTCTAGCCTCTCTTTTCTTCTCGCTCTTGCGTTTTGTTTTTGAGGGAGTGAAAAATACGGCTGCACATGAAAAGGCGTTTTGTTGCGCGCTTTGCTCCACCCTGAGGGGGCGCTGTGGAGGCGCGGACAGGTGTGTGTCTGAAATACCTTGTTTTCATTAATACACCATCAGCTTTAACTTGGATATGTGGTATAATATATATCATACAAATCGGGGTCCAAATCAAACTCTGTCACCTTTTAGAGATGTTTACAGTTGTTCTATCAAAGACAGACAGAATCAAAGCAAAGCAAAGCAGTGCAGAATCCAAAGTTAACAACTCCACACAAATATCACTACTCACATGAAACTGATGAAACTCGACTAACACTCAGCTGAATCTAATAATCTGATAATAACATGCTGCAAAGCCAATGATATGATACTCTAATCAGCTCAAAAAAACATCATGCACACACAAATACAGGGCAAATAGTTTGCTTTAAATTTGATTAGAATATGATTTTAGCAATACTTTACAGAACTCAATGAAATATATTTGTAACTGACTATTTTAGCAATACTTTTCAGCACTGACTAAAACATATTTATGGTTAAAATGTCTCCTAACTCCATCCACTATCATGAATTTATTTATTTTTTTTCTCAGCAGCAATGCATTCTGGGACCATGCATGCAAAATACATACTGTTCAAAAGTTTGGGGTCAGTAAGATTTTCTGTCCTTTTTTTTTTTTTTTAAATTTTTAATACTTTAATTCAGCAGGGATGCATTAAATTGTTCACTGTTTACAACAAATATTTAGCATATACTTAAAATATATTTTAGCCAATTTATTTATTTAGTTTTATTTATTTTTTTGCCATAAGTACTGTTGTAAATGTGTTTGTGCATATTTTGTAATTTTTGGGGATTTTTCATTGTATTTTTTGGTCTTTTTTTTTTTACACACTAATGTTCAAATAGTTTCAGTAAGCTTTATTTATTTATTTATTTATTTGTTTTATGAAAAAAAAACACTTTTTGGCAAAGATGCATTACATTGCTTGAAAATGACAGTAAAGCTATTCATATTACAAATCAGTTCTATTTCAAATAAATTA
Organism: Spinibarbus caldwelli; assembly: GCA_039654775.1. Lineage (NCBI taxonomy): Eukaryota > Metazoa > Chordata > Actinopteri > Cypriniformes > Cyprinidae > Spinibarbus > Spinibarbus caldwelli. The sequence goes on from CM077239.1 coordinate 2,481,676, forward strand.
TGTTCTTTTGAACTTTCTATTTAATTAAGAATACTGAAAAATAAAATGTATCACAGTTTCCACAAAAATATTGGGCAGCACAACTGTTTGATAAGCAGAAATGTTTCTTGAGCAGCAAATCAGCATATTAGAATGATTTCTGAAAGATCATGCGACACTGAAGACTGAAGTAATAATGCTGAAAATTCAGCTTTGATCACAGAAATAAATAACATTTACTATATATTCAAACAGAAAACAGCTATTTTAAATAGTAATAATATTTCATATTTTTACTGTATTTTTGATTAAATAAATCAACATTTAAACACTATTATATATGTATAGTAATACACTGTTATATTTTGGTTAAATGAGACATTTTGTTTCCTCCTATTTAGATCAGCCTTCACGTCATCTTTGATGCCAAAAATGCTGTCTAGATAGGGTTTGGAACAGAATCCAGTGATACTGAACTAATTTAATAATCACGTTGCTAAACATTTAGACAGTATGACAAACCAGTATTTATTTCAGCATTTACACAGATTTTCTAAACACCGCCCACATTAAACAAACACGCCTCCACTGAGCAGATGAAACGTGATAGTGTGATGTTAAACAAGCAGGAATAAAGCCACCTGAATCAAATGACCCACTCGATGTCTCAGACAGATAAGAGCAGAGCCATTAGCGACCGTAAACCAGCAAACTGCATTACCTGGACCGAGTTCAGTCTGCAGTAGCCGTTCAGGGGGAAGCGGATGACGTGGGTCGGGTCCTGGTTCCAGCCAGCGTTGACCGAGTTGCACATGACGTCACCGGTCTCAGGGAAGATCTCCTCGATGAGCACCTTCTCCCCACTGAGGGCGATCCGCTCGCCGAGGTCAGGGGTCACGCGGACCACCAGGCAGTCGCAGGGCTGCGCCAGACGCCTCTGCTCCCGCTCCTGCTTCCACCGCTCCAGCTCCTTGATCATGGGCATCAGCTGGTAATAACGTGCCTCCTCGTACAGGAGATTGAAATCCTGAACAGACAAATGGACAGACGCATGAAGAATAATTTTTTTTCAGCAAGGATGCATTCATTTGATCAAAAGTGACAGTAAAGACATTTATAACGTTACAAAAGCTTCTATTTCAAATAAATGCTATTCTTTTGAACTTTTTATTCATCAAAGAATCCTGGAAAATAAAATGTATCAAGGTTTCCACAAAGATATGAAGCAGCACAACTGTTTCAACATTGATAATAATCAGAAATGTTTCTTGAGCAGCAAATCAGCATATTAGAATGATTTCAGAAGGATCATGTGACACTGAAGACTGGAATAATGATGCTGAAAATTCAGATTTGATCACAGGAATAAATTACATTTTAAAAGATATTCAACTAGAAAACATTATTTTAAATTGTAATAATATTTCACAGACTTTACTATATTTTTAATCAAATAAATGCAGCCTTGGTAAGCAAAAGAGACTTCTTTTAAAAACATTTAAAAATCTTACAAAATTTTGAATGGAAGTGTATTTTAATTTTTATGGTTTTTTAATATCTTTTACATTAATATATTTTAAATAGTTTTTATATATTTTTGTTTTACACTTTAGTATATCTTGTATATTAATATATTTTAAATGTGTTTCCTTATAAATTGTTTTTATTTTTTAAGAATAAACCTAATAACAGTTTGTTTGATTTATACTTAAAACAAACAAACAAAAAAAAAAAATGTTCCTCCGACACCAGAAATGTGTTGGACAGTCATTTAAATTTTGGTAGAAATAATAAACCAATTCATAAACTACATAACAAACACTGAAGATACAACAGATTCAGGCCACATCCATCAACTGAACGGTAAATAATATGCACAAAATGCATTCAAATCCTAGAGTTTTATGTTAAAATATACAAAAGTATTTTTATTAATAATTATTTTTTAAATAATACAATACTGTCTTTTTAATGGACAATAAATGTATACTAAATGTTTACACTTTTCTTCATTTTGATACTTTTTCAGAAAACAATAATATTAATTATGTTATTTTAATTTTTAGTAAATGCATCTTGATTTAAGAATGTTTAGATATTTGTACTAGAAAAATACTGAAGAAGAAAATCTTTTTTCTTTAGATTAATACTGAAGAAGAAAATCTTGCTTCTTTAGATTGTTTGAAAACATTGTAAGTGGACATTATAAGTGAAAAATGTTTATGAATTCATTTAACTATGTTCTAGACATGTTTCCAACCTCCATATGTGGATATTGCTCTTTGTCTAGATGTTTACACTTTCTAAATAAAATAAGAGTGGTGTTTCCCCATGAAAAATTGAAGTTTAATATTTAATGAGCGATATTGATGCTTTTACTGCACAAGCTGCTAATAAAGCAACAAAACAAATAAATCCATAAATAAAAGCCAATAAGTGAATGAATCTTTAAAAAGCAGTGCGATTGGGGTGCAGGGTGGCATGTTTTGCTCAGAGGGGTATCAGCGCCGCCCGCGGGGCAACAGTCAAGACGTTTGGCAGGATCTCATGTGCTCGTTGGAGCCCGTCAGTGACGGACCTCCAGGCTTCAGCGTTTCTTTATGCAGGCAGACAACAGCAGACTGCCAAACGCTCGCTCTCTTCCTCTCGGGGATGTCTTGCCAGGGGTTTTTTGCCCCTTTCAGTTTTCCCTTAATTTCCCACAAGTCCAGATGGTACTATTCTTCCTCGACTCTCCATCATGGAGCAGGAGGAGCCGAGGTGTGGATGAGGGAGGAAAATGTTGGAGTTCATCTGAGGATACGGCTTTGTGTGCAACGTCTGCAGAGTAATCTGCATAAAGATTGATATGAACAGTCATGAAGTGCACACAGCCTGAATGGTAACTAAACTAGATGACTAATTGTACACACGGTTTCTCTGAGCTTTGCTGCAGAAACAGAGTGATTGTGTTAAACTACATTATCGCACAGCTCTTGGATATATAAGTATTTTCGACTTCAACTTCGTATATAGTACACTCACATAAAGTGATTTATACTATATAGCAAATCTTGATTGTTTATATTGTAACTATATTATTGCCCAGTTCTAATCTGCTACATGCGACTATAAGGCATGAAGATATTAAGATATTATAAACATTAACATCTTGATTTTTCGTAAAGCTGCTTTGAAACAATGTGAAAATGCTATATAATACTAATATAATACACAGAAATCAGTTTCACATAGCACATTTCAGCACGAAAACACTGCAAAAAATGATTTTCTTACAATGTTACAGTATTAAATAACTCATGGCAACTTTTTTTTTATTACTGTAGCTTATCAAAATAACAACAACAACAACAACAAAAAACTTCATTTAAGATTTTTTACAATCAATACAATGTAATACATTTAAATGTAAATGACTTTTACAGCCAATTTGATTCATCTTAAAAATTTAAAGCAGCATCTGATATTTGTCTTGTTTTGAGTACAAATATCTATTCTTTATAAGTATCCTTGATATCCACAATAATTGCTTAAAAAGAAGCAAAAAATCTGTCAGTGGCGTCAGAAAAATATTCTTGTTTTCCTTTTGAATTAAGTTTATTTTTCATACCCCATTGGTAAATGTTTTCATCTTTTAAGCTTAAACTCATTTAATTTTGATAATTGTATTCAGAAAACAAGACTTAATATCTTATGTCAATTCACTTTTTAAGTAAATGTAGATTTTATTTTAGATTTTATTTTAGATATTTATTTTTAGATTTTATTTAATTTAATTTTTTTGCAATGAATCAGCAGAAAATGTTAAAAATGCATGCAATATAAATTATAAAAATATAAGTATACAATTTTTTCTTAACGAATAATACTATATAATACTACGAATAAGACTTAGTATCTTAATTTTTAAGTACATGTATCTTGCTTTAAGAATATTTAGATATTTTCATTTGAAAACAAGACAAAAAAACTTTAGGAAGAACTTTTTTTTGCAGTGACCCAACAGAAAATATAAAATGCATGCAATATAAGTTTCACAAAATTATTTTTCAATTGTGTGAAAACATCGTAAGTGGACATTATAAGAAGTGAAAAATGTTTCTGAATATATATAACTTTCCTCTGAACACATTTCTAACCTCCATACGTGGATATTTAGCTGCTCTTCTTTTTGCCCACATCTTTTTTCTTTTCTTTTGCCCTTCACAGTGCAGATGACAAAATGCATGTGGTGCATCAGCGCTGGAGGGAACGCTGAGGTATTAAAAGATGCGCCTGGGTCTCTGTTTTTAACAGGACTCCTTCTCTAAAGCTCCTCTTATAGTCGAGCCTCATGCAGCCGACATGACGAAGAGCCAGATACAAGAGAGGTGAAGAAAGAAACCGAGCAGATAGAAAGACAGACGATTCGCTAGCCTGAATTCCCATGTTCAGGCAATCCGACAGGCCTGTTGTGATCCAAAATAATGATCTTATTCTGTTGCCCAGCGGCAAGACAACATCTCACAGACAGACAGAGAGAGAGAGACAGAGATATTCCCCTGTCTCCATCTAATACGTATAAGAGATGACCATTTCTCTTTGATTTTGTCAAACACATGCTGATGTAGAGGTCAGATCCTATGTGACACAAACCTTGGAATCAAAAGCGAATCTTTACTGTCCAACTCACTGGATTTATTATGAATGTATCATCAGTGCATGCTATTCCAAAAATAAATATCCTTCACTGAAATGGTCACAAAACTTTGAGAAATGACATTAAAAGTCGAGCAGCACCAGCAGCAGCAGCAGCAGCAGCATCACGCTTTATTTACTTCAGCAGCTTAGCAACTGATAATCTCTGGTACAAATGATGCTTTTTTCACTGAGACATGCAAAATATATTCTGCTTTAGCTCCACGTTCACACTGATTTAGCGAAACATACGCCAATGCGGGCCATGACAGTCACGATGCCTCACAGATAAAGACACGCTTAACACCGCTGGCTGCCTTCGCATTTCTGTCTGATTTCACACACGCTGATCAGCAGATCAAACCAGTCTAAACTGGGCTCTTTGTCCGACTCCAGAGAGGAAAACAAAAGTGAATCCAGATCAAAATTTAAAAGATGTAAAAGTAGAGTTTATTCACGAGGATAATGTAAATAAAAATTCATGTCATTTTTGTGGTCCAGATACATGCCTATATGAAAACTGTGCAATGTGACACAATCCCAGCCAATCAGAACATATCGGATACTTAATATAAATCTGTTTGGATTTTCGACCAATAATATTGCACTATGGGTGGAGCTACCAAATACAACAGAAATAAAAATCAAATGACTAACAATATGTCCCAGCATTCACCACTTGTCATGATTGCAGCTGGTTAAAACAAAAAGAGCTGTTATTGCAACTATGTGAACACAAGTTGAATTTTGTGCAACCTGAAATTCATCTGCAGTATTGCCACAAGGGGCGCTACAGCAGACATTAGCATAACCTCTCTTCTTCTACTGTCAGTTTTCTCATTCAGCACAATGACTGTTAATGGCTTGCTACATTTGCCAAATTGTGAAGTACAGGTGCATCTCAATAAATTAGAATGTCGTGGAAAAGTTCATTTATTTCAGTAATTCAACTCAAATTGTGAAACTCGTGTATTAAATAAATTCAATGCACACAGACTGAAGTAATTTAAGTCTTCGGTTCTTTTAATTGTGATGATTTTGGCTCACATTTAACAAAAACCCACCAATTCACTATCTCAACAAATTAGAATACTCCATAAGACCAAACAAAAAAAAAAAAACATTTTTAGTGAATTGTTGGCCTTCTGGAAAGTATGTTCATTTACTGTATATGTACTCAATATTTGGTAGGGGCTCCTTTTGTTTTAATTACTGCCTCAATTCGGCGTGGCATGGAGGTGATCAGTTTGTGGCACTGCTGAGGTGGTATGGAAGCCCAGGTTTCTTTGACAGTGGCCTTCAGCTCATCTGCATTTTTTGGTCTCTTGTTTCTCATTTTCCTCTTGACAATACCCCATAGATTCTCTATGGGGTTCAGGTCTGGTGAGTTTCCTGGCCAGTCAAGCACACCAACACCATGGTCATTTAACCAACTTTTGGTGCTTTTGGCAGTGTGGGCAGGTGCCAAATCCTGCTGGAAAATGAAATCAGCATCTTTAAAAAGCTGGTCAGCAGAAGGAAGCATGAAGTGCTCCAAAATTTCTTGGTAAACGGGTGCAGTGACTTTGGTTTTCAAAAAACACAATGGACCAACACCAGCAGATGACATTGCACCCCAAATCATCACAGACTGTGGAAACTTAACACTGGACTTCAAGCAACTTGGGCTATGAGCTTCTCCACCCTTCCTCCAGACTCTAGGACCTTGGTTTCCAAATGAAATACAAAACTTGCTCTCATCTGAAAAGAGGACTTTGGACCACTGGGCAACAGTCCAGTTCTTCTTCTCCTTAGCCCAGGTAAGACGCCTCTGACGTTTTCTGTGGTTCAGGAGTGGCTTAACAAGAGGAATACGACAACTGTAGCCAAATTCCTTGACACGTCTGTGTGTGGTGGCTCTTGATGCCTTGAACCCAGCCTCAGTACATTCCTTGTGAAGTTCACCCAAATTCTTGAATCGATTTTGCTTGACAATCCTCATAAGGCTGCGGTTCTCTCGGTTGGTTGTGCATCTTTTTCTTCCACACTTTTTCCTTCCACTCAACTTTCTGTTAACATGCTTGGATACAGCACTCTGTGAACAGCCAGCTTCTTTGGCAATGAATGTTTGTGGCTTACCCTCCTTGTGAAGGGTGTCAATGATTGTCTTCTGGACAACTGTCAGATCAGCAGTCTTCCCCATGATTGTGTAGCCTAGTGAACCAAACTGAGAGACCATTTTGAAGGCTCAGGAAACCTTTGCAGGTGTTTTGAGTTGATTAGCTGATTGGATGTTACCATATTCTAATTTATTGAGATAAAAGACAAACTACTTCAGTCTGTGTGCACTGAATTCATTTAATACTCGAATTTCACAATTTGAGTTGAATTACTGAAATAAATGAACTTTTCCATGACATTCTAATTTATTGAGATGCACCTGTATAAAAACAATAGAACTTTTACAGGAAATACAAATCATAAATGAGATCTCTTTAATTTCTCAGTTCTTTTTCTCGGATTGCAATAAGACTAAATGGAGATCAAATGGAGGAATTTATATTGTATCCCAATATGCAATGCAACAACTATTTTCTAACATCTAAAACTGGATTAAAACTGCTAATAATTTATTTAAAATCCAAATAATCTATTTATTTTCAAGATGATAACTAAATGCTACTTGCTAAATTAATGAAATGCAATGAGCAGGGATTTAGGTAACTAAAACCATAAAAAACCTTTGTTACTTGAAATGAAATAAACTTTAAAAAAAAAAAACTTCAACTAGTTTCCAAGGCAACATTTCTCATTGATTTTGTTTAACTACTGTTATTATAGTTAACTAAAACTAAAATATTTTAATTACTTGAAATAAAATAAATGTTAACAGAAATAAAAATAAAATATTAAAACTAGAAACCAAGGCGACATTTCTCATTTTTATACATATTTACTTAATGTACTAAAATTACTAAAACTTAAATAAAAATTAATAAAAATTGGAAACTCAAAATAAAAAATAAAATAAAATTATAAAAATAAAAATAAATATATATTATATAATATAATGTAGAAAATATAAAAATAAAAACTAATTTAAAATATTACTAAAATCTATAAAAGTATCACAATAATATTAAGATAACACTGAGATTAACTTGATGTACCAAAATAAATAAAACTAAAACTGAAATAAAAATTAATAAAAATTATATAGACATATTTAAAAAAAAACAAAAACTAAAAAAGACAAAAATCACACAATAAATGACTAAAACAGAAAATATGAAAACAAAAATATAATTAAAATATTAAAAACTATAATAGTATCTCAATTATACTAAAATAAAACTGGCAATGAGGTCACGTGACAACAATGCAGCATGCTACTGTTTAACATATTTATCATGACATGCTGCATACTATTTCACACACTATTTTGTTTAATACTAGGCAGTATAGAGTGTTTACTGTAGTGCACTACATAATATGTACACTACATGCATTCTACTCCAAACAGCACAACAGAGTAACGGCATTACCTTAAAGTCATCTGGCAGCAGCAGTTTGCAGGTTCGCAGGAAACTGAGAATATAGCGGAAAATTTCTCCGTCCCTGTCGATGAAGTAATGCTGCTTTAAACTGTCCAGAACGATGGGCTCGGTTCCGTTAAACAGCCGGCTGATCCTGAAAATTAAAACACACACACACACAGTTAATGGAGTGAGGCCAGCCTCCTTTAAATGCATGAAACAATTAGCATTTATTTTTCAATTTTATTAGTGGCCGGCCAAAAACGCATTAACGCTCGCTTCTGAAACAAGAGGCTTTAGGCGGATCTGAGTGGCTGAGAAAAGCGTTTCAAGTCCTTTTCTGCTGAGAGATTAATACAGCGCTGGAAAGACTTCACCGCAGCGCCGGTTCATCATCTCAACCATCACATGCCAATTAATAACTCCCACATAATATCACGATGTCATAAAGCAGGACAGTCGCATAAAAGCCTGCAGATGATTTGCATATGTAAACTAGACAGTCACTATGAGTAATAGTGATGATTAAACTAGCGATGATTGCTTGCAGCTGAAAGTTTCCTGTGCAACAAAACATGAGGATAAAACTGTGTGGACTGTACTTTTCTTAGTTACAGACTCCTCTAAACAACTTTATATCACACAAAAAATATCCTAATGTATTTTCTACAAATTTATGTCATTTATTTGAATGGCAGACAGCATAAGCAGTCTTTAAAAGCAAAGTAATTCACAAAAAAGTACCACTTTGCGAACCTTTCAGTGATCAGGTCTTAAAAGAACCACTTTTTGTTATTGTGAAGGACATTTTAATTATCTAAAGAAACTTTTCTTTTATGGAATGGAAAGTTTCTGTGGATGTTAAATGTTCTTCATGGAACCACTGATGCCAATAAAAAATGTTTATTTTTAAGCACGTTTAAGAAGATAAAACAGCAGATCTACTGTTAAACATACAGTAATTTGGCACGTTGTGCTTGTTTAGCATTAGTGGAACAGGACCATAATTTACTGCTCCAGCAGTATTTGCTTCGATATTTTGCTATTTAATGACATTACGACATTTAAAGTGTGACTGAATTGTCCAGACCAGATACTTTTTGAACTTGCAATCCTACAACACATTACAACCTGATCAATGAAATGATCAATTCAAGACAAGGTGAGAAATGTTGATTCTAAATAAACTTTAGTTTCTTTGTGAACTGAAAATACTGATAAAATAGTTTTAGGTGATTAAAAATGTAGTATTTTACCTATGTGCTGTGTATTTTGTTGCTTATTATTAGAGTACAGTAAAAATTCAAATCAGTCACATGAGTTTCCATGACAGTTGGGATACTCCCTATGTAGGCGGCTCATTAGGTTTTGGAACAGAGCAAACACTTCTAATACATTATAATACATTCTTCTCCCAATCTACAATTTTTTTTTAAACTATTTTTTCACTTTTTGAGAAAAAGCTGGTTTAGGAAAACTTGGCCTAACACAAGTTAGACTGTTAACTCTGAAATCATAAGAATAAAAAAAGGATATTTTTAATGTAATTTTTTTTTATTTGTATAATTTCAGAGTTAACTGCAATCTTTTTTTTTAAAAAAAACATTTTTGTTAAAATTAAAAAAAAAAGTCATTTTAATGTCTATTAGAGTGAAAAAAATAAATAAAATAAAATCTAATCAAATCAGTCACTTTTGAGGTTCCATGATTTGTTAGGATACTCCCTATGTAGGCGGCTCACTAGGTTTTGGAGCAGAGTTTGTGTCCATCACTAGGCAAAAAGTGCAGATGTCTCTAATGCATTCCTCCACTAATCTACTAATTCTAAAACTTCAGCTTCTAACATCTCATAACTGTTTACAGTGCATGATACACAACATTTCAATGCTAAATCTATTACACAGCACAAATGCCTAATTCAGCATCCTGGATACCTGGAAATACCTTCATCTTTCTGCATGTACTTGAGTTCTCTTTATGAACTCTGATACGATCAGCATTTCCTTCCGTTCCTAGCCGAACGACAGTGCTATCGCTGCTCCGATGCAATCTCCTCTTTAATCATCGCTACAGTTCCTGGATCAGCTGACAGCTCTCATAACAACAAAGAAATCAGGCCGACTGCTTGTCAAAGCCTGTATAACGAACAACAGCCGAGGTATAAAGGCGTTTATTGTCGAACGTCGCCTATTGACTCAGCGTAAGGAAGTGATTTGCAAACACAAACACAGTTCACTGAGCTCTGCCAGGTGCATGTATTTACAGACTGTTTCTTTCTTTAATGCACGATGTAATTCATACACTCTTCCACGCAACTCTACCCTATAGTCGTCACCTTATGCACTTTCTAAAGCTCTTGTTTTTCCTCTCTCTCTCTCTTTCCCTCTTTTTCCCCCCTTTGGAAATCGATGCAAAATGCTTTATAAAAAACCAATACTCATCTCCCTGTAGCGCCTGCGGTCGTCCTTTCTCATATGGTCTTGCAATTCTTCCAGCTAGAATTTCACCATGCCCCTCCAGGCAAACACTGTTTTTCATCTGCACTTTTTTTTTTAAAAAGCAATTAAAATGCTGCCTGTTTTTCTTTTCTTCCTCCTCTCCCCCACCCGTCTCTCTCTCTCTCCCACATCCTCCTTTTCCACTAAATCTCTGCGGCTGCGTTCACACAGCAGGGGAATACGGTTGTCAGTCTCATTCAGAGCAGTGAATACGGTTCAATTTGATCATGAAAGAAAGAGACGAGCCATTTCTATAAGCGAAGCGACTTGATTTTCAGAGCGGGTTCAGTCCGTGTGTGACGTATGAAGGCGATTCTTCAATTAGTGGCACTTTTGACTACTTGAAATCTTGAAAAATTAAATCCCTTCGACCTATGATTCATCTGTGTTGAAATATTTAGCACATGAATAAAGATCTGGCCTTGATCAACCTTCAGCTGGATTCGAGTTTACAGCGTGCTGGGGGTGACATTTTCACTTTTTGGAGAAAAAGGTGGACTTGGAAAATTTGGCCTAAAACAACAAGTTAGCTAGCAGTCAGTTAATTAAAAAAATGTAATAATATTTCATAAATAATTGAACTGAAAACTGAAAATATTTAACAAACTAAATTTAATAATAAAAAAAATCACACATTTTATCTTTTACTTTCAGAGTTAACTACAATAATAAATATATATATTCTTAAATTATTTAAAAATCCAACTGCTAGCTAGCTAGTTAACTCTAAAATCACAAAAATAAGAAATGATATTTAAAAATAAAAAATACTATTACAAATAATAAAAATAATAAATACTTGTTTATAGTATTAAAACACAAATACTAAATTATCTGAAAATATCATTTTAAAAATATAATATACATCCTTAAGAAGGTACAAAGTATAATTCTCCTGATTTTAACCTTTTAATACTCTTAAAAATTAGGAAAATGTCATTAAAGATACAATAAAAATGTTTACAGTTATTTAAGTGCAATCATAAAAAACCATATCACAAAAGCAATCATAAAAAAGTTAAATTATATACTTTTTATTATATTTTTATACTTTTAGAGTTAAATGTGCAATCATGAAAAATGAGTTCTTAAAATTAAAAAAACAACAAAAAAATCAAACCACTAGCATTATTTCTGAATCATATATATATATATATATATATATATATATATATATATATATATATATATATATATATATATATATATATATATATATATATATATACACACACACACACACACACACACACAACCGTTTTAGATCAGTAAGACTTGTAATGTTTTTTTTAAAGACGTCTCTTATGCTCATCAAGGCTGCATTTATTTGATCAAAAATACAGAAAAAAAAACAGTAATCTTGCAAAATATTATTACAATATAAAATAATGGTTTCTATTTTAATATACTTTAAAATATAATTTATTTCTGTGATGCAAAGCTGAATTTTCTGCAAGTGTCACATGATCCTTCAGAAATCATTCTAATATGCTGATTTATTATCAGTGCTGGAAACTGTTGTGCTGCTTAATATTTTTTTGGAACCTGTGATACTTTTTTTTTTTTTTTTCCAGGATTTTTTGATGAATAAAAAGTTAAAAAGAAGAGCATTTCTATTTATAATAGAAATCTTTTGTAACAATATACACTACCATTCAAAAGTTTGGGGTCAGTAAATTTTTATTCTTTCTTTTTTTGAAAGAAATTAAACCTTTTTTTTCAGCAAGGATGTGTTAAATTGATAAGAAGTGATAGCAAAGACTTATATTATTAGAAAAGATTTATATTTTGAATGCTGTTCTTTTTAACTTTTTATTCATCAAAGAATCCTGAAAAAAGTATCGCAGTCTCCAAAAAAAATATTTGGCAGCACAACTGTTGCCAGCATTGATAATTCTAATAATAAATCAGCATATTAGAATGATTTCTGAAGGATCATGTGACACTTTAGACTGGAGTAATGGCTGATGGAAATTCAGCTTTGCATCACAGAAATAAATTATACTTTAAAGTATATTAAAATAGAAACCATTATATTATATTGTAATAACATTTTGCAAGATTACAGTTTTTTTTCAGTATTTTTGATCAAATAAATGCAGCCTTAAAAAAACATTACAAGTCTTACTGATCTAAAACTTGAACGGTGTATATATATATATATATATATATATATATATATATATATATATATATATATATATATATATATATACACAAATACTAAATTAACTGAAAAAGTAAATTAATGAAAAATTATTCAAGTTTTTAGGATGGCACAAAGTATAATTTAGGAAAACGTAACTGAACATACAATACAATAAAAATGTTATTAATAATAATAAAGTTATTAATAATCTAAACTTTAGAGGGAGATAGCTAATATATATATATACACGCACATATATATTATTTTATTTTATTTATTTATTTTTTTTTAATAATTGTAGGGGACAGAAAAGTTCCTCTGTTTTTTTTTTTTGACCCATGCATTTATTGTCAGCTGTTTCTCTAGTTCTGTGTCTTATCAATCTCAGACACTGAGTGTATGAACGCAGCCTGTTTATCTCTCTATTTGTCTGTTTTATTTCAGTAAATCAGTGGCAGCACCTGAACGCATGTGATTCCCCCTCTGTCTGGTGAATCTGTCTCTGAGAGTCCATCAGGAATGAACTCTGCTTCAGTTTGAGTCGCACACAGCGTCTGTCCTGCTGGTGCTGGATGTGAGGGTTCAGACAGACACTTCCTGTCAGACTATCTTCACTTCCTCTACTAACAGGACCAGCCATGTAGAAGAGAGATGTGAGCGAATAAACACCAGTCTGACCTGACACTGAGGTCCTGTTCACATCTGGTATTGATCCAAACTCAAATTACATGTGTCAATGCATGCAACACAACCACCTAATTGAAAAAGCCCTAAACAAATACATGCACAAGACTTCACAATATATGCATGACTACATGCATTATTGCATCCATGCATGATTCAAGAAGCAAAGATCTGCATCTTCATCTTGATTCTAGCTCACTTCCTAATCTAGTTGTCTGGCATTGTATATTATGAATATTGTTTGCTCTGTGATAAATTGCTTTTGATCCTCTCTATAAATCGCTTCGTATAAAAGCATCTGCTAAATGTCCAGGATGCAAGTCTACAAATCTGATCACATATGTATTGTGAGTGAGTCACAAAATGCTTTGGATCCCATTTACACCCTAAATTTAGCACTGAATAATTGCGACTGGTTTGCATGAAACGAATATTAATTCCAGATGTAAACAAGTTCAGCTTCAAAGAGTCAAAACCTTGAAGGAAACACAAAAAAGTGTTTCCTTTTCCTTTTGTGATATTTCTTATTTGTTACATGCATTGAAATATTTTTTAATGTTATTTATTTAAAATTATTTTACCTTTTTTATTTTAATCTTAATGTTGAATTATTTTTATGTGAATCTTTGTTTTTAATGCATTTTTAAGCTTTTTATTTTTATTTTTTGCTTTGTTTCATGCATTTTTGTCATAACGTAAATTTTATGTTTGCATTAAAAATAGTGTGTTTACAAATGATCTTCTGCTGAAATTCCAAATAAAAACTTTTAAACACGTATTGAAAAAAAAAAAAGATTTAAAAAGAGCACTGAGAAAAAAAACTTTTGTGTTTGTTCAAGTAACACCTTAAAAGTGATACATCAACAAATCTGGCTCGAGCAAAAAGATTTTTCTACATACTTTCTGCATAAATGTCAGACAATTCTAGTATGAACATTCACGACACACTTGACACACTCGCGATCATTAGCTGCTGTTCACAGCTGCCTTCATGCTACCGATCTCTGTCAGAAAGACCCCACAGAATGAGCATGAAACTTTCATATGTCCTGTCACTTCAGCAGACTGAGCTGGAGGGAGATGAATGTTCACACATTAGTTATAGAGCGAGTTTCTTTTCCCGTTCTGCATTATTAAGGGATCAATCTATTAAAAGACACCATCAACTTAAGGTTCTTTAACTGGACTCTCTCAGCTGTCAGCTCGGCCTCTGAGGCGCAGCGCCGGAAGAGCGTTTGTTTAACTGTCGCTGCGCCGGTGTGTGTGTGTGTGTGTGTGTGTTTGCATCCATGAGTGGATTTCCCACTTGTCAGTGTGATTAGTAAAAGTGGGTGCTAATGTGGGCGGATGGTCAGTCTTTTGTGGACTTAAATTAAAGCATGCTTTTAATGGAGGCAGTTACTGGAAAAAGTAAATGGACACTTAAGATACACTTAATGCATGAATGCCATTGCATTAGATGCACAAAAGTTTGGGGTTGGTAAGATTTTTTGATGTTTTTGAAGTAAGTGTCTTCTGCAGACCAAGGCTGCATTTATTGATCAAAATTACAGTAAAAACAGTTAAATATTATTGCAATTTAAAAGAACTGTTTTCTATGTGAATATATGTTAAAATGTTATTTATTGCTGCGATCAAAGCTGAATTTTCAGCATCATTACTCGAGTCTTCAGTGTCACATGATCCTTCAGAAATCATTCTAATATGCTGATTTGCTGCTCAAGAAACATTTCTGATTATTATTAATATTGAAAACAGTTGTGGTACTGAAAATTTTTGTGGAATAGTACTGCAATTGCTTTTCAAGTGCAAGTTTGTATAGTTTGAGATAATAAACAACAGATCTAGTGTTGAAAATGCAGAAAAAAAGTGGGAGCTTGACTTCATGCGCCAACTAATAATCAACACAAGACCAATCAATTAAAAGACACTGATGAAAAACAGATCCTGCAGCATTTGAGCAGATAAAGACACTCAATGTAATATTATGTTTCTAAAGCAATGACATTTAGACATCTTTATGTATGACTTCAGTAAACTAATGAATAGAACAGAATACAACAGAATAGAATAGAACATGCTTACCAATGTTAACCGCTGCTTTACCAATTAAAACACAAACATTTGAAACATAAAAATGGCAACACACAGAAACTATAACAGTAAAAATTAATTTTTTTGTTGCAAACTGTACAGTCTCAAAATGCAATTATACTCTCTAATGTTCACCCATCAAGCTAAACCAACTTTTCCATTGTGTTTCAGTCAAAATACTTACAAAGTTTTTATCATCTGATCAAGTGCAATGATATTCAATATTCTAAATGTTCAAACAAGTCTCTTTCTCTCTCTGTTCAGAAATCAGACTTAATCTCACTCTACGATGAAACCAACGAGAGCAGCGCTTACATTTCTGTCTCTCTCCTAATAGTCACAATCGTGGATCAGACAGAGCGAGTCACAGGGAATTCTGGTCATATTCACGTTCAGGATAAGTCAGACGTCATCAGAACAGATAATTAGCCTCTAATAAGCTCTAATTGAGTAAATCACTCAGACTGCTGCATGTTATCAAACACTCCATCAACCAACATCACATCTGCAATCTGAGAGCACTTTATTTAGCATATTTTTCTAATTTAACACTAAGAAAATGAACCAAAATGCAGATGCATTTGTAAATTTGCTTTGCTTTGCTTTACTGAGCTGCATGAACAAAGAAGCATCTTAAACTTCATTTCATGCCGTTTCAAAAGAATAAAATTTAATTTAAAAAAAAAAAACACTTAAATGAGTGTGCTCTTGTACTTCAAGTAAAATGATTCTAACAATTCAGAATGGTGTGCATAACGTAAAAATGCTAAAAATTTGCACACCCTAAAAAAGCCAAAGTGCATATAAATAACGTAAACTCCGTTTTGTCGTTAAACTTCTGATTGCACGCTCTTATGCAACATTACAAGAGGCCAGGGGTCTTACCGTGAGTCTGGGTATTTGGTGAGGGTCGCCAGGCTGCTGGTGTACATGTGGCCACCCACATCGATGTGAACGGGCGCGTTGGCTTTGGTGAGCTGAGCCGGCAGTGGAATCCCCTGCGTGGCCAGAGGAGAGACCGGAGACCGGGTCAGAGACAGGCGTGACATGCTTCTCCCTTCCTGGAAGCAGACAAACGGGAAAGCCATGGAGAAATGATGCTGCTGATGTGCCTTCACGGTGCGTTAGTGTCTCTCCCACCTTGAGCGTCTGTGCGAGTCTTATCAGATCGTTTTCTCATCTGCCCCATCGCATATTTAGCTTACAAATTATTGCCACAGCTCTAATGAAGTATGTTTGCATCTTTTCACTGGTGTAGCCCGAGGGCAGGATACAAGGATGTTTATTAACGCTGCAGAGAGAGGGAGAGCGAGAGAGATATGCGAGGTGTTCGCCTCCGGGGATGGGAAAGGAGAAAAAAACCCGGCAAGTTTCTAATTAAAGGTCGTGTAATGTGTTAGACGTGATATCCTCCGACACTTCAGCAACCAATCTGAACATTTGGGAAACGAGGGCATTGTGCGCGTTCACGTGGAACACCAAGCATCACTTCCAACCACGAATCCGCTGTTAGTGAACTGAGAATCGCTCAACTTCCACCAACACTGGACCTCCATGCTGGAATCAGAAACATTTAAAGAAGCATTTGACTTACAGTTGTTAATGCACTTTCTCGGTGCACAAATGCTGAATTTTTAAAAATGCAATTTCTCTGTTTACATCTGACAATTTTTAACGCACTTTTTGAATGCACAAATTGGGACCACATGCTGCACCAATTTTTGGGAAACGTTCTGTTTGCTGGAGAATAAATCTTAAACTTGTAGTTGCATTTAGGTTCCAAACCATCTTGATCAACTTGGCTACTAGCTTGAACTTCAATGCACGAATTGCAATTGTCAATGCACTCTTTCGCTATTGTTTTACGGTCTCATCTCTGTTCTAGCTCTTTTCAGAGCAATTTTGAAACTTTGGATTGTGTCATTCAGTCAGTTTGGATTACAGCATTTGCTAAATGAATGCACGCCAGTGTAAAAGCTTGTCTCGATGTGCATTTGACACTTTCTAGTGCTCAGAATAAATCAGCAGACATCCTGCTGTACTGAGGATATGCAAAACTGTCCAAACTTGAATCAAAGAGCCTTCACACACAAAACCACTTTCCTACTGAATTTCACTTGAAGACTGTCTACTGAAAAGACTCTGTCCAAACCCAAAGGCTTGTTTATACAAGTCAAAACTTTATCTCACAATGCCCGGATCACGCAGGGCCACATGGAAATACAACTTAACATATTCCAGTTGTCATAAGAAAGACTGCTTCATTGTGAACCTGGAGTTCAAAGGGATTTCAACGACAAGTTCTTCCATGCATTGGCTCATTTGTGCGCCTGTTATTTTAACCATACATGGTAAACAGAAGGCGGTTGTTACAGGCTCCGCTCCGCTCCAGCACTGGAGGCGATGCGCTCGAGGCGGACGGCAGAATTTTCCAGGGTGTTGCCACCAAGCCCTCAGCACTAATGTTCATTTAATACACAAGCAAGATGATACATTACAGATTCCATTGAAAGAAAAAAAGACTTAAGACGTTTGGCATATGAAGCTATCCCTAATCTCCATATAGCTACGGGCGTTGTAACCAAAAGCCCAGATATTAATGCCGAGGGAATACAGTGGATCTACCCCTTTTCTCTCTCTCTCTTTGTTAATAGGAGGGACCAGGTAGAAGAGTAAAGATAAGTCGAGATGCCTCAGACATACTCATTAACAAGAAGAAAATGTCACTTAAACTCATGTTTTTGACCCAAAAATACTTCAGATTATAAAAATCAAACATATAAATACCATTAGAGATCGTTCTTTTGGAGTACATATTAGTTGTCATACAAAACCTTCTTGCAATGTTGATTCCCAAAACCTAATCAAATGGGAACCTACTGTGGAAATGTTTGGAAAACGTTCTGTGTTTGCTGGGAAATGCATCTTAAAGTTGTAGCTGCATTTAGGCAGGTAGTCTAAGCTGGTTCCAAAACCACCTTGACCAGCTGGTTACTATCTTAGACCAGCTACCACGTTCAAAACACAGACGTCAAGCTTTGAGACTGTTTTCATCCAATCCTCTGTTTTCCTGTCAAGCTCTCAAAGCAAATATAAACACGAGTGTTTTCGACAGTTAATGGCGGAAGCTTTAAAATGCCTTTCGGACGTTCGTGGAAACGTTCGTTACACATACAATGAAATCAACACACTTTTCCTGCTTGCTTTCTCCGGTTTCAGGTCGGTGCCCTACGGGTTAAAACTTCAATTCAGATCATTTCACAACATGGCGTCTCACTCACAGCGATAAAGCTTCAGGTATGAGGCATTTATCCTCCTAATAACACGGGTTCTCGATGCCTAGAGGGTGTTTAATAAGGTTAGAGAATCAGAAAAGAATCTTGAAAGACCTCACAGGGCATGAAGCGTGAACGCGTTTGAGGACGCGTCGCGTTTTCTCGGCAAAACACAAAAGCACCATCACATGAATCATCTACTCTACATTGAGATGAGATTTAATGGGAAATGGTACCGTTTCAAACATCGTAGGTGTCCGAATCGCGATCCGAGTCCGGTTCGATCAATCGGCTCCCAGATGAAGGTTCGCGTTGCTCGCTCGCTCGCTCGCTTGCTTTCTCTCGGTCAAGTTTCTATCCGATAAACGATCCAGCCTAGCTATTCTCGTCCTGTCCGGAGTGAAAAGCGCGTCAAACTGCATTAAAACATGTCAGATGTGGATCGCGAAGGGTCTGGGCGACTATAGCGAGCTGCGCTGCTGTTGTCTGGACGCGTTCAGAGCTGGAGCGCAAAAGCGCGCAGGACTGTCTTACCTTCTCCAGGAGACCAGAGCTCTCCTTCCCCCTCTTGATCTTCTTATTTCTTAATTCTCTGATTCGGTCGCGTATATCAGTCTCGCCACTGTCTTTTTTTTGGCCGCGGTGAATCTGCTGCGTTGCTTATGGGCAGAAGGAAGCCAATAATCCGTCTCTAAATCAGAGCTGAGCCGAAAGAAGAATTCTGGCTCCAGGCTGCGCAAACGCCTCTGGGGCCACAGGATTAGAGGACAATTAACTCAAACCCGAGCAGACTCGTTGGAACAGATGCAAACCCGATATTCCCCTCGATTATTTAGCCTCGCTTAGCTCTTTCGCAAAGTAAAAATAGCTGTCGAGGGCTTAAAGTTCAGCATATAACGGTTTACGCATCAGGCAAGTGTCACCACGCCGTTCCTGAGACTTTGGAGAGGCAGAAAGGCTGATTTTAATCATTGTCATTTCGTCTGATGTAATATTCCCCCAGGCTCTTTCACAGAGGCAACACATTTTCCTTCCCTGAACAAGTCAAAGTCTCTCTTCGTTCTCGCTAAAGCAGGAGGCGCACTGGAACTTGTTGATAAAGTGGCGATAAAAGACGCGTTTTCTTTTTACAAAGCGAAAACCGGGATCTGGTGCTCACGCATGCGGCGCTTTCCCCCGCGCTCCTCTCTGCGCTCTAAAGTCTGTGGGAATTGTAATGGCAAATTTCCTGGAGGCCATTAAAAGCAAATGACGTCTGGACATCATTCACTGTGCGCCCTCACAGTCCGCCCGCAGCCAAATGCGCCATTTCAATTATTGCGCACGGCTAGATGGAGATGTCTGCTGCTGCAGGATCTCCCGTGCAAACGGGGCAGACGTCGCTTTAAACCCACACAAACACAGTCTAACACTTCTCGCGCCGGATTTTCATTTATTTAACAGCAGGCAAACAAATAAAGACAGTTGTGTTGGGCATCAGCTGTGCTGGAGAGCGCGCCGCGGCATCGCCGCTTTCCCCGCGCAGGTACTCGATTATTTATTTATCTGAATGTTTGTTTATTTGCGTGCAAATAAATGTGAATAATTGATGTTGCGCTGAGACCCGTAATTACTGTGCATCTCACACGCAGGATTGATGCTGAACGACGCGTTCCGTGATGTTTGGCGCCCGCCGGTGTCCGTTCGGAGGAATGACAGATTTCAACGAATAGATTAGAATATAATGATTCGTTTTATTACAGTAATATAATGGAGGAATGACAAACAGAAGGATAACTCTGTCTAGCTTCCAATAAGGAAAATAAATAGAATTCAATTAAGTAATATAGAATAATAGGCTGGAACTAGTCATATTTTTATTCAATTTCTGTATAATGTCTGTATCAGTCAGTTTCTATATAGACGCAAACATTAATATCTCAAGTACAAAAAATACTACAGCTTCACTGAAGCTTTTGTGACAACATGCACATACAGTAACACGTTGTACACTATATGGGGTAAGTTGTCACAATTGAACCTTATTATAAGAACCTTATTATCAACCTTATTGATTATTATAAGAGTTTCAGCAAATTTTAGAGAGTAAAACAATTATCAAACACAAATTGATTTCTTACAAATGTATTATTTATGACACATTGAATGTAAAAAATAATAATAATAATAAAATAAATAAAAAAATTTAAAGCAAACAACTAGCCCTAATTTCCTAACGCATTAATAGCAATATATAATTCTCTGTTCTTCAGTTCTTATGGCAATGAATTTCAGTCAGTTTCTTTACTACTGAACATTTACAAAATACTACTGAGGTCATTAAACACGTTGACCTTTTGTGACAATGCCCCAATAGCAATACGTGTTGTCACACTATATGGGTAAGTTGTCACAATGGAACTTGCCATTATTTTATGTTTTTCAGAAAATTTTAAAGCGTAAAAAATTCTGAAAGCCATTTTTATGACAATTTTAAACCCTAAATGTGTCATTTTATAACACATCAAAATGCAAACAACAACAAGCTATGCAGAAATATTATAGCAAACAACTAGCCCTGGTGTTTCCTAATGTATTAATATTAAAATATCATTGTTATGCAGTGCTCATGGCAATACCGTTTCAGAGGCAATTTCTTTAATACTTTTATCAAATATGTGTTGACCTTTTGTGACAACATGCCCCAATAGCAACACATGCTGTTACACTATATGGGGTAAGTAGTCACAATTGGAACCTGTTGTTATCATAGGAGTTTCAACAAATTTGAAGAGTAAAACATTTATGAAAATGTAAATTTATGCTTTATGACATATCAAATGTAAAAACTAAAAAATTAGCAATATTAAAGCAAACAACTATCCCTAGTTTCCTAATGTATTAATAATAAAATATCATGCTTTAGCAGTGCTGTTCTGCAGCCCTAATGGCAATAAAGTTTAATTGATTCGAACTGATAATCATCTCTTAACGTATGAAATGCATAAAACAAGAATATTTTTCAAAACAACTGCTTAATTGATTACAGAAGTAAGCTGAGCGATCCTGCAGGTATCAGACGCACACAGAAGAAACTGGTCCTGAGGCCAGAGAGTGTTTTCCTCAGAACTTACAAACGCAGGAGGAATGCGGTTTGTAGTTTCCCCCTCATTAATACAACAGCCCTGCAGTGCGTTCAATTACAGCCGTGTGCAGAAGATGTTGTAAGTTTAAAGATTTAAACAGCTTACAAAGTTGCCCCGGGTGTTTTAGTTGCCATCAGTTAATTCCTGTAATTTATGGGTTTTGCTGTGCTGTCTGTGAGAGGAGAAGTGGGTCAGATTCCCTGAGATGATTCGTTTGACAGTGTTTGACAGTGATATCCACAAAACATCCTTTCAAGTGATGATAATGAGGATGAAGAATGTTTAATAGGCAAATAAAACATAGCATTGGGTGCAAAAGTCTGCACTGAAAATCTGAGATGTTTCTGGAAATGATGTAAAATAAAGAAGAACAATTAAATATTTTAATATTAAAACATAAATTAAAATTTAAAAATAAATTTTACATTTACAGTGCCTTGTGAAAGTATTCAAACCCCTTCATTTTTTTCGACGTTTTGTTACGTTGCAGCCTTATGTTAAACTGCTTTAAATTACTTTTTTTCCACATCAATCTACACTCCGTACACCATAATGACAAAGCAAATAACAGGTTTTTAACATCTTTGCAAATTTATTAAAGATAAAAAAAACTTAAATGATTCCATTGCATAAGTGTTCATACCCTTATCTGGGACAATTGAAATTGAGCTCAGGAGCATTCATTTTGCTTGTAAATGTTACCACGCTTTGAGTGAAGTTAACCTGTGGCAAATTCAATTGAATGGGTATGATTTGGAAAGGTACACGTCTTAATAAAAGGTCTAACAGCTGATAATGCGTATTAGAGCAAAGACCAAGCCCTGAGGTAAAAAAAAAACTGCCTGTAGAGCTCAGAGACAGGATTGCATCAAACCACACATCTGGGGAAGAGAAGGTTCACAGAAGCATGTAGCCTCCATTATCCATAATGGAAGACATTTGGAACAACCAGGACTCTTCCAGAGCTGGCCTCCTGGCCAAAATGAGCAATTGATGGAGAAGGGTTTTGGTTAGAGTGGTGACCAAGAACCTGATGGTCACTGAAAATGTGCATCTGCCCCCATCCAACCCAACAAAGCTTGAGAGGTGAACAGGTGAGGTGAAGAATGGCAGATAATTGAGGCTGTAAAGGTGCTTCAGCTAAGTACTTAGTTAAGGGTTTGAATACTTATGCAATATACTAATTTCAGTTTTTTTACTTTTTATAAATTTACAAAGTTGCAACAGTTCTGTTTTTGCTTTGCCATTATGGTGTATGGAGTGTAGATTGATGTGGGAAAAAAAAATTATTTAAAACAGTTTAACATAAGGCCGCAACATAACAAACTGTGAAAAAAACCAAGGGGTTTGAATACTTTTGCAAGGTACTGTAAAGATAAAATTTAAATTGAATAAAATTACTAATGTGAATTTACAATGTGAAATTACAAATGTGAATAAATGAGTGTCATTTTCACCTGATAAATACTGAAATCATAATATTTAAATTGTTTATTATTAATCAGTGTTATTTAGTATCAATATTTTAAATTATGTGAATTTTGTTTCTATGTTACATTTTCTTTTCTAACTTTGATTAAAGGTTTAGTCATTTTGTCGTGTGAAATGTTTTTTAAAAAATACGTCTATATATTTTTTTTTTCAGTTTTAGTTTTTTATAAGTTAAACTAAATGAAAATGAAAAAGAAAATGTTGCCTTGGCAATAAGATGAAAAGTGTATATATATATATATATATATATATATATATATATATATATATATATATATATAATGTCAGTTAATGTTTATTTTATTTTGAATAATGATTTTTTTTAAATGGTTTTAGTTTTAGTTACCTATAATAACCCTGTTTACATCCATCACCGTAGTTTTAAAAATATAATATTTTATGATGAATTTATTTACAAGAGTATAAAACAGTAAAACCTATGCACAAGGCATTTAAAAACAGATAAATAACTAATGAAGGCAAGGGAGTAATGTTTCTGTGACAGTTATAATGTGACCTTCATTTAACAAAAAAGTCGAAATCTAATATAGTTAGTCTTTAATGAAGAGTACATGAAGAACCATTTTAATGTTTTAAATATGGCAGAGTTTGGATTCTGCAACAAACTATGTTAATAATAAAAATAAAGATCTTTTACATGACTCTTGCATTATTCATAATCAACACTTGTGCTGGAAATAATAAAATTTTGTTGTTTTTGTTCATAAGTTGATTGAACTTTACTAAATATACAAACTGAGAACCTGTGGACTTTCGTCATCTGTGACTCTCTGAGGCGCTGAAGTCAGATCAGTTCATACAGAAGTAGGACTCAGTCTGGATCTCATTAAAAGTTTGTCACGTTAATGTCAGGCTAGATGAAGTCTGATCAGATGTTTGAAGCCACCTGAAGACGCTCAGCAGGATTCAGTTCATGAAGATGAGAAGAAATGATGTTCCTGTAGAAAGTGCTACAGCAGTAATGATGCCAGTCTCCACAAGCAGTGGAACACTTTCAGTTGAGCTCATGCCTCATGTTTTATAAGTCCTCAAGTTTGCAGTTCTTTTAGTTCCTTAAAACTGCTGTATTATAGAAGAAATTTGTTTTTAAAAGGATACATTATAAAAGCTTTAACCACTTTATTGTGTCTCTTTATTTACTTGTACCTAATATTAAAGTTGTAAGTGTTGTAGCCAGTAATTTCTTGATTTTCGGCTTGTCCCAGCCTGTATTTACCATAGATTTTAAGATCAGAATTATTATTGCATTTATGCATTTGGCAGACACTTATCCAAAGTGAAACACTGAATTAAAAAAATGTCAAATCATCAAATATTTTTTCTCATAAATTTGACTTGGTATGTGAAAAATTTGACATTTTATGTCATAAATATGGATTTTTATCTCATAATTTTGTCAATTTAAAATTTTCATCTCATAAATAAAACTTGTCATAATTATCACCTTTCATGTCATAATTTCAGTTTAGTATGTCAGTTTGAATCTGTCATAATTTTGACTGTTTATCTCATAAATATAACTTCTAATGTCATAATTTTCACCTTTTATATGAGATTTTTTATGAATTTTGATTTAGTATATCATAATGGATTTATGACATGATTTTGACTTTTCATCTCATAAATGACTTATTGTGTCATAATTATCACTTTTAATATCATAATTGTGAGGTTTTCATAATTTCTATTTTATATCATAATTATGACTTTTTACCAAAGCATGATTTTTTTCTTATGTTGCAGAAATATCAGTACTGTAGAAAAATACACAGAAATAAGAAATTGGTTTATATATATTTTGAAATTAGCTGATGACAGAAAGTCGCAATATTGCAGTTATTGTGCAGTTCTATTGTGTTTAATTTCTTTGAATTCCAAATTGAATATGCATTGTAAACAGTAAAGATTGTTTTAAAGCAGCTGCAACAAAATCAATGATGCAAACGTTATCAAACATGAGACAAATCCTAATCCTGCTGTGTTGATTCTGTTCAGTTCAATAACTGTGTAAAACTCATCCATTATAAAACAAATTCAGTTAAGCAGCTCTGCTGAAGACAGTAGAGTCAGTATTGATGTTATAAACAAAATGAATTCAGCTATAAAGCAGCTCTACAGAACACAACAGCGCATTGTGGCCAATTCAGTTCACATTCACATTTATGAATTGACTGGGAGCCGATAGTTGAATTCAGAATTTCTCATTTATGCGATGGTGTATTATATATTTTGTCTGGTGCTTTGAGTTGTTCCTCAGTGAATGTTTCTGTCATGAGAACATCAGAAATGCTTCTCGAGCTCATCGTTGTGCATCTGTCTTTGATGAATCCATGGCTCTGGGCGACAGCAGCGCGCCTATAAAAGCAATAAAAGCCAACAATGGCTTTTCAAAAATTAACGCAGCATCTCCATATTGATGAGGAAACATATCCAATCTTTGCTTTTTTGCCTTTCTTTAAATGTCACAGTGATGGATGCCATTTTTGCAGCATGCCATAATCAACTGTTTTTTGATATTTTGAATAATGCTGCATTTGAATTATAGCCAGCAAAAGGAATAATCACTCAGATATGGGAATGCACACGGCGAGGGGGGCGTGTATGTAAATGAGCGCATATGCATTAATGCATGACCCTATAAGAATAACAATCAGGCCTTCCGGCGCTAAAGCAGGTGTCGTTAATAGTCACGCCGGAAGCACTGAGCCCCAACTCTCTGCCTCCATGCTGGTCTATTTTCAGCCTGCATTTCAGCGTCTCCTATTATTATTTTACGCCTATCTGAGCATATTCAATGGCCTTCCTGTTCTGCTGTGAAGCTTGTTTCACGGACGACGCCGTGTATATTTTTATATCACTGTCAGAGAAAGTATGCATGTGTTTGTACAGCTGTGTGCTTGAGTTTTATCGAGCAGATAGTATTATTATTATTGCTGAGACAGATGCGGGCGTTAGTACGGAGATGTTTTAATTATGCACACACATGTTTTAATGCAGACAGAGATAAAACATGACTACACGGTGTGGAGCAAATACATTTTATTTAAGTAGTCTTTTTTTTAATTTTTTTTTTTTTAATTTTATTAGACTTTTATTTTATGTCACTTTTAATATAAGCATTGTGTTATGTTGAGTTTATTTATTAATACAAACTCATACATTACATGGAGGGGAAACAGTTCATTTCAATATATATGTCATTTCTTATTTCTGTGTAATTATCCACAATAAGTAATTATGCATGTAATTATTTTATTGTAATTTATTTATTATTTGTATTATTTATTTTAAAAAAATCAAGCTTTGGTAAATCATAATTATGACATCTAAAACTCATAATTATGACAGAAATTATGACAAAATATCATAATTATGATATAAAAGTAATAATTATGACACACAAGTAATATTTTTTAAAAGATAACGTTGAAATTACATTGAATTTTACATAAATTGAAATTATGAGATAATCCTTCTTTAAGACATTAAACAATAACATAAAAGTCCTATTTATTATATGAAAATTAAAAATTATTTTAAAATTATTTAGACATACTAAATTGAAATTATGACAAAAATGTATAATTATGACATGCTTTATATTTATGAGATACAATATTTAAATTACAGATCAAAATTATGAGATAAAACTCCAGAATTATGACATAAAGTCAAAATTAGGATAAACTGAGTCATATTAATGAGGCTAAAATACATAAGTCCTGTGAAAAGTAAAAATTATGACAGTAAGTCATAATTATGACACAAATTGTATTTATGAGATGAAAAACTGAGATTATGACAAATCTACATCATGACACTAAGCTAAAATGATGACATAAAAATGAATAATTATGACAAATGTACATATGAGATGAAAAGTTTAAGTTATAAGTCTAAATTATGAGTTAAAAATCTATAATTATGACAAAGTCACAATTATGACATACCACATAATAAGATTAAAAATTCATAAAAAAACAAATAAAATCTAAACATCTAAATCAAAATTATGACAAGAAAAGTGATGACTATAACATAAAATGTTACATTTATGAGATGAAAAGTAAAAACTATGAAATAAGTAATTTTTATAAGGTTAAAAATCAGTAATTATGACATAAAAGTAAAGTCTTATTTGAGATTAAAGTCAAAATTATGACATAAAAAGTCCTATTTATGAGATTATTTTCTGGTCATAATAATGACTTTTTATGTCATACTTATGATTTGCCAAAGCATAATGTTTTTTTTTCTTATGTGGCTTAAATTGGCCTTCATAAGGCAAATAACTGAAACATGAAACGTGAAACATAAATACAAAGGTGTAGATAATCAATCAGCATCATCTGTCAATCAAATATCAGATCAGCGCTGCTTAGACAACACTAATAGAAGTTTAGTAAAAACATCCTCTCACACCTGTCTGTCGGCTGTGGGCGTCTTTGATACAGTATCTGCTGTCTGATTGGCTCCTCAGGAGCTCCTTGTTCCTCTGCATGCAGTATTAATGCAGTCCTGTGAGGGAGATCCATTCATCCTGACCCGTGCCTCTCTCCAGCGGGCTGATGGGAAGGTTCGGCCCCCCACAGCAGCCTGTCAGAGTGACTGATGGAGAGCAGAGGAAACCTCAAACCTCCCGCATATGCCCCAATATGAGCCCAACGCTCACCAACACACGACAAAAGGGTATCTTTCTCATCATATATCAATTCTGTACTTTTAAGTATGCAAATTACAATGCAGCCACTACAATTTTTTCTTAAAAGTCGAAATGATGACATAAAAAGTCCTACTTATTAAAAGTCGAAATTATGACATGTCACTTATAAGATTAAAAATCAAAATTATTACATAAAAAGTCATATTTGAGAGATGTCATATTTATCATATTTATGAGCTGAAATAAAGTCAACATAATTCGACTTTTCTTGTCATAATTAGGACTTAGTATGCCGTAATTTTGACTTTTTATCATATATGATTTTTATGTCATAATTTTGACTTTTAATCTTTAATCTTGAATTTTAAGTAGGCTATGTCACACTTTTGATTTCTCCTTCTGTATTTTATTATACAGTAATTATAATATAATTTAATATATTTTTATTTATTATATTTGTAAAAAAAACCTTATGTTTATTATATTTCATTCTATTTTTAATTTACTATATTAAAATTTTAAGGCAAATTTTGTTAATTAAGCTGAAGTAGGTGGAAATGTTTTATAGTGTGATTTCTCATGATGGATCAGATTAATATTGAACTTGATTTAATAGTTGTTTGCCTCTTCTCCATGTTAATGCTCTTTTCCTGTTTAGGATTCAAAAGTCCACTTCTTATAAACCTTTATAGTTTTGATTGAAGCCTGTGTCTGCTTTCACTAATGTAATGAATGTTGCTCAATTGTGCCAGAGAACAGATTCACGCAGCAGTGCTGCCACCGTGAGGCTATTGTTCATCATTACACTTTCACCCTTCAGTCACGTGTGCACTGGATGAGAATAGAAACACCTTTTTTTTTTTCCTCTCCATATGAAGAGCATCTAGACTTAAAGCACCGACGTTCAAAAGTTTCACTTCGGTAAGATTTTTAAAAACGTTTAAAAAGAGGTCTCTTCTGCTTACCAAGGCTGCATTTATTTGATTTAAAATACAATAAAAACAGTAATATTACATAGGCCTAACAGTTGTGCTGCTTCATATTTTTGTGGAAACCATGGTATATTTACATTTACATTTAGTCATTTAGCAGACGCTTTTATCCAAGCGACTTACAAAGTAGAGACAATCAGATCGAGAGAACAACAATATACAAGTGCTGTGACAAGTCTCAGTTAGTCTAGCCCAGTGCACATAGCAAGGATTTATTTATTTACTTTTTTAAATAAATAAATAAATTCGACCAAAATGAATAGAATAGAGTAGAATAGAATAGGTAAGTGCTAGTATTAATTGGTCAGGTGATGGCAAAAAAGATGTGTCTTTTGAAAATGGCTAAAGACTCAGTTGCTCGGATTGAGATAGGTAGGTCATTCCACCAGCTGGGGACAGTCCAGGAAAAGGTCCATGAGAGGGATTTTGTGCCTCTATGGGATGGCACCACAAGGCGTAGTTCACTAGCAGAACGCAAGCTTCTGGAAGCCGTGTAGGTGTGAACTAGCGAGTTTAGGTATATTGGTGCAGCGCCAGTGGTTGTCTTGTCGGCAAGCATCAGTACTTTGAATTTGATGTGAGCGGCTATTGGCAAACAGTGCAAGCTGATGAAGAGAGGTGTGACGTGAGCTTTCTTCGGCTCACTGAAGACCACTCTGGCTGCTGCATTCTGGATCAGTTGCAGAGGTTTGATAGTACATGCGGGAAGGCCTGCCAAGAGAGCATTACAGAGGTCCAGTCTGCAGAGAACAAGAGCTTGGACAAGGAGTTGTGCTGTCTGCTCTGTTAGGAAGGGTCTAATCTTCCTGATGTTGTATAAGGCAAACCTGCATGATCGGGCCGTTGTAGCAATATGGTCTGAGAAGCTTAACTGACCATCCATCACAACTCCAAGGTTCCTGGCTGTCCTGGAAGGAGTTATGGTTGACAAACCTAGCTGTATAGAGAGGTTGTGGTGAAGCGCTGGGTTAGCAGAGACCACGAGCAGTTCTGTCTTAGCAAGGTTGAGCTGAAGGTGATGAATCTTCATCCAGTCAGAAATGTCCGTCAGACAGGCTGCAATGTGAACAGCTACTGTCGGATCATCTGGTTGGAATGAGAAGTAG
Organism: Spinibarbus caldwelli; assembly: GCA_039654775.1. Lineage (NCBI taxonomy): Eukaryota > Metazoa > Chordata > Actinopteri > Cypriniformes > Cyprinidae > Spinibarbus > Spinibarbus caldwelli. The sequence continues at coordinate 2,511,945 of CM077239.1, forward strand.
AGTTGAGTGTCATCAACATAGCAATGATAGGAAAAGCCATGTTTCTGAATGACAGATCCTAAAGATGACATGTAGATGGAGAAGAGAAGCGGTCCAAGTACTGAGCCTTGAGGAACCCCAGTAGCAAGAAGTTGTGACTTAGAAACCTCACCTCTCCAAGACACCCTGAAGGACCTACCAGAGAGGTAAAACTTGAACCACAGTAGTGCGGTCCCTGAGACGCCCATCTTCATGAGGGTGGACAGGAGGATCTGGTGGTTAACTGTGTCAAAGGCAGCAGACAGATCCAGCAAGATGAGTACTGAGGATTTGGAAGCCGCTCTTGCCAGTCTCAGGGCTTCAGTAACCGAAAGCAGGGCAGTCTCGGTTGAGTGGCCGCTTTTGAAGCCAGATTGGTTGCTATCCAGGAGGTTGTTCTGTGCAAGAAACAGAGAGTTGGTTGAACACAACTTGCTCAAGCGTATTTGCAATGAACGGAAGAAAGGATACTGTAGGGTCTGTAGTGGGGGTCTGTAGTTTTCTAAAATAGCTGGATTTAGTGAGGGTTTCTTAAGCAGTGGGGTTACCCGAGCCTGCTTGAATGCTGTGGGAAATGTGCCAGAATGAAGAGAGGTGTTGATAATGTGAGTGAGCGCACGTATAACTGAAGAAGAAATGGCCTGAAGGAGGTTAGTGGGGATAGGATCAAGCGGACAGGTAGTAGGGTGATTGGAAAGGATAAGTTTAGAAACGTCTTCCTCCGAGAGTGAAGAGAAGGAGGAGAGAGAATGAATATTTGTGGTTATGAAGTTTTTGTCAGGCTGTGGTGTGGAGAATTGGTCACTGATGGTTCTTGTTTTATTTATGAAGAATATTGCAAAGTCATCAGCAGTATGAGTTGATGAAGGAGGGGGTGGAGGAGGACAAAGAAGAGTAGAAAAGGTTTTGAAAAGCGTGTGAGAATCAGAACAGTTGTTAATTTTGTTGTGGTAGTATGTTGTTTTAGCAGTGGAGACACTTGCAGAGAAGGAGGAGAGGAGTGACTGATATACACAGTGGTCGGTAGAGTGTTTTGATTTGCACCACTTCCTCTCAGCAGCCCTGAGTCTAGAGCGATGTTCTCGGAGAACATCAGACAGCCGGGGGGGCAGAGGAGGTGGTGCGTGCTTGTCTGGATGAAAGGGGGCAAAAGTTGTCTAAGCAAGATGTTAGAGTGGAGCAAAGAGTGTCAGTAGCAGTGTTTGTGTCCAGTGCTGAAAACTGAGAGGGTGAAGGAAGTGAGGATGAAACCATAGAGGCTAGGCGAGTGGGAGAGAGTGAGCGTAGGTTACGCCGAAAGGTGACCTGTGGAGGAGTGTGTGTTGTGTCTGGAGTCAGTGTGAGATTAGAAGTGATGAGGAAGTGGTCTGAGGTGTGCAACGTTGTAACTAAAGTGTTGTCAGTTGAGCAATAGCATGTGTAGATAAGGTCCAATTGGTTACCTGATTTGTGAGTAGCTGTATAGTAGACAAATGTATTTAATTTTTTTGGGATTCTTTGATGAATAGAAAGTTCGAAAGAACAACATTTATTTAAAACAGAGATCTTTTGTAACATTATAAATATCTTTACTGTCACTTTTGATCAATTTATTCTTCCTTGCCTAAAAAAAAATAAAAAATCTTACTGACCCCAACCTTTTCAACGGTAGTGTATATGTGTAATATCATGTATGTTTATCTGTTTAGTGTTGATTACCACAGAAAATGATCTCAATTTATCCCTTAGTTTGTAAAATAAACACAAATCATGTTTACATTAATGCACTTATAGAAGTGTACGGGCCAAGATATTATATGTGACCCTGACCCAAAACCAGTCTTAAGTAGCACGGGTATATTTGTAGCAGTAGCCAAAAATACTTTGTATGGGTCAAAATTATCGATTTTTCTTTTATGCTAAAAATCATTAGGATATTAAGTAAAAATCATGTTCCATGAAGATATTTTGTAAATTTCCTACCATAAATATATAAAAACTTAATTTTTGTTTAGTAATATGCATTGCTAAGAACTTCATTTAGACAACTTTAAAGGCAATTTTCTCAATATTTAGATGTTTTGCACCCTCAGATTCTAGATTTTCAAATAGTTGTATCTCGGCCAAATATTGTCCTATCCTAACAAACCATACATCAATGGAAAGCCTATTTATTCAGCTTTCCGATGATGTATAAATCTCAATTTCAAAAAATTTACCCTCATGACTGGTTTTGTGGTCCAGGGTCACATATTATATTATATATATAATTTATAATTCATTAGCACAAATGTGTGTGATTTCAGCAGTAAAGTGTCTAAATTGTCCTTTAGTGGTTCAGATACTGTTTTAACATCATCATTCCTGTATTTTTCTCCATGTAAACAGTCTCTGGTATCTTTACAACTGACATTCCCACTGAGTTATGAAAATGCTATTTCTAATGTTCAAAACGTCCAGTTTTTTTTAATGTTTTTACTTACAAACGTAAAGGGAGCATTCCATTTTATCATTTTGCAAATATTACCAGAACCTTACACTCTTAAAAATAAAGATGCTTCAAAAGGTTCTTCAAGCGATGCCATAGAAGAACCATTTTTGGTTGCACAAAGAACCATTCAGTCAAAGGTTCTTTAAAGAACCATCTCTTGCTTACCTTTTTATAATCTGAAGAACCTTATTCGCCACAAAGAACCTTGTGTGAAACAGAAAGGTTCTTGAGATGTTAAAGGTTCTTTATGGAACAATTTAGTCAAAAAGGTACTTCTATGGCATCGTGAAGCACCTTTATTTTTAAGAGTGTAGTTTTGAATGTCCTCTGAACGTTCTGAAACAATGTAACATTTAAAAAATGTCAGACGAACATCCGAACTAAAACATTTCAGAAAAAAAAAGTTACATGAACAATGTATAAATAATGTTTTTGTGCCAAAGTTTTGAGAACATTATTAAAAAACAGATACTTTGAATGAACGTTCTATTAACATTACTTGAAGAATGTTAGTAACATTGACAGAACGTTCTGAGAACATTACCTGTTCGCTGGGACGCGTCATGCAAACATTTCTGGATTGCAAACATCATCATGACAGAAGCTGAAATATTGAATAGGCCTACATTCTTGTGGCTGCACTGTAACTTTTAATGTTTTTTTCTTTTCTGCTGCAGTGTCAATATAAGTGCATTACAAAAGTTTACAGACTGAGAGACGAGTGCAAATGATTTCTGTGATTTTCTGTCACAGATTCTGCACACAGAGCTCGATTCCTTTAATTGTGACTCGTGAAGTGAATCTCTGACTCTTCAGCAGCATCAGACCGTGGGGCTCGATGACTCTTCAGCGGGACGAACGCCATTCAGCCCGCGGTGGCTGCATCTCTCCTCCATCTCTCTCATTACTGGCAGAAAGTTGAGAAGTTTCTCAGCCAGCACTTGAGTTCTCCTGTGAGACTTTAAGCCCTTCAGCCTTAAATGAGCTCTGACTCACTCTCTGCCTGTTAATAACTCTCAGATTCTCTCAGACTGTCGTCCCGCTAAAAGAGTGTTTTGTTTTCTGAATAAAGTTGGTCTTCATTTTTATCTGTTTGACTCAAGCTGCTGAAATGAGCTCAAAACGTTTATTCAGATTTTAAAGAAAGAGTAGCCTACTAATTATGTCAATATTATGTAACTAGTTTTAGCTAGGCTAGTTAGCAGGTGCTTCGTCAAAGCTCTGAAATTCAGTCAGACGAAACAGCGTTCGTGAATGTTGCCCTGCCATCATAAAATATCTCCTAAACGGTTTGAAGATGGAGTAAATAATCGAGTTAAATGTATTTGTTTGCTGAGAAGACTCGTTGATATGCGAGGCCTGTGTTTGTGTCCTCAGGATCTGATGTGATTTACTTACAGATTCAGCTGTTGTAAAATCAGTAAAAGTGTTTGTCTCATCTCGCAGCGTCAGTAAAATCTCACCCAACATGATTTAGTGGCTCTACAGGGATTTACACACAAATAATTGACCCTTAAACAACATGAAAACATTCACATCCGGGTGACACAGAATACTTCATGCGGCTTGATTTTATCCATCGTGAAATCATATAAAATTGTTGTGAAAGGATGGAGTTAATGTTTAGTGTTTGGGGTTTGTTGAAATCAGATTGAGCAAAAGTAGTAGTGTTGTTTAACCATTAATGATTATGTGGATGGTCAAACTTATCTACTTATCTATTTATGTTAATTATATATTTATGTAAGAATTTACTATTTATATTTAGAATTTACTAGGCTATTTATATTAAAATATGTGAATTATTAAAGAAGTATACATTAAGTAATTTTTCTAATACTTAATTTAAAAAAAGAAATTAAATAAAAAAATCTTATTAAAAAATTTATTTAAAAAAGACATCAAATACAGAGAGTTCACCCATTTAAAATATAAAATGTGTAAATTATAAAATTATTATTAAGTAATTTAATAGCACTTAGTCTTAAAATTAAACATCAAAATAAAATAAAAAAAGTATTTGCTCCTAGCATTTGATTTTAAAAGAATCAGCCTGTTTATATTAAAAGATGTAAATTATTACAAAATTATTCAGGATATTTTTCTAGCACTTATCCTTAAAAGACATCAAAACACTGAAAATGTACCTTTTATATAAAATGTATAAATTTCTAACAAGTATACATTCATTTTTCTAGTACTTAATTTACAATAAAATTTAAATTTCAAAATTTTCCATTTTTCAGAATTTAAATTTTATGAATTTACCCATTCATAATAAAATATACAAATTATTAAAAATATTTTATCATGAAGTATTTCTTGTCTAGTACTTAATCCTAAAATTAAACATAAAATCATATTAATTACTTAATTTCAAAAGAAATTAACCTATCTTAAATAATTACAAAATTATTGCTTTTCTACTTAATCTTAAAAGACATCAAAAACACTGAAAATGTATCTATTTATATTAACATTTATAAACTGAAAAACATAAAATATATCAAAATATATAAATTACTGTAACATCAAGACATCAAAAAATATTTTTACTAAGATCAATATAAATATATATTATGCATTTATTTCTGAAATAATATGAATTTGTTTGGATGTGGTTTGCAACACTTACAGTTGAGCAGAATGATCCATATGACGCTCCTGAAGTCACATACGTCACCTGATGTTCACTGCTCAGAAAACACATTTATGCCAAGAGACATGAAACAGACAAAAAAGGCCAAAGACAAAATGTTTATTCACTGTCAGTCTGTGACTGCATCTCTTCCTGAAACACTGGCAGTGTCAGATAAGGCAAAGGGCTTATAGATCATATGGATTTGTACAGGTTTGCACCAACAACAGTTATACATTCACCAGTTACTGTATGTGTGATATCATATAGATCTATATATATATTTATAAACGTATTCTTAAAGAAGTGTGAGGGACGCAGGTGACAGAAGAAACACGGTTATAAAGCTGATTCAGTCTTTACTGTGAAACACACCATCTCACGTCTTCATATGACATAAATCTACTCTCTGTGATCTCTAATAAAATAAAATAAAAATATATTTTGCTCATCATATATACTGTGTATTTTGCATTGGATAAATAAAATCTGTTCACTTCTATAGTCATTTAATGTGCTGTGTTTGGAAATAAACTCACGTACAAGACATCAGCATAGTGTTGCAAACACACACACACACACACACACACACACACACACACAACACACACACACACACACACACACACACACACACACACACACACACACACACACTTGTTTCGCTATCCTTGTGGGGACATTCATAGACGTAATGGTTTTTCTACTGTACAGACCGTATATTCTATTGCCCTACACCAACCCTACACCTAAACTTAGCCCTCACAGGAGACTTTCTGCATTTTTAGATTTTCAAAAAACTTCATTCTGTGTGATTTATAAGCTTCTTTACCTGTGGAGACCTCAATTTAGGTCCCCACCGTGACACGAGTCCCCATGAGTCTGTGTATTCAGGTTTAAGTCCCCACCTGAATAGAAAAACAGGTACACACACACACACACACACACACAAACAACATGAACGCACGCATCCTAGTCTAATAAACATGGTTTAAGGATCTAGTGCACAGATTGTTTCATACTCACAAACCCAACAGATGGTCAGTGATTTCAGAGATGAATTTGCACAAAAGCATCAATCACGTCTAAAGCTGTTTTACAAATACATAGAAAAATATAATCCTCTGAATGCCCTTTTTACAATTATAGATAGATTATAGATTTATCTGAAAATATCAGTGTAGTTAGTGGTGAAGGATTGAGTGTGTTTCCTAAAGGGAAGTGAGTGATCTTCTCAATATATATAATAGGAGGAAACACTTTCAAAAATACCATGGTACAATGATCATGATTACTAGGCTATATTCATGTACTATATAGTATACTTCATGGTAAAGTTGTTTTACCATATTCACATACTATAGTATTTACAAAAGTGTACTACCATGGGTTTTTATAGATGTGCTGTACGACTGCAGTACCATGGTATTCTTAGAAAGTACCCTGAAATACCATAGTACACCATGGCATATTTCAAAATACCATAGTATTACCATGTGATACCTTCACTGCACCATAGGTGAACTAATTTTTTTTTGCAAAGAATACCTTGATAACATAATAATACTGTGGTATTTTTTTGTAAGAGATGAAAGATATAACATAAAAGGGTCACAAATGTTGCCTTTTTCTACTTTTATGGTGTAATACAGTCTTCTGACCAGCATAACGTAACAGGCGTGACACAACAAAGCAACGAGTTTCTCTCTGAGTTTCTGTCCTAAAGTGAGATATTTTGTCTAATACTTGGTTAGTAATACTAAATTAGTGTAGCCCTGCCCACACTGACACCTCATTGGTCCAAAACCCCACCGCATACACTACCATTCAGAAGTTTGGGGTTGGTAAGATTTTTTAATGTTTTTGAATGAAGTCTCTTCTACTCACCAAGACTCTGTATATTTGATAAAAAATACAGTAAAAATTGTGAAACATTATTAAATTTTAAATAACATTTAAATTTTATTTAATTCTGTTTAATTTTATTTAATTTAATTCTGTTTTCTATGTGAATATATTATAAAATGTAATTTATTTCTGTGATCAAAGCTGAATTTTCAGCATCATTACTCCCAAAATTCTCCCAAAATTTTTATTAACTAAAAATAAATTAACTATATACAGAGAGACTAAAAATTCACACCCGAAAAAGAAGAAGAAGAAGAATTTTTTTAAAAAATGTTTTTTCACTTTTTTGTGATACATTTTTGTTTTCAGGATTCTTTGATGAACAAAGTTCTAGAGAACATAATTTATTTGTGATATAAACCTTTTAAATATCCTTACTGTCAATTTTTTTTTTTATCAATTTAATGTGTCCTTGATGAATAAGACTATTAATTTATTTGAATTTAAAACTCTTATTAACCCCAAACTCTTACAACATAGTGTATCTATATTAAACATTTGATAGTTGTGACTGGCTGTGAGTTTTTACACACCACACTCAGTCTCAGTTTATGCTGTCAGTGTGACAGATGAGTTAGTAACCGGTAACTTGTCGAGTCACGCCTGGTTAGGACGCAAACCAGACTTTTTAATGGCAAATGAAGAGCAGTTAATGTAAATGAGTGATGTGCTCCGGGTTATCGACAGCTCAGTCTCCAAAGAGGATGAGACTGTGTAATTATGGATTAGTCTAATTAGTCTCTGAAGCACTGATCGGATAACAGACAGCGCACACAGGTAACCAGCAGTTAAAGGACAAGCTTCAGTACAGGTCTTTGTAGGGTTTAGAGTAGTTAAACATCAAATAATCCATGTAGTAGAAATCGTATGCCCGCTGGCGCTCAGACGCATTCAGCTGCGAAAAATAATGCTGCGTGATCTCAGTGGAAGTTCTGGCGGCTTTGGGGTTCCCGTCCTTGAACGAAGGGTATGTCAGGTTCTCCGGCGCCCCGATTTTTCGTAAAAGGAAGTTGGCATCTTCTTCCAAGGTTTCGACCTTCCCGATGAAGTCGAAGTGAAGATGGCAGGGGCTGCAAAGCTGGTTTGCTGCTTCCCAATGGATGTCCATTCCCACAGGACGATGGACGTCCAAAAGATAGTGGATGAACTCTCGAAAGGTCACTCCGCTTCCAGTCGTCAAAGCCGTCTGCGATGCGTTCACTCTGTATTTGGAGATGATGGGCTTTCCGAATACGGGATGGTAGTAGGAATTGGGGCTCTCGAATTTGTCTCTGAACGCAGACACCAATCGCTCCATCGGCTCTCGGACGAACAGGACTTTGGTGTATGTCTCCAAACGCTTAGTGATGCCTTGCCGGTCGAAGCTGTCTAGACGTTTCAGGTGATTGTCGTAGTGAACGGCCACATGATTAATTTCCCGTGTTGAATTGGCGACGCCAGCCAAAACCATCAGGACTCTTTTCCAATTGGAGCATCCAGCTTTCGGCACCTCGCAGTACAGCACTTTATGCCTGTCCTCCACGTAAATCCGCGAGACGTGATGCGGTGTTATCGTCCGTGAAATATTACTCCGATATTTCCTGCAGACCTCACTTATGATCCTTCGACGGGACTCTTGGACGTCTGACAGACGCCTTGAGCTCGATGACGCTGACAGTGAAGAGTTCGTGTGGGGGCGCAGCACTGGGCTGGTCTTTAAAAGTTTCCGGTGGCGTTTGGTGACCTGTTGAGAGCCTGGGTCGTGCTCTCGGGACCCTGGCGTGGCGGCCTGTCGTTTCCACTGGGAGTCTGGCAGCTGCATCGGTGAGATGGGGTCGACGTCGCCCTCCTCTGAGCGCTGGTTGCCTCTGCTGAGTCGAGCTGAGACGCTGCCCACAGCCTCACTGAACTGAGAGCACTGCTCCTTCAAACACACACACAAAACAAACCCATGAAGCATTCTGACATTATAAGGGGAATATATTTAATTCTACTGCACCAGAAAGGAAGAAAAATATTTTTAAATGTATTATTTTTAAACTATTATTGAAATTAATTATTATAATTTCAAATAAATATATAGTGCCATTATAAGAGAGGAATATGTATTTTGTTACATTTCACTCCAAAAACAAAACAAAACAAAAACTAATTAAATTAAATTAACAAATTAAACAAATTAAATTAATTTTGAAATTCCCATAATTGCAAAGAAATTTCTCCCCAATTCCCATTATTTAAATGTGAAAGAAAAAATTATAATTAAATACTTTAATATTATATTTTTATATTAAGTATTAATACGTATAATAATGTTAATTAATATGTAATAAATAATGTTGATTTTAATTAAAACAAAATCATTGTGTTCAGATAGGATGATTTCAATCACTATTACAATAATGAGAACCTAAAAAGATGGATGCATTAAAGTAATGAGAATTTGAGAAAATGCATATATAAGCAACCTATTTATAGAAAATATCTAAAAATGGATTTAAATACAACTGACAATATTCTTTTAATCAGAAAGGGCACTTTATCGACTGATGCCTTTAATAAATGTATAAATAATAATAATTAAAAAACCCAAATAAATAAATCCTAAAAGCAAACAATGTTTTATGGAAAATATAAGTTACTACATAAATATTCACACATAATTATATATACATGCATACATATATAGATACACATATATATACATATATTTATATAAATAATCTATATGTCATCTTCCTTTAATCACATTATCAACTGATGAAATTAAATTTATGATGAAAAAAAGAATAAATGTCAAAAAGAAAAAAAAAAAAATCCTAAAATCAAGCAACATTTTAATGGAATATATAATGCATCAGCTGATAAATTTGCCAAATATTGTTCAGTTGGTCTGGCTGATCCATCAGTCTATTTTGTAGCCATCAGATGGCGCCTTTCACCCGTTTGTGATCTTCCTGTGCTCCGCCGGATGAATGTGTCTCATTACAGCTCATCTGTGCTCTGTGACTCACTCTGAATATCTCTAATCCACTAATTGACGAGGATTTTTGCTTAATTCTCGACGTCACCTGATTTCCAAAAACACGTCGCCTGTGGCAAATATCAATTTAACTTCTCATTTGAATTCATTAAGGTGCAATAAAGTCAATGAATTGAATAATCATAAATCCAGTATTAACGAGGTGATTAGTTCGTTATGAAGTCAGGGTTCATTTGATTAGTGACGGCAGGTTACAGCCCAGCAATCTGCCCCTTCCCTCGGGACAATATGAGGGCATGACAGAAGAAGATGTTTAACAGAGTCAGATACTTTTCTGAAGATCACTGTAGTGAAGAATACAAACAGTTTATGAACAAAGAAGAACATCTGCATGATCTCACCTGTCTGGACTGAGTGGTTCCTCTGAATTTCACACCTGAAAGACAACAGAGAGACAGACAGATTAGCTCTGCATGCCAAGAGAATAAAGACTAAAAATAAAGATATGCATAATGGATTCTGAATATTAAACCGGGATTTAAAAAATTCCATCTTGAAAATGCATCTCAAGACCAAGCAGAAAACAAAAACATGTCTTGTGTGAACAGCCCCGAGTGTGTGTGTGTGTGTGTAAGTGTGTGTGTGTGCACAACAACACACATAAAGGCCACAGAAACTTTGTATTTATGTCCCCCATGGATCAAAAAATGGGAAATATTTTGCAGGTATTTTAACTTTTAACATACTATCCTGAAACTAGAAGAAACCAGTGTTGTAGTGCTGAATTAAAGGAACCGTTCACCCAAAAGTGAAAATTTGCTGAAGATTTACTCAACCTTAGGCCATCCAAGATGTAGATGAGTTTGTTTCTTCATCAGATTTGGAGAAATGTAGCATTGCATCACTTGCTCAGCAATGGATCCTCTGCAGTGAATGGGTGCCGTCAGAATGAGAGTCCAAACAGCTGATAAAAACATCACAATAATCTACAAGTAATCCACACCACTCCAGTCCATCAGTTAACATCTTGAGAAGACAAAAGTGTTGTGTTTGCATAAATCAAATCAATAATTTTATCTTCAAACCATTGCTTCCAGCTAAATACAAGTCCATAATCCATAAAATTGCTTCTTCAAATGAAAAAGTGGTCTGGTCTGAATCAGGAGAGAAAACAGCACAGATCAAGCACTGTTTACAAGCCAAAACAGTCCAGAACAGCTCTGAACAAATATGTGGCTTGGATTTTGGTTCAGCTGTTTGGACTATCATTCTGATGGCACCCATTCACTGCAGAGGATCCATTGGTGAGCCAGTGATGCAATGCTACATTTCTCCAAATTTGTTCTGGTGAGTACATTTTTAGCAAATTTTCATTTTTGGGTGAACTATTCCTTTAAGTGGCATACATGTTGTAAATTTATCAATACCAGCACGAGCAAAACCATACAGCCTTCACATATTCAGATCTGAATGTGATACGTGTAAGAAACACAAGTTTTTCAGACCTACAGCATATCGATGTACATGCAAACATACACCTTCATAATAAAACCACATTCGCGTGGTCAAAAGTAGTGTAAAACACCACACAGATTCATATGGCTTCTTGTTTACAGCTGAGAGACTACGCTATGATCATCACTGTCACCCATCTTGCATCAGGGTTATAAATATTCATGATAAAAACGTTTGTTTACTTCTTCATTAGTCCAACTGTTAGCATGTATTCCAGAGGAGCGTGACTTCTGCGTCTTGGTTCTCCAATGTTTTGACATCAGATGTGAGCGGTGTGGAGCGGACAGAGAGCAGAGAGTTCTGGGATTTTGCCTGAAGCATTGATGTTCTCTCTGTGATACTGCTTCATCACAAGCATAAAACGCATGCAAACAGCTAAATATGCAACTGCATGTCACTGCATTTTAAAAGTGCTAGTATTATTAGCGAACAGAATAAGAGAGGTGAAATTTGAGGGATAAATTTTGAAAGAAGACAATCAAAAATACACTGGTCAAAGTTGAGATTAAGATTGTTTAATGAAGTCTCTTCTGCTCACCAAGGCTGCATTTATTTGATCAAAACTACACAAAAAAATTAAATATTATTACATTTTAAAATGGGTGTTTTCTATGTCAATATATGTTAAAATGTAATTTATTTCTGTGATCAAATCTGAATTTTCAGCATCATTACTCCAGTCTTCAGTGTCACATGATCCTTCAGAAATCATTCTAATATGCCGATTTGCTGCTCAAAAAACATTTCTGATTATCATCAATGTTGAAAACAGATGTGCTGCGTCATATATTTTTGTGGAAACTGTGATACATTTTATTTTTCAGGATTCTCTGATGAATATAAAGTTCAAAAGAACAGCAGTTATTTGAAATAAAAATTGCTTGTAACAATATAAATGTCTTTATTGTCACTTTTGATTAATTTAATGCATCTTTTTTGAATAAAAGTATTAATTTCTTTCAAAAAAAGACCATACTGACCCCAAACTTTTGAATGGTAGTGTATCCACAGTTTCCACAAAAATATGAAGCAGGACAACTGTTTTTAACATTGATAATAAACGTTTCTTGAGCAGCAAATTGGCATATTATAATTAATTCTGAAGGCTCATGTGACACTGAAGACTGGAGTAATGATGCTGAAAATTTATCTTTGATCACAGCAATCAATTAAATTTTAACATATATTCACATAGAAAACACTTATTTTAAATTGTAATAATATTTCACATTTTTGCTGTTTTTATTGTATTTGTAATCAAATAAATGCAATCTTAGTGAGCATAACAGACCTATTTTTAAGAACATTTAAAACATTTTTTTAATTTTGGACAGAGCCGATCCTCCCTATATGCAAAATACGCAAGCTGCGTAGGTTGTTTGCTTGCGAACGCTCCACCTGTAAGTTGTGACTGGGTTCTGTAAACAAATGTTCTTGTCAGAAGTGAGACATGGGCTAAATAAATTACACCGCGCAGACAAACTTACACTGTTACACTAGAGCTGTTAATTGGCAAGCAGTTGATTAAAATGCAAAAGAGCTCTTGACCTATCGCCACTGCCTCGCACGCACACACGGATGCTTTGGCAGGAGATCTTCAGAGACGCTCCTCAAACGACCGCAGACGCGCTGAAACAACACACACCTGACACGCACTGCTCCTTAAAGACATGAGAGGGAGGGCTGAGAAAACATCTTGTCATTCCCCATGCATGCTGGGAAGGATGATGCGCTTGATTTACACCCGAGATCTTCATATCTTCTGACTGAAGGGCAGAGATTTTAACCTCGTATCAGAGCGCTCCCACAAATGTGATCACTGCTTAATAACATCAAGTCATCCGCTTCTGACTTCAAAAGAAAACTAGATTTGTACATTTTCCGAAGGTGTTTGCATGTGCAAAACTCATCGCTGCATGATGTGGGTGGTTGCCAGTGAGGTTTTTTTTTTACTTTTGGCACATTTCTATGTTATTACTTACTTTTCCCTTTTTTGAAAGTCTGAATATCATAAATCTAAGCATTTGCAGTGCAACAGCATAACTTCCTTAACAAGATGCGCAATTTAAGGCAATTAAAGTGAATTTGTTGTAAATCCACAAACTAACTATGAGCATGCATAAATGAATGCATAAATTAAGACAACAGTTACCTGCTTTTAAGAATGTAATGATGCACCCCGATGCACTTTAAGGGGAACTGACTGTTTTTAGAAAAGTTTAGATGATCTTGCCTCTGTATAATGCATATTAAAGTGGTGTTTATTAGCGGAACGCTGGTTTGTTTACAGCAGTAACAAAGGAAACACTGTATTGCTGCTGTTCCATAAGCGCCACCTGCTGTCAGAAAGTGAATTTGTGTTCTCATTCAGCCTGTTTTTGTTTCATTTAGAAATGTTTTATGTAGTATACAAAAGCTTTAGGTTTAGTTGAACATATTTATGTTAAAATACTAATATACAAACATATCCAGAAGTGCAGATATGGCCAGTGATGCAGGACTGTCAGCAAACCAGTTTGAAACGCACTTCAGGATCCGGTCAGGATCAGACCGATTCCCTGTCAAAGGCAGATCAACAAACCCGACTTAAACACAGTGAGCTGGTGACTGAAGGAGCGGAGCTGAATTCAGAGCTGCAGCTGCTCTTGGCTGTCAGATCCAAGATCTTGGGGCATGAGGCTCTCGCTCAGTAACAACGCCGATATTACAGCAGCGCTTCCCTCTCCAGCACCGCAGGCTCTTCCATTCATTTCATTCAGGCCGCACACACACACACACACACACACACACACACACACACACGCAGTATGCTGCAGGCTTGGTGTTTCCGGCAGAATTTCTAATCTTTTTTTGTGTTAGCTGCCCTCTGGTTATGCTGGGCTTCATGCCCACGCTGTCTCTCTGTCTGTGTCTGTATGTGCTGCAGGCCTGTATCATTACCAGTGCCACTGAGAAGGCCTTTAAATTCCAATTCAACTCCTGGATTAGCAATGAAATTGAAAAGACAACAACATCCTTTAACAAACATGATGCAGAATTTGAATCTAACGGAGTAGGATTAAAACAGAATGAAATTCATAATTGATGCAAGTGTAAATCTAAATAATAATTGCAATAAATGTCAATGTTACGTGAATTTTAATATAAGTAAAACATACGTTTTTGTCCCAAAATATGAAACATATGAAATATATTTGTATATATATTTTTACTAAATATTACATTTTGCTTAATTCTTTTAATAAAATAAAACAATAGTAATAGTAATAGTAATATTTAATAGTATAGTAATAAAAAAAAATATGCAAAATAGATTATTTAATATTATAAGCAATATTTAAAACATGAATTTATTTAAAATAAAACTTTATTTAATAGTATATATTTACAAAATATTAAATATAAAATATAATTTTTTTTTTATATATATATATATATACAGAGAGAGAGAGAGAGACAGAGAGAGAGACAGAGACAGATAGAGCAGTTTTTCATAATAATATTTTAATATTATTTGTTATTATTTAATTTTAAAAATATTTACTATTTATATTCTGTATATATACATTTTTTTGTGTTATATTTTTAAAATATATTTACAAATTATTAAATATTGCTTAACAATAATACATACATGTATATGTATTACACACACACACACACACACACACATACACACATATTTGCATGCATATATATATATATATTAATTTCCGTAGACTTCTAATGTTTTCATACTGACCAAACAATATTTTTTATCCCCTAACCCTACCCCTTACAGAAAACCTGTTTGCATTGTTACACTTTCCGATAAACATCATTTACTATTTTT
Organism: Spinibarbus caldwelli; assembly: GCA_039654775.1. Classification (NCBI taxonomy): domain Eukaryota; kingdom Metazoa; phylum Chordata; class Actinopteri; order Cypriniformes; family Cyprinidae; genus Spinibarbus; species Spinibarbus caldwelli. The sequence goes on from CM077239.1 coordinate 2,527,288, forward strand.
AATCTTTTTTTTTCCCTCGTAGGGACCGCAATGTCAAAAATTTCCTTGTGGGGAGATTTGGTCCCTCACAATGTAGCACAAACAAGTACACACACACACACACACACATATATATATATATATATATATATATATATATATATATATATATATATATTTGCAACTCATAATTAAATGCTATGTAATATCTGTAATAATATAAATAATGAATATACAATATATATTTAATATAATGTATTAAATCTGAAATGTTTGGCTGCTATATCTCATGTATTGGTAGTGCTGACTGTGTGCAGTGTCAGGTGTGTACGTGATGTTCTAGAACAGCAGAGATGAGATTGTTCCCTCTGGATCTCTGAGTGCTAATTACAGCGGATGACCAGCGGCACCATGGGATACGCAGAGCACAGCGCCTCCCATCTGACTGATGCACCCGGACCAAAATAACCCTCAGTGCCGTCAGGTGAAGCTCTGTCTCCCTGTCTGTGGTGTCTGTGATTCGCTGGCATTTCCCAGAGGGCAGAAACACCAACTCAAGCAAGTGGTGAGAATAAAAACACAGAAAAAATTACAGCCTCGTAAAAATAGCACAAGGCTGACCTACAGCAAGAGAGCGAGTAATGACAGTGTGTTTGATCAATAGTGACGGGCCGACTGCTGCACACACTCGCTGTCTGACCACCTCTGATCACTTAGGGCTGTGTAACCTTTAGAATAATCACACCCTCTCGTTCTGTCACTTCTATCCTTTGTTCCAAACCCTAGTGAGCTGCTTCAGTGTCTGCTGTCTGCATAGGCTACTACCACAGCGCACTGTCACTGAAGCCTGAGTGTGATTCATTTAGAACACTCTACATAGGCAACAACAATAAAGTTTGACATCAATATGTTGTTAAGTGAACAATGCAATACTCTAATCATTAAACTACTTTTAAAATAATGATTATGATTCAACTATTTCATAGAGTTTGAATTTTGCTGAGCAAATGATGTGATAGTCTAATTATAAAATTATTTTATGGCTACTTTTCAGTATTGAATGTATGCATAACAAAAATATATAATATTTTCAAAGCAACAATTGATATTTGTAATCAAATCAAATATTATTTTTAAAAGTATTATTTAATATTATATATATTAAATAGGGTCCTAACCATTGTTTATAGATCGATGAAAGTATTTTAACATATGATATTGTATCGTGGGATGGTAATTTAACAATGAGACAGAAAAATAAATTAACACGAGTAATTAATGAAGAAAATAAGATCACTGGCCGGAAACAGAGTAGAATGCAAGAGTTGTTTTTAAACTTTATGGAAAAAAAGGCGATCACATTTATTCAGATCAAACTCATCCACTCCATTCCTGTTTTGAGGCCCTTCCTTCAGGGCACAGGTTGCGTATACCGCTGGCTAAAAAGAACTTATATAAAAGATCATTTGTACCATTGGCGGTGACTGTTTTAAACCAAATTCTTAATTGAGGTATTATCATGAGGTATTTTTTGGGTAGGCATGTGTACGTGTTTTTTTTTTTTTTTTTTTTCTTCTTCTCCTGTGTGTTTTATTATGTGATATGTGAATGTACAGTATTATCTGTTAGGACGTATTTTCTATGCCAGTGTCAAAGATGAATTTCTGTTCACGAAATCTGTACAGACAATAAAGTTAAACTAAACTAAACTACACACACAAACACACACATACACACAATATTTAATATTTGTGTGTGTATTTATATGTGTATTTATTTGACAGAAAAGTAAAAAATGTAAAAACTATAATATTGTGAAATATCATTACAAATTAAAATAACTGTTTTCTATGTGAATCTATGTTAAAATGTAATTTATTGCTGCCATCAAAGTTGAATCTTCAGCATCATTACTCCAGTCTTCAGTGTCACATGATCCTTCAGAAATCATTCTAATATGCTGATTTGCTGCTCAAGAAGCATTTCTGATTATTATTAATGTTGAAAACAGTTGCACTGCCAAATATTTTTGTGAAAACCGTGATACATTTTATTTTTCAGGATTCTTTGGTGAACAGAAAGTTCAAAAGAACAGCATTTATTTGAAATAGAAATCTAAACATTATAAACACCTTTACTGTCACTTTTGATCAATTTAATGAGGCCTTGATGAATAAAAGCATTAATTTATAAAAAAAAAAAACTGACCCCAAACTTTTTAAAATATTAATAAATATTATGCATATATATTCCCTTTAATTTAGAATATCACTTAAGATGCCATAAGAAAAATAAGTTCTAGTTCAAAAGCAAAATATATGAAAGCATCAGTATAAATTTATTCATAAATAAACAATTATACTTTTAAAAATGCTTTATTCTTATGCACAAGCAATCAAGTCCCATTGCTCTTCCATCTATAACCCGGTGTGCTTCTCATCTCACACAGCCTGTTGTTTTTCCATTTCCTATTTTCAAACCAGAATTTTCAGAGCTTCTGTGAATCAACTGAATTTGCTTCTGCATGTCCAGACGAGGCTATTCACCGCAGGGGTCACACAAATTCATCTGAAGGTCCTCGAGAAAAGACAAAGAAGCAACCGGTGCAACGCTACAGAATCTTCCAGACTCTTGTGTATCTGAATCTTTCTCTAAGTCTCAGTCTTGTTTACTTTAACATCTGTGATCGTCAAGGCCTTTATCATCTGTGATCGTCAAGACGTTTTAATGAGAGGTTTCCCGTAGCAACAAGCGCACTGTCAGGCGACGATATGATGTGCCGCTCTGCACAGAGATAAAGAGAACAATAATAATAGAAACAGAAAGTCAAACTGCAGACAGACAGGAAAGCAGCACGCTGATCACTTCATACGATCCGTTACATTGTCAGGAAGTGTCACAATGACAAAAGATAAATCAAAACGCTCTGATGCCACTGTCTGAGTCTTTATTTGCTTCCACAAATAACTTCATTAACAAGTTCTTCAGAAAAAAAACTGTTAACCAAACTCTTTTTGTATTATGTACACCCACAGGCCCCTTTATTAACACCAAATCAGAAATATACTGGAAATATCACTTGATATGATCATTAATATTATTTTTTTTCCACCCACAGTTTCGATTTTTTTCTTCATCAACAGATTCACCAAGTTTCACATATAGTCTGCTTTGAGTATCATCCATACAAATTTATAAAACTTTAACAAATTATTATATTATATGCTTATATATATATATATATATATATATATATATATATATATATATATATATTTTTTCTTTTAAAATTATATAAATGTCCTTAAAAACATTACCTATATATATATATAATGATCAACATATAATTTATTTTTATATTTAATTCATATTTAAATATTTTATTTTCCTTAAACACATTAAGTATTATTAGTGTGTATGTAGACACAGACAGACAGACAGACAGACAGATGAAAAAAAATCTATCTGTCTATCTATCTATCTATACTGTCATTTCTGAAAGAAATCTTGTTGGTTACTTGTGTTTGATCACAATCCAAACTAAGCTATTATACGACTTCAGAAGTCATACTTTGACTCCATTGAAATACTAAAATCACTTTCAGATTGTTACAGTTTGAGTTGAGATGCCTGTGTGTGTGTGTGTGTGTGTGTGTGTGTGAGAGAGAGAGTTGGAGGGGAAAGTGTGTGTGTTTGTGTGTTTAGCGGTTTGCCAAAACCAGTGATACGTGAATGCTTACAGAGCCTTTGGGGGGAAAAACAGACACCGAGTCACAGAGAGAGAGACAGAAAGAAGAGAGAGACACCGTCCAGGTACTGCAAAATATGAAAGTCTTGTTTTCCAGGCACAAGGGTCTGTAAAAGTGGAGCTGGACTCTAGAGAAGGTGGTGTGTGTGTGTGTGTGACGTTCACCTCAGGGCTCATGCCCTCTCTGGCCATCTGTGCTGACCGAGGTTCTCTTCTCTTCACAGCACACACACACACACACACACACACACACACACACACACACACACACACACACAATGACATTTATGTCACTTAAATGGAAATTATTTGTGATTTCAGTCTGATCACATTCTAGTCAAAATGTCACCTTTGACCTTTAGAAACAGTGAGGCTTCCACATGGAAATTGATGGTATATTCAAGACTCATCACTGCTGATATACGCCTTCAAATACTGACTGCTTTGATGTATTCTAGTTTAAAGTCAACATGCAACAGTCTTCAAAACTAATTTTTCTTCTGTAACATAAAGAAAACTAAATATTCAACTGGAAAAATGTAGCTAACCTGTACGCATATGATTTGTTATTGCAGGATATTCATGCAGATCTCTATTCTTTTTCTATTCTTTTGACTTTTTTTTTTTTAAATGACCCTTCTAACACTAGCGTTCCCTATTATTTTTCTATACTATCTACTTTTTTCTTTTTATTTATTATATAAAAATACCTTGCTACGTGTACTGCATTAGGCTAACAAAGACTTGTCACAGCACTTACATATTATTGCTCTTTTGTTGGTTTTGATTGCTTCTATTGTCCTCATTTGTAAGTCGATTTGGATAAAAGTGTCGACAATGTAAATGTAAATATAATGTAAATGAATAAGACTAGTGTTTATGCCAAGTGTTTATACAGTTCACCCATGAAAATTTGCTGGAAATGTCCTTACCCTCAAGTCATCCAAGATGTAAATGAGTTTGATTCTTTATGGGAAGAGATTTGGAGAAATTCAGCATTCCATCACTTGCTCACCAGTGGATGCTTTGCAGTGAATGGGTGCCGTCAGAATGAGAGTCCAAACAGATGATAAAAACATCACAATAATCCACAAGTAATCCACACCACTCCAGTCCATCAGTTAACATCTTGAGAAGACAAAAGCTGAAATATATCCATCAATACATTTTTAACTTCAAAACGTTGCTTCCGGTTAAAATGCGAGTCCTCTGTCCATAATATTGTTTGCACTGACGGCACCCATTCACTGCAGAGGATCCACTGGTGAGCAAGTAATGGAATGCTTATGCTTAATCTTATGAAGAAACAAACTCATCTACATCTTGGATGACCTGAGGACATGTAACACATTTTCATTTTGTGGTGAACTATTACTTTAAGAAATTAAATACAGCCTTGGTAAGATTTTCTAATGTTTTTGAAAGATGTCTCTTCTGCTCACCAAGGCTGTGTTTATTTGATCAAAAATACAATAAAAACTGTGAAATATTTTTACTATTTAAAACAACTGTTTTCTATGTGAATATATTTTAAAAAGTAATTTATTTTTGTGATCAAAGCTGAATTTGTTGTATCATTACTCCAGTCTTTAGTGTCATATGTTCCTTCAGAAATCATTCTAATATGCTGGTATAACTTTTCTTATTATTATCAGTGTTGAAAACAGCTGTACTGCTTCATATATATTTTATATATTTTTAATGTTGACTTTAAAGACAGAAAGATCCACAGACCAGTGCTTTGTGTGTGTGTGTGTGTGTGTGTGTGTGTGGAGGTGATTCTGCTGAAAGACTCCTGGGCAGTGTGTATAGAGGAGTATCTGTGCCTGAGCGCTGATGGGTTTGATGGTGCGTGAAAAGCAGGTCTCACGGAGGCTGTTGAGCTGTGCGAGAGAAAGAGATGCTGTCAGAGAGACAGAGAGAGCAGGCCTGGTGTCAGGAGGAGTCTGTCATTCAGGATGAGGTTGGTGGTGTGGCTGTTGTTTTGTGTTTCTGATAAAGAGAGTGAATCACAGCTCCCACTCAACACAAACAAAAGACACAAATCCATTTAAGAGGCTCAGATGCTGCGCTTGGTGAGTTTGACACTGTGTGCTGGATCTCCAAAACACACACACACACACACACACACACACACACACACACACACACACACGGTCCACTTAACAGGAAACATTCCAAAATGTTTAGGTAACATTATATTAATGAATGAAAGCTCTTAAAATAGTGTTAAAGTCAACATTCTGTCAGCATGATCTTACTGTGAATGATTCATCAGTGCATTTTATTCCAAAGAAACTAATGTTTGTCTTTTATTGAAATCAAATAACTTGCTCTGTCTCAGAAACAACTTTCTTGTTGGCTGATAGGTCATGCTGGCTATTGATTATATATATTAACAACCGTCAGGTGATGGGTTAAGCATTGTTTTACCGTATATACTGCTACTACTGTAAGAAATGCATTCTTTCTACATACTCGCCAGTAGTTCATACAGTAATTTAATGTTGGTTAATGTAAATGTATTAAAGGTTATAACAAGAATAGCAAATATAATGTTAAAAGAAAACATTCTTGTTGGTACTAGGGTTATTATAGTTAACTAAAACTGAAGCTAATTTTAAAATCATTAAAAAAAACATTTTTCTTACTTTAAATAAAATAAATGTTAATTGAAATAAAATAAAACATGTTTTAAAAATTATTTCAGCTAGTTGCCAAGGCAATGTTTGTTTAATTTAAATTTTTGCATTTTCAAATATTTTAAAATCTTTTAAAATCTTTTATGAAGTTTTGTAGTAATGTTGATTTATGTTAATGTATTAAAATATATGGCAATAATAGAAAAAAAATGTTAAAAGAATGTTACTAATGCTTGAACATTTTTAAATAAACACTTTAAATATAGTATTGAATATATTATACTCATATATATTTTCCAATCTGGGGTTTGTGAGGGCTCTGCAAGGGGTTTGTGAATTGATAAAAAACTAATCATTTAATAAATTATTATTAATAAATAATTAATAATAAAATAAAAATGTAAATTAAAATAATAAAATAAATAAAATACTTTTAAAATAAAAACAATTACAATAAAACAACAAAGAAGAAATATTTGTTTACTTGCATGTCATGTGACTATTAACTGTAATCAGAGAACCTTGAACAAATTATAGTAATTTTTTGTAATATGCACTTAAAATCTCAGAGAGACTGTAAATAACTATATCTATAATATAATTACAGTAAGTAAATACTATAAGTAAAAAATAAATAAATAAAAATAGGTCAAACACTTTTGGCTGACAAAAAAAGTTTGGGAATCCCTGGTTTAGATCAAGCAGCATTTTAAAAAATATTAAAAAAGGCTCACTATTCCGAACATTACAAATCAGCATTCTGAGAATTTAAATGCAGAAGTTCAGAGAACACTTTCAGGAAAGTTATGATAACTTCTTCAAAACGATACAATTCAACAAATTGGAAATTTAAATCTCCCCACACCTAAAAAGAATATCTGAATAATATTTTAATGAACTCCTCTCTGAACTGAACTGAATTCATTTACATCCCTCACACGAACAGACACTCTGAGAACAGCAGCAGCTGTACATCTTCTCTCCTCCTCACCTGTCCAAGCTGACGCCCCCAAAGGCCACGGCAGCAACGCTATAGGTCAAAAGAGCTGTCAATCAGATGATTGACATTTACGACTTGTGTGAATGTCAATCAGAGATACTGCTGCATGAAACAGTCAATAGACAGATATTTAATGATATCAGTTCACAGAAATAAGCTTCAATCTCACATCTTCTACACTTGATTTAGATGGCTGATAGACCATTTTGGTCAAGCTGGTTTAACTTTTTCACAATTTCAAACATTTACCCAGGTTTTCAATATAAAACAGAAAGAAAAAGTGGTTTAAATGCACATCAGATACAGTATCTCAAACCTGCTGACTGCCAAGAGTTTGTCAGCTAAACACATTTCACATATATTCTGCATTCACAGGAGATTTCACTGCCTCTGTTCTTTGCATTTCAACACTGTATTGCATGTTTCAGGATCTTCAGATGTCAAAATATGTTCATCGACTGCATGCACACGCAATAATAAGACAAACACAACTCGTCAAAGACAAAACCAGTCAATCTGCCTACAAGGCTCTGATTTACAAATCCAAATTCAGCTGTGTCAAACCTTACTCAATACTATTCTGAGTAGGCAGATTAAGATATACAGACCTGAGAAGCATTATTTCATTAAATCAAGTCTTGTCTGCATTTTCATTTGGCTGTTCGGAATCAGAGCTATGCTGATTTGCAAATGAATCACTCTTTGGTTGTTTTGGTCCTGTCGATATAACCCTGAGTTTTTTGAAAGACACTGAGGGTTTTTTAAAGTTTTTTTTTTTTTTTTGTCCTACAAGCATGAGTTATTATATTAAGCGTCATTACTCAAATGATGCTGGTTTCATTACAAGTTTTTATTTTATTTTTATGTAAATTTCATGTTCACAAATTTTTTCAAAATCCAAGAACAGGAAAGCAACCATTTGCAATATGCTCTTCATTTAAAAGTTTCACATAAAAAGAGTGCTTAATGATGCTTATGTAACTTCCAGTGTCCATATAATAATTTCTTCTGTACATTTGTTTTTATGTCTCCATAATAGAATTAGGGCCTATACAGATAATATATAATTGATGTTTATGTACCCTATGTACATACATGTATTATGTTGTTTTACATTTACATTTATGCATTTAGCTGACGCTTTTATCCAAAGCGACTTACAGTGCATTCAGGCTATACATTTTTTTATCAGTATGTGTGTTCCCTGGGAAATGAACCCATGACCTTTTGCGCTGCTAACGCAATGCTCTACCACTGAGCCACAGGAACACCATGTTTACATGTTTTTCGCTGGTAATAATATAAAACGAATCACTACAGTTGAATAATATCATTGAATCAGTCAAACGAGTTAGCAAACAACTGAATCGGTTCACAAACACTCCGTTCAACCACTTTTTAGAAATTTAATTTTGAGAAATGTCTTTTGTCATGTGGACAAGTACGCATTTTGATTATGCATTAGCATGAAATCCATTTTCCAGATTTTCTAGTTGCAAATAAATTAAAATATATTATACTTTAAATGTATTTTAAATGCAATTATTTTAACTTAGAGTTTTTTGACCAACTTGTTATGCAGGCCTGCATCTTTATATGTAATTTCATAATTATTAATATTGTCTTTGAAATAGATTTAGTACTTTTAAAACACATTAACCTTAAAAGTAATATCAATTAAAATTTTAAATTATAAGTTTGTGTTACATGCGATTTAGTATTAGTAAAAACATCAAAAAAGTGTACTTTAATCAGAATCAGAATAATTGCTTTAATAAATGTTTTAATAATCTTTAAAGCGTATCAAAAGATTATTAATACATAATGATTTAAAATGTACTGTATTTTAAGGTCAAAACTTTTAATCTGACATTATCACAAAGTACACTTTGTTTAGAAACAGACATAAACATAGAAAGTGTCTCTTTAAGTGACCTTTATTTCATTAATATTATCTGCGAGTACAGTTTTTTTTTTAAAGATACACTTTTAATATTTGAAGTGCACAAGTGCATATTCAGTACAATTAAGCACACTTCTTTTTCACAAGGGTATAAATAGATGGATGACTATTATATAAGTTTTTTTTTTGTTTTTTACATTTTTAAGATTTGTAATATTATACAGCTTTATTAAAAAGGGAGCTAGTGCATTTGTCATTGTTACATCCAAAAAGTTGCCATGTTATTCTTATAAGTATATTATACTTGTATTATAGCAGCATCAAACCTAAAGTAGGTGTCTTAATGCTGTCTGTCTATAAGTTGTAACTCCAGGCTCATTGGATCTTTAACAGGATCAACACACAGAGTGAGCACGACAGGCTAAGATACATGTGCCAATTAACCTTAATTACTAATAGACTCTGGTAAACTTCATTTTCTGTCTGTCTTGATTACCTCAGAGGCGTCGCTGCATTCTAGTGAAATGAGACGAGCCCCCTGCGCTCTCCTGTGATTCACTAACATGATCCAACCTGCTTGGGAACGCCGAAGTCTGAGGGCTGGGAAAGGCACTGAGATTGTGTTTGATGGTGCATAATTGGCATTCAGAAACTCTGGATAGTTTTTCTGTGTGTGATGATTCTCTGACTGTGTCATAATGAGGGAAATTATTTCTGTCTGTGATCCCCACAGGTAAAATACCCTCCCTCACTGTTCTCAGATCACTGGCAGCACAAATGCATCCACTGGCTATGTGCAGAATAAAGTACTAGTTTACTGCTTACAGACTAGTGTGCAGTATACACAATATGCTTTTTTTTTTTTTTTTTTTAATGACCAACATGATCATCTTAGTTCATGGTAGTATCATTAATTAGAACTAAAACTTCAATGAAAAGCAAAAAAAAAAAAAAAAAAAAAAAAAACCACAACACCCCCCCCCCTTTAAATAAACATGAAATAACTAAATAAATGAATGAAAATATAAAAATGAATTTTCATTTCTGAAAGTTCCCAGGACAATCTTTCTTGTTTCTATTTAGTTTAGGTTTTAAAATAACTAAAACTGAATAAACTGAAACTAAAAACTTAATAATAAAAAAAATAACTATATAGGTAACAATAAATAAATAAATAATAATTAATATTATTATTAAATAATTTTATTAAATTATTATAATGGCACAGTGGTTGTCAAATTGCAAATAAACAAAAACTAAATAGACATAAAAAAATCTAAAATGAATAAAATGACAATCACAAAACAATATTACTAAAATTTTAGCTAAAAATTAAAGTGAAAACAGAAAATATAATATTAAAAGTATAAAAATAAAATTTAATTCAAATTTTTAACAATAATTATAATACTAACAGCATCTCAAAATCATAAAAAATAATTACTTAAAATAAGGGAAAATAACTGAAACCAAATCAAAATATATTATACCTAGTTTCCAATGTTTCTTATTTTCAAAAATATAGACTAAAGCAAATAAACACAAATAAACAAAATTCCTAAAAATAAAAACATAAAATATAAAATTCAATATCACTGATACTAAAATAAAATGCACATTGAGCATTTGCATACTGTGAAAGTTATTAAATACAGCAGAAATATTACAAGCAGAATGTTAGTATGCAATTCCAAATGTAACCATTCTCTTTCATCAGCTTTTTGACTGCAAAAATGGATTTTGCTGTGTTTTTGATATTCATGAAATCTTAAGGTTAATGGTTTAGAAGACTATGACGTATATGCTGCTTTCAAGTCATTCTGGGAAGTTCATCCGTACAAGTTCAGAAGATTAGGATGTGATGGGCTTTCAACTGATTTGGGTCAGAATAAATGACTTGCTGGGCAATTTCATATATTTATATTCTCCAAAAAAAAAAAGAAAAGAAAAGGTTTTAGCACTTAGAAGCACAAAATGAAGAGCAAAGGATGTGAGTCTTTTATGTTCGATGTATTTCGTCATTCTCACAATGTAGTTTGGTCACACAAGCATGATAATTATGAAGTCGCAAATACAGACCTGTCAACGTGACAAGATGAAGGAAACAATATGCATGGAGCAAAATCTGCAATGCACTGCATACTAAATGCCTACTTATATAGCAATGGGACTAGAAATAATGGCTCGAGTCAAGGTTCGGATATTGTGATTCCATGCATGAAGAACGTACAAGCCTATAGCGGACTGTACAGATGAGCAGCGTCTATGCATGACCTTCCAGCAGGTGGGCAGGAGGAAAAGGTCAGCTGTGTATTCTCAGAGCTTCAGAAGAGCGTGCGATCGCATGTATAGGGGATGAGTGCACGACAAACGCATCCAATTAACAATAAAGATCAAGAGGTTATAGACACTAAACACACATACTAACCACCTGAGGTGTGTCTAGATTTATGCTCTGTTCACAGATGCTGAGATTTATTCTTTGGAGGTTTGTTGGAGCTGCATTACAGCAGCGTTAGTTTAGTTTCATTAAAATACTATTAGAGTTTCTATTTGCATTTTGAATGTTTTCATTGTAATTACAGTTAAAGATTTAGCCATTTTGTTTTCATTATTTTTATTTTATTTTATTTTAGTTTATTTTAGTTTAGTTTAGTACATCAAGTTAAACTAAATGAAAATGAGAAATGTTGCAATGGCAAATTCCTGATATAAAGTTCTTATATAGTTTAAAAAATTACTTTAATTAAGTTAATGTTTATTTTATTTAAGTAACAAAAATTTGTTTAATGGTTTTAACTAAAATAACCCTCGATCACTGTGGGTGTTTCTACAGATGCCATACAGGGTTACTTCAGGTATTAAAAAATATTATTTGGCCCTTCCACAAATTAAGGCCTTAAAAGATCTTAAATTGGAGCAGAAAGTCAATGAAGACAATGCATGTTGCATGCATTACAAAATATGAATATCTTTGTCAGTATTGTCAGTATCTTTTCAATAAAATTCCAAAATTTATCTTAAATCAGAGACATTTACTTGAGATACAAAATTAATATGATGTCTGGTTTTTTAAGCATTTGAACAAATTGAATGAGTTATCTTTAAAAAAAAATGAATGAATTATCTTAAAGTAATAATATCTGTCAACAGAATATGAAAATTAGTTTTCCCTTTTAATTAAGTTGATTTGACTGAGTAGATATTTGTCCTTTTTTATTTGATCATAAATTCACTTCATTTTTGATGAATTCCTCAGAAATCAAGACTTATCATCATATGCAATTTTTGTATATTGATTTAAAAAATAATTAAGCTATTTTGTGAGAGTGTAAAATTAATTAAAAATGAATGGAGATCTGTTGGAAGTTGTATTTTCAAACTCTGAAGTGCTGCTAAATGCAACTCATTGTGTGTTCCTTAGACATTAACATTTAGAGAACATAGTGACACATTGTGTTCCCTTTGATTTATTCCTAAAATATTCTTCAAATGATCTTCAAAATGTCTTAAACTTACCTTCATAAAATTTGCAGAAACCCTGCCATGACAAAAAAATAAATAGAGCACTGGGATGACATAACATGTAAATTAGCATCACCCTGTTTCCATTGACAAAAAGCCAATAGGATTTTTCCATTGGCTTTCGAATTATTGAATAAAAGTATATGATTCCTACATGTTTTGTTGATCAAGATAACCTTCAGAAATGAACAGCTTTGAAGCATAAATGCATTCACCAGAAGTAAAAGTCTAAAGCCTCACAAATTGGAAACATACGTTTTTGTGAGATACAAGAAATAACATTAACATTGAATAAATAACATTCACCTTTAACACATAAGCAAAATTAAAATGCCCTTGATGTTAAATTGCATTACAAGCTAAAATTGCACTGTGAATCATAAAGCCAGTGGCGTTCTCTCATTTCAAGGTGTCATCTGTGCAGAAATCACTCTAGAGGTGTCGACATGTCTCTCATAATTACACCGTCACCTCAGTTCTTCTCACTGCCACATATTGAGAATTCAGAGCTCTTTTGGGCTTCAGAGGTGTGCTGAATGTGTCTGGGTTTCTACAGGACATCGATGTGCCAGTGCTGCTGGCATTTCAGTCCCCTCTGCTGGTGGATCGTCGGCTTTGGACCGGATCTCCCAGCATCCACCTCAATGGCTTTTAAGGCTTTGTATAGGTGGGAGACAAATGCCACACTCACAAAACCTCCAACGCTCTTTCATGGGCGACTCAAAGCCTCTTCAAATATTCATAACGGCTCCATCAATAAAGCGACCCTCACTTGTGGTTTAACTTATGATGAAGCATCCATAAAATGTGCTATGTGTTGCCTATCCATAAAATGTGTTATCCACATTTATTTTATAGCTCTAGACCCTTACTGTATAGCACTTGACTTGTTTCTCTAGGAATTTTAGAAGAAATATCTGAGACAACATATTGCAATGGTCATGAATCCGGTCCATGGACTTCCATTCGCTCGCCACCAGAGGTCACTCCTCCATCATATTAATTCCCACGCCACACAGACTGTTACACATCATCCTGGACTACATTTGCCAGCAGCCATTTCACTAATCACGCACTCACACCTGAGACCAATCACACAATCACACACCCTACATAAACCATGGACTTCCTTGTTCAGACCGTCGAGTATTGTTCTTTGTATATCGCTCTCCTAGTGGTAGCTGCTTTACCGAGCCATTCCGTGTTTCTGTTTAGTTCCAGTATTGTTTTGCGTTTATCACTCTCCTAGTGTTAGCTGCGATATGGAGCCAGTCTTGTTGTGCACATTCACAGAGATGAGATGCATATTTTTATTTATGTCTCATGGATGAGATTGCGGTGAACAGGACGACTTGTTTCCTTTGGAATACATGAGATGCACATGTAAACAAATATGTCAATCGAAATTTAGGGTCCATGTAAATAACTTTCACTAATGCACATCTCCATTGTCAACTTTTTAGGAAATGCAACTCCTAATTGCATTGCTAAAAAATTAAGTTTATGGGTGTGTCAAGTCAAGAATCATTGCAAAAGCTAATTATTATCGATCATAAGTTGTGAATGTTGACTAAATGTTACAGTGTGCACACATTTCTTATACAGGTAAAGAAAAACACTTGCCAGAAAATACTTCTTATTCAGCTATTTTATGAGGTGACAGACTTTTGTGACTAATCTGTTTCAATACAAAAATGATAAACTATAGAGTGCAAAAGTTGGTTACGGAAGTAAAAATTCCATTCATTTTCTCCATAGGGAAATGTATTTTTAACGATTACTTATAAACCATTAAAGACAGACCTACTGTGAGCTCTGAGGTTGTTAATAGATGGTAAATGCTTTTGTTGAAGCCATCTGTTCGCATTTGGTTAACGTATTTGTAAAATAATCATGTTTAACAGCTGAATTTGTGGTGAAAATCTACATTATACATGATCTCCACCAATCAAAAGAGGTAATTGAGTACATTTTGAAATGAACTTAAAATATATTGTTTATAAAGATATAATCAACAACTTTAAATGAATAGTTTTATATTTCTCTATCATTTTTAATTCAATTATGTCATTCGCAATGCTTCATGGAATTGTAGTTCTTTTCCTCATTAAATCTGTTAAGTGTCTTGTCTTTTTGTCCGATTTGAACAATTTTGTGCTTCAAATTAAAATTCAAAAAGTTTGTGATGTTGTGATTCTCACATCGCAGCTGGTTGGTTTGGTTCATGGCATATAATGCTTTAAAGAAGACTTTTATTTACAACCCTTATGCATTGGAAAAATACTTCCAGAACCAACGTCGCTGAAAATGTGTGAAGCCCTAATGCACTCTATACGATACATTAAAGTGCGTCTTTTGCTCTTCATTTTGTCATATTAGGGCTAAAAAAGTGAGAAAAAGAAAAAAAAAAGCACATAATTATAATATTGGTCAACGCACTGATTCAGAACACAATTATTTCAGTGCACATCACATTTCACAGCCATAAGAAAGAGTTTCTGGGTGGAAGGTAGCGTATGTTTGATGTTGTCAATCACCTGATGCAGGTTTGTGATTACATGTTAACAGGAGAGAGCAGAAGCCAGGACCGGCCATTCTCGATCGATTCGAGGCTCTCTAGGGAAGAAGACTGGAGCACAAAAAATGCCCCCCATCTTATTTTACAGGGCCCGTGTCATGAGAAAGCATTCAATATTTCATCAGTCCTCACAAAATAACATCTTTTCCCCTGTGCTATTTTCCTCCCCACCGCTCTTCATTCGACTGTAACTCGCTTGCATTTATAATGAAGCATTTGATCATTAATGCTCTAAATATTTCCACACACACAGAGGAATAAACAAAATGTGCTATTTGCACTCGAATACATTAAATGCGACAGCGAATGCTCAGATATTAGAACGGGATTCAATTTCACAGACAAGCAAAGATATACGCTTTGATTTATTCTGCTAAAACACACTTAAAAAGCCATGAAGTTAAAAACATAATGCGCTGTTATGGGAAATAGGATGGCGAATTATTGAGTTATTGGTTTTCCGATTCCCACTTTGCTGATGCAGGGTTATTTTCGCCTTATCATTGTATTGAAGCTTTCCAAAAAAAAAAAAAAAAAAAATCATTAGCGCACGCAACATTTGATTACAAAAGCACACCTCCATGAAATTGCAGTGATTGTATAAACCCGCTCGGCTTTTCTCATCAATCGAAGAGTGCCTGATTATATTTATCCGAGGATGCCTCATCCAAAATTGAAACGGCTTCTCACAGAGCCAATTTTAATAGAATTTGATAGCTAAAATGCATATTACATCAGTTTATTTTCCTGTCAGGATGAAGGTAATGGATCACGTAAATGTTCGGGCTCTCGCCTACAGCAATTGTTGGTCCTCGTTGACCCTTGCGCTCCAGGGGAACGTTTTTAATTGGGGAAAATGTGCAGAAACGACCAATTGCTATTCCGTTGGGTCACCGGAGTGCAAGTTTTGCCGCCAGCAAGCCGGCAGGTTCTTTTGTTCCTGGCTGATCTGGGTACAGATGATGAGGATTTATTGCAAATGAGGCTCATTTCGGGCCTAATTCCTCGCACCTCTGCGTGCACTGCTCGAATCCGCCACTGAGAAGAAGTCCACGCCTCATTTATTTCCCCTCACGCACAGAATGCCGCACATCTGATAAAGACGCCACTCCAGTGTTGTAGCATGGCACGTTTATCCTCATGACACAGCATTCGTTTGACACCGCCGATAATCTGCGGCCTCCATCTTTTGCACAGTGTTATCAGTCGCAGCGGGCCGGGGAGCCTCCGTTTAACGCAGTGAATGATAGGCGTCGGATTACAACAGCCGTGGGACTAAATTACCTGCATTAGTAACAGCAAAGGGAGAATCAATCAGAGCGAACCTTGTAATCAATAGATTAAGCAACAGCGTCTCGTGGGAGGATGTATACAGACATGTGTGGAATATTGAGTTGAAATAAATGTTTCTTTTAACTCTTCAGAGACGTTGTTTGGTAATCAAATTAGGAGTCTATATTGGAGCATATCATTTCACTCAGCTGATATTTTAGACAACATGAACGTCAAGAACAAGTCCAGGTTTTATTTCACTTCTACATCTAAAGAAAACAGGAGATTATATTTTATTATATATTAGATTCACCTCGATTAATTCAAATCTTTTGACTCAAATGTGATCAGCAAAAAGTATGTTTAGATTCACTCAGTGACTATTTTTGAAGGTTACATACTGTGAGTTTAAGTCTTTTGTGTTTTGAGTGAGTCAATGATTCATTTATATCAAGCTGTTTAGATTCAAAAAGACAGACTGATTCACTCATTTGGTGACTCTTTCTGCAGTTTACATGCTGTAGTTATGCTGGCAGGTGGCAACAAGGTGGCAACTGGTAACAACTCAATTGATTGAGTTGTTCATGACCGAATAAAGCCTTATTATACTTTTACTGAATTTGCATGTCTACAAATGTACTTAGAGTAAAAAAGAAAGTATTTTTGAAAGGGACATTGTGTTTCTCCAGCAAGAAGATGGATTTAGATTCATTCACTCTTTCACGGACTCTTTCTGCAGTTTACATGCAGTAGTTATGCTGGCAGGTGGTAGCAAGTGAGTCATCTCTGTGTTATGAGTGACTCATTGATTCACAGTCCTTCATGACAGAATCATATCTTATTATTATACTTTTATTTTATTTTTTTAAATTTGTATGTCTACAAATCTAAAAAAGAAAGTCTTTTTGCAAAAGACATTGTAAGCATTACTCATTTTAAGATTTGTTTAGATTCAATCACTCATTCAATGACTCACATACAGTAATTTTGCTGGCAGGTGGTGAAAAGTGAGCAGTTTTGTGTTGTGATTCACTGACTCAATTCAGTCATTCATGGCTGCCTTATTCTCTTTTATTAAAATGAATGTTTACAAACCTACTTAGAGTAAAAAACAAACAAACAAACAAAAAAAACAAAAAAAAAACCTTTGAGCAAAAAGATTTGTTTAGATTCACTCACTCATTCAGTGACTCTTTCTGCAGGTTGTGTCAATCATCTGTATTTTAAGTGAGCCATTGATTCGTTGACACTTTGTTTATGACAAATTCAAGTCTTAGCGACAAGGTGGCAACAAGTGAGTCATCTGTGTGTTATGAGTGAGTCACTGATTCACTGACTCAGTCGACTGAGTTGTTCATGACTGAATCAAATTTTGTTATCCTTTTCAAATTGTAAGAGTTTCCCCACAAATGACAACAGTGCAGATCTGTCATTTTTTTTTTTTTATTTAGTTAGTCAACTACTGGGTGTTTTATTTGAAAATAGCTATAATAGCCTAAATAAATGATAATTTTAGTGAGCTTACAAATCAGTTTTTTTGAATGAATCTTACGGTTTCATTTGCTTAAAAGATTTGTTCTTAGGCTTCGTTTTTCTTGATATTCTTTGCATTGTGACAATATTTTCATCACATTTAAGCACATCCATCCCTAAATATCAAGTCTATATAAAGTAAACAGGTGGTTATGGTATTCTGTATTATTTTCAAACGTTCATACACAACACCGATGGCTAATGGTGCCTGAAACGCAGCGCATATCTGACTTCATGATGGCAGCGGTTACAACTAATGAGAAAAACTGTGTCAGCTCCTTCAGCAGTAATAAATAATTCTTAGAATGAATGAATATGAGGGCAACCAGAAAATACAGCACTCTCCCTTTATTACAAATGTCCAAGATAATATTTTACTCATTAAAATCTCCCAACCCTCCTTCAGGACGACGCCTCGTGCTTCACCCCAGGGAGAGTTTTATTATCCTTATAATTTAATATCCAGCTCAGGTTTATATGGATCTACCGCCGAGCTTATGAAAACACTCCCCCTTCAGGAGTGCTCCGAGGAAAGTCTCTTTCTCATTAGTGTAAATGTTGCATGAATAATCCAATTGTCCCTACCCATGGCTCATTTAAAGCATCAGCCGATGATAGTATTGTAAAATCCTCTCAGAGACGTTGACGGATATTGAATTTGCATCTGTAAATAGTATTTTAATTTGGCTTTTGAGTGCATGGAGAATCCTGGAAATGCTGAATCGCTCATCTGCTCCTCTGGTGTGTTTGAGAAACGAAGCTGTCTGAAAAGACATTTGAGCATCGTTTTCAAAAGCGGCCTGTTGGAATTTCATTATTAGGTCGCTTTTGCATTTGATTCGATTGAGTTTGTCTGAATTTTGTTTGAGTTTGTTTTCATCCTCTTATTTTTATTTTTTAGTTCTGAGTCACATTAGATTTGCATCATTAATGTAAATACCAGCATTAGCATTAGCGACAGCTGCATCACAGTCTGTCATTGAGATACTAATACAGTTTTTGTTAATATTTTGAATTAGATTTAATTTTTATATTTTCTGTTTTCACTTTAATTTTAGTTAAAGTTTTTGTAGTTAAAACAACAACTAGCAACTAGGTAAAATAAAATAAGTATTTATATGTATATTTTATTTTCAGTTAATGTTTATTTTAGTTCAAGTAATTACATTTATTTAATGGTTTTAAGATAGTCATTGTTAATATTTTGAATTTGATTTAGTTATTGACTTTATATCTTATTTAATATTTTCTGCTTTAGTAATATTGTTTTGTGTTTTTGTCATTTTTATTCAAGTCTTTAGAAAATATGTCTACATACTGTAGTTTTAGTTGATTCAGTTTTAGTTATTTTAGTACTTCAACTTAAAAAAAGAAATGTTGCCTTGACAACCAAGTTAAATTTTTTTTCAGTTTCAGTTAATGTTTATTATATTGTTTGTTTTTGTAATGTTTATTATCATATTTGTTAATATTTTGAATTTGATTTTACTACTATATTCTATTTAATATTTTCTGTTTAATTTTACTCTAATTTTAGTTAAATTTTAGTAATATTTATTCATTTTAGTTTTTTTGAAAAAAAAAGTTATTTTATTACTTTAACTACTAAACAAAAAGTAGAAATGCTAAATAGTTTGTTAAAATGTTAAATAGTTTCACTTTATTGTCACACATTGTTTTCAATGTAATTTTAGCTAACTTTTTAGTAATTTTTTACTTCAACTTGAACTAAATGAACATTAGAAATGTCACCATATGTTCTTTTTTAAAATATAAAATTTTCAGTTTCAGTTAATATTTATTTTATTTCAAGTAATGCAAATATTTTTATAGTTTCAGTTTCAGTTAATAACCATGTTCTATACACACATTTCAGCTAATTTAAACCGAATTGTAAACCGAGAATCGCTGTGCCATTATTTCTGGTTTATTATGATGGCATCCTAAATAGCCCACAGAAACCGGTTGGTCATTTTACACGTTGGTCAGACGGTTTAATATCCGCAGACTGGAGCCGTTGACCTCAGATGTCAATCTCACATACAGGAACGTGTCAATTCAGCAGCCGAGGCCAGCGAGCGCCCTTCAGTTTATCTGAAGCAGAGTGTTTATTTGAATACACAGAGACTTGGCCCTGCCCCGACATCCCATCAATATTAATACGGGACAGGCAAATTGTGTCCCTCTGGCCTGACGGCAGCGAGCTGCCAAAAACAGCAAGGACATGAGACTAAGAGCCAGATTTACTGCGTCCCCCAAGAGCCATTTACTGCACGTTTGTTAGCAAATGCATGTTTGGAAGACAAAGGCCATTTTTTGTACCTGTCCTAATTTTTGGATGTGTTCCTTTTATCAGTTTTCAGATGTGTAAATGTGTGTTTTGATGAAACGCCATTCACACAATAAGACAAGGAATGTGTTTTAGGTAAAACAGGCTGTTTTGATTCTACGTTGATGTTAGAAACCATCTAGATAATCGCATCAAACATGGGATGCTGTGTCCAGATGTCCTCCTGTGTTAAACTCAGTGTGTTGGTTTGTTTTTGTCTTTCTCTCTGATTTTCTCAGCGGAAGGCTTCATTAAAGTGCATCTACTTCAACCCAAAAACCACTGACTGAACTGATTCTGTGGACCCCGTTTGAAACGAGACTCGTCTGTCTAGCAAATGACATGACTGCTTCAAATGCAGTCTGACCGCGAGAAACACACTTCCCTTCAGGGAAAGCGAGAGAGCAGACAACTTCCTCCTTTCCTTGAAGACACACTGGGCCCTATTTTAACGATCTAAGTGCATGGTCTAAAGCGCACGGTGCAGGTGCACTTAGGGCGTGTCCGAATCCACTTTTGCTAGTTTAACGATGGGAAAAACGGTCGACGTGCCCGGCGCATGGTCTAAAAGGATTGTCCCTATTCTCTTAATGAGTCATGGGTGTGTTTTGCGCATAATGTGGAACAAACCAATCAGAGTCTCATCTCCCATTCCCTTTAAGAGTGAGTTGCACTCGCGCCATGGTAGATTCGCTATTTACACGGCGGAATTTGCAAGAGCAAAGACTGAACGCGTCTCCAGAGAGGAAACGGATCTGCTCGTGCTCGAGCAAATAGGTAGGCTAATTCTGATACATGCAATGACTATCCATCATGACATGTAGGCATTTTTATATATATATAGCCTACACAATTATAATCTTTTACATTGTAATCCTTTATTTTTTAATATTTGGCATGTTTGTGTGCTGCTGCGTGTCCCTTTGTGTGTAATCAGAGTGTATGTGCGTTGTGGACCTGCCTATAGGCGCATATTGCTAATGCGCTCTTTAAATAACAAAAAAAAAAAAAAAAAAAAAAAAACCTACTGCGTCATTGACTTTAGACCAGGTTTTAGTTGGTCAATGGCGCAGTCTATTTCAGTTGCCTCAAAATAGCAACGTGCCAACAATGCACCTGAACACACCTCGTTTTCAGACCAGCATGCCCATGGGTGCACAAATGGGTGCAAATGCATTTGCTATTTAAACAACGTTTACAGGACGTGAAAATGATAACTGAGTCCAGAGGCTATAAACACCCAGTTGATTTTGATGGTAGAATTACAACTCAGACATAAAATTAATTATTTACTCACCCTCATGTCGTAAACCCATACAGCCAAAAAAAAAAAAAAAAAAAAAAAAAAAAAAAAAAAAAAATTAGATATGCTTTTCAGGTATTTTTGAATATATTTCAAAAATATACAAAAAATGGCCAAAATATGTATCACTAATATAGATATTTTAATTAATTTATTGAAATATATTTCCAATAAGTTTACTTTCCTCATATTTATTAGCAGTTTTTGACTATGTTTGGCCATATTTTCAATGTAAATATATGTATATTGTCCGTCGCATTCACTCAAAAATAAGTTTTTAAAAAAATATATTTTTCTATTAAAAAAAAACAAAAAAACAAAAAACAACTAAAGAATATTTATTTTTATTTATTTAGTCATTTAGCAGACGCTTTTATCCAAAGCGACTAACAAATGAGGACAACAGAAGCAATCAATTGTAGTATTAAAACAACTAAAACAGGTCCAAAACTAAAAGCTAATGCATAAAACAAAATTTCAAAACTTAACATTTAAATGAAAACAAAAAAATAAAGTTAAAAACAATTCAAAATATTAAAGAACAAAAGATATAAGAGTATAATAATGATTCTAACATAACACTAAGCCAAACACCAAAAAACAATTACATATGTGTATGTACAACCACACACACACACACACACACTTATAAATTCAATATATTATTTAATTTCCATTTAGTTTGTTGAAGTACTAAAATAACTCAAATTAAATAAAACTAAAAAAAAAAAAAAAAAAAAAAAAAAAACCTATACAGACAAAATAAAAACTATTAAAATGACAAACATTATTCCAACTTTAACTAAAATTAAAACATAAATCAAATACAAATAAAACTACATTAGTTTATCAGTACTCCTAAAAAAAAATAACACTGAGCCAAACACATATGCAAGTAGTAGGAAAGAGGAGAAATAAAAAGTGATACTTATTTATACTTATACTTACTTATACTTATTTTGACTTAAATTTTATTTATTGACAATACAGATGTTAAAATATATCTATTTAGATATATTTATATATTTTCATTAAGTTTATTTATTTGCTTGCTTGTCATTTTTGGCAATATTTTCTGTGTATGTGTATTAAATTGTTCACAACATATTGCATTCAAACAAAAATATGTTTTCCAGATATTTTAAAATTTTAAATGATTTCAAAAAATTAAAGTGACCAATATATGTATTGCTCATACGATGTTATAAATAAATAAATAAATAAAAAAATAAAATATACTGCATTATGTTGTGTACAGTTTATTTAGTTTATTATTAAGTTTATTTCAGTTTCCTCGTATTTTGTAGTTATTTTTGTTATATTGTCCACAATAAACTGTATTAATTAAAAATGTATTTTGAGATTTGGAAAGCATTTTATGTCTAACATATGTTGGATATATTCTGTATTTTTAATATATTTTATTTTAAATTTTAAAAATATATTTTGTTAAGCTGTGCCATTTACAATATAGTTAGCATATATAGTCAACACATATTTTGGCACATTTTAAACTGTCATTGAAGAAAATTATTCACAAAATCTCATTTGTGTTCCACAGAGACCATCATACAGGTTTGGAGCAGCCCATGGGTGAGTGAGTTTTCATTTTCGGGTTAACTACTCCTTTAGCAGCGCACAAGATGTCTTGTTAAAGCACAGCCAGGACAGCAGAAGGTGTTCCAGGCGTCTCAAGGCCGATCAGGTGCTCGCTGATGGGTGGAGAACAGGCCTGGCAAAACCCCACGCCTCTTGTCACTTTATTAGCAGGTTAGAGCTCTTTTCAATGAATGACAGTCAATTGAAGCCGTCCTCGGTAAATGATCCGAGAAGCAGCAATGTGCCGCTCAGACACTGATATCTCAGGGATTCGGCGTGTTTGGCAGGAGAAAATTCCCTCATCACAACCTGAATCCCACGGATTACAGCTCCTCCATTTGTATGGCGAGGTTATGAGACGGAGAGGGGCTCATTTCGCGGGTTTGGCAGCCGTACGGATTCGGGGCCTCGGGGGGACGTGAAACCGGTGTAACGGCTCTGTGATGCTAATGAAACACACGCAGCTTAGCATCTGTTTCAGGACCGATCAGAATGAGCAACGGCTGTCTGAAATTAGTCAAGAAGTGACTGTGAGGAATTGGATGGGGATGTTCATTTCACAAACATGACAATAAAGGTCGTTCTGTAGGGCTTTTTAGCAGTGGGGATTACATTACAAAATAGCACCATTTAATTACCATGCTGCATTTATTTGATGAAAAATACAGCAAAAATACAGTAAAAATGTGAAATATTATTACAGTTTAAAATAAGTGATTTCTATGTGAATATATTGTAAAATGTAATTTATTGCTGTGATCAAAGCTGAATTTTCAGCATAATTTCTCCAGTCATCACGTGATCCTTCAGAAATCATTCTAATACTGATTTGCTGCTCAAGAAACATTTCTGATTATTATCAGTGTTGAAAACAGCTGTGCTGCTCAATATTTTTCTGTAAACCATGACACATTTTACTTTTCAGGATTCAAAACAGCATTTATTTGAAACAGAAATATTTTGTAACATTATAAATGTCTTTACTGTCACTTTTAATCAATTTAATGCATCCTTGATGAATAAATGTATTAATAAAGTATTAAAGTATTTAAAAAAATAAAAATGTATATATATAATATCTATAATATCTATCTATCTATCTATCTATCTATCTATCTATCTATCTATCTATCATCTGAGCCATATTTTATTTTCATTGAGAAACTATATATTAATATATTACATTTTGTTAATATTTTGAATAAGATTTTATTCTCACTTTTTCTGCTTTCTTTCTTTCTTTTTTTAGTAATTTTGTTGCTTGTTCTGTCATTTTTATTAGTTTTTTATTGTTTTTAATTTAGTTTTAGTTTTAGTTATTTTAGTACAAGTTACATTACATGAAAATGTTTCTTTAGCAAGTAACTGAAGTAAAACACATTAAAGCTTTTAATATTTAATTTCAGTACTGAATTTCAGTTAACAATGTTTATTTATTTATTTATTTATTTATTTATTTATTTATAGTTTTTAGTTTTAGTTAACTATAATAACTATAATCTGAGATGCTGGCCACATTCCTTTAATAGTTTTATACTGTTACAATGTTTCAAAACACTTCTCATTTGTGTCTCTTTTAATCTCCCCTCAGGTATTTGAGGAGGAAAAACCCGACACAAAGGTGATACTTCATCCAAATGAAGTCTCTTGAGCTACGAAAGATGAACTTCTGAGCAATAATTTGTCCTCCAGGCCTCTCTCTCATCCCATTTCTTTCTACTTCCTGTGGCGCCGCACCTTCTGTTGACGGGAACTATGCGCTCCGGCGGTAAAACAGTGTGATGTTCCTCTCTCTCTCGCACTGGCTGCGCTCCAGCCATCATGAGCTGCTAACTAATGTGCATCTCTTTCTCTCTCTCTCTCTCTGTGTTGTTCTCCAGGGATCATGAGCGCTCCTTCACCTGGAAAAGAGCGGCTGATGGCGCAGAATCACGGCCTGCTGCTTTATTTACCAGCTCTTTGTTTTATTCATGACGATTTAGTCTCGCTTCAGTCAATTGAAGGGAGTGACATGTCATCATCGGTCTCAGCAAGCAACTTTATGAATAATACGCCGTGGAAGAATTAATCTGTTTAAATAAACGTCTGTGCGACGCTCGATGCACGCAGAATGAGGAATGGAGACGCAGACCTCCACAGACAGACCAGCCGATTACAGGAGAGAGATTCCCTTCCCTTTGGTTTCTGTTTAGCTTTCCGTATGAGTGACATCTCTGTTGATCATTTGAGGATTTTCTCAGTTACTCTGATAATTATTGATGCTTTTGATGGATGCAATAAAAACATAAATCCCAAATTAGATGTGTTATAAACTACTTTCTAAAATACATTTTAATATAATTGGCATAAGCATGAAACAGTTAGTCCTATTGCTGAACAATTTTCCTTTTTTAATTTTATTTTATTGAAATAAAATAGTGAAGAGGCTTGACGAATACCATGTGCTTTTGAGAAATAAATCAGAAATGTTAAAAAAACTATTATGCAAAATAAATTTGGATATATTTGGCATAAGCATGAAACGTCTCGGCTACATATGTAACGGAGACGTCACGTCGTTAATGACTGACTTTGGGATCTCACTTAGAGAGACCAATCCACTTCGAGTGTAAACTAAACAAGCCAATGCACATTGGCATGCGATGATTGCATCCAGCTGCCACTGATGACAGCGCGAGCATAAATAGGCAACAGGTGCAACGCATACTCAGGTTTTGGCTGAGGAGCCGAGCCGGTAACCCGGCGACGGGACGTGACGTCTCCGTTCCCTCCTTCAGGGAATGAGGGTTACATACGTAACCGAGATGTTCCCTTTCAGTCGGTCACTCTCAACGTCACATCGGTAATGACCGACTTTGGGATCCCTACCAAAGCGCCATGGATGCTGCCCCTTCCAGTGTCCTGTGCAAGCCTCCTGCGCCCCCTTTTGGTGTAGGCCGGGGCTTGCAACAAGAAGGCCAGTCACTGTCGTCGTAGCACTACCCACTCAGTGAACTTGGATAACACTGGGAAAACATACCCATTCACTTGGAACAGGAACGTGCAGAAGTCCCATCCTTCCCGCAGGAGGTTTCGGAAGCACTTACACATATGAACAACCGTTTAGGTGCATATGGAAGATTAGAGGTAATTGTAACTCTCTTAAAAATGGCAGAAATCTGCTGGGGAACAAGGCTCTGAGGCTATACCGTGGAATTTACACATATGGGATCCATTTAGGTCTCTACATATGGAACCCAGCCCTCTACCGGTTCTCACGGATTCATCAAATGAGGGCCTGGCGCCAGACGTTCTGCCACGTCTGGCTGC
This sequence comes from Spinibarbus caldwelli, assembly GCA_039654775.1. Classification (NCBI taxonomy): domain Eukaryota; kingdom Metazoa; phylum Chordata; class Actinopteri; order Cypriniformes; family Cyprinidae; genus Spinibarbus; species Spinibarbus caldwelli. The sequence goes on from CM077239.1 coordinate 2,554,008, forward strand.
TGAGGGGACACAGGAGCTCGACAGGGTCTACAGACGGACTCTCTGGAGCGGTTTTAGCAAGCCGACCCGAAGCCGGGGCCTCTCAGTGTTTCTACCTGTTTGAGATGAGAACACAGGAGGATACCGGCTCCACACGAAGGCTATAGAACCTAGCGAACGTGTTGGGGGTCACCCAGGCTGCAGCTCTACAAATATCTGCCAGTGAGGCACCACGAGCCAGCGCCCAGGAGGATGTGACACTTCTAGTAGAGTGAGCTCTCAACCTGAACAGGCAGGGCACACCCTGTGCCTGATAAGCCAGGGTGATGGCATCCACTATCCAGTGGGCCATCCTCTGCTTGGAGACGGCATTTCCCTTCTGCCGGCCTCCATGACAAACAAGAGCTGGTCTGGGGTCCTGAAGCTTTGTGTCCTGTCTAAGTAGCAACTCAATGCTCGGACGGGACAAAGCAAAGCTAGGGCTGGGTCTGCCGCCTCCGAGGGCAGTGCTTGCAGGCTCGCCACTTGATCCCTGAAGGGAGTAGTGGGAACCTTGGGCACATAGCCAGGCCGGGGCCTCAGGATTACCCGGGAGTCCGCCGGCCCGAACTCTAGGCATGAATCGTAGACCGAAAATGCTTGCAGGTCCCCTACCCTCTTGATTGAAGCCAGGAGTCTTCATTGACAGAAACTTCAGCTCAACTGACTGGAAAGGCTCAAACGGGCCCTGCTGTGGTGATCTGAGCACCAAGAGGGTATGGAGGGGGGCCGTGGAAGATTTAGCCCTCTCTCCCCCCTAAGGAACCTGATGACCAGGTCATGCTTCTCCACCGACTTCCCTTCCACGGGGTCGTGGTTGGCAGCAATCGCAGCCACATACACTTTAAAGGTGGAGGGAGACAGCCTTCACTCCAACCCTTGCTGCAAGAAGGACAGCACGACTCTGATAGGGCATCTTCGGGGGTCTTCTTGGTGAGAAGAGCACCATTCGACAAACAGGTTCCACTTCAAGGCGTAAGCGTGTCTCGAAGACGGTGCTCTCGCCGAAGTGATGGTGTCAACTACCTCTTGGGGTAGGTCACCTAGAACCTCCGCGTCCTGTCCAAGGACCAGACATGAAGTTTCCAGAGGTCCGGACGTGGGTGCCACAAAGTGCCAGGTCTCTGAGTTAGTAGATCCTTCCTCAGAGGAGGAGCATCAGTTCCTGGAACCAGGTCCGAGTGGGCCAGTATGGCGCCACGAGCAGGACCTGCCCTTCGTCCTCCCTGATCTTGCACAAAGTCTGCGCAAGAAGGCTCATTGGGGGAAACACATACTTGCAAAGGCCCCGCGGCCAGCTGTGTGCCAGTGTGTCCATGCTGAGTGTTCCCTTGGTCAGGGAGTAAAACAACTGGCAGTGAGAGCCCTCTGGAGAGGCAAACAGGTCTACCTCAGCGGCTCCGAAACGTCTCCAAATCAGCTGAACCATCTGGGGATGGAGTCTCCACTCCCTGGGGAGCGCAGCTCGTCACAGCTCATCGGCTGCCCGGTTGTGCAGTCCCGGAATGTGAATGGCACAAAGCGAAGTTAAGATGCTTCTGACTCCAGAGGAGGAGGTGGCGGGTGAGTTGCGACATCCGACGGGAGCGTAGACCACCTTGTCGGTTGATGTACACAATGCTCACAGTGTTGTCCGTGCGGACTAGCACATGCTTGCCTCGTAAGCACCCTTTGAGATGGATCAAGGCAAGACGTACTGCTAGCAACTCCAGGCAGTTGATGTGCCAGTGCAGATGAGGGCCCGTCCAAATCCCTGACACTGTATACCCGTTGTACGTGGCCCCCCAGCCGGTGGTGGAGGCATCCGTGTACACCACAGCATGCCTGGAGACCTGTTCCATGGGCACTCCTGCCCAAAGGAACATAGGTTCTGACCACGGGATGAAGGTTTGGCGGCAAGCTGGTGTCACTTGGACCCGGTGAGTGGTGTCACGCCCACCTCGGGACTCGGCCATGGGGCCAGTGTTGAAGAGGCCTCATATGGAGCAGCCCCAGAGGCTTGACTGCCGCTGCAGCTGCTACATGCCTCAGGAACCTCTGAAACTGTTTCAGTGGGACCGCAGTCCTGCTCTTGAATGTATTCAAGCAGTCCAACACCGACTGAGCACGTTCCTGCGTGAGGAGTGCTGCCTGTTCAACCGAGTCCAACTCCATACTAAGAAAAGAGATCCTCTGCGTCAGGGAGAATTTGCTCTTTTCCCCAGTTGACCCGAAGGCAAGTCCCTGTGTTTGCACAACTGATCCCGAGACTGAGCTAGTATGAGCCAGTTTTCTGCGTCAGCATCTTGAACGGTAATTGATGAAGGGCTCTGTTCAAGACACGCAAGTCCAAGATCGGTCGTAACCCACCGCCTTTCTTGGGTAAAATGAAGTAGGGGCTGTCAAACCCCATCTTCATATTGGCTGGAGGGACCGGCTCCATCGCATCCTTCGCCAGTAGGACTATGATCTCCGTACGCAAGACAGGAGCATCGGCCGCCTTCACTGATGTGAAGCGGTTGCCGCTGAACTTGGGGGAACGCCTGGTGAACTGAGTCGCATAGCCGAGTCTGATGGTCCGCAGGAGCCAGCGAGAAGGTTTGGGTAGCCAGGCACCCAGACACCGTACAAGCTGGACCAGCGGGACCACCGATGTACCCGCAGTGGGGCAGCAAAGTGGAACGTAGGGACCTGGGCCGTGGGAGGACCAAAGAGAGGTCTGAGTGTGCGGTGCAATGGTTACCTGGTTCCATGGTTTGGCAGAGGGTGCGTGAGTAGAGCCTTTGATGATGCTCTCGAACTGCCCGCTGCTGCCTACTGGCGAGAGAAGAGGATGAGTGTGGTCCGGTGTTGGTGCGTCCGCAACTCTCCATGCCCTCTTGGGACCCAGAGACAGAGAGAAAACGGCTCTTTTGTCGAGATTTTTGGAAACAAAAAAAAAAAAATTCTCTACCCGGCCCTCCTCTGGGGGAGGGAGAGGTGCTTTCACCATCTCCCGAAAAGCAGTTCCCTCTCCCTCTTGCTCTTCTGCTCACCGCCAGGTTTGATGGGGGCCTAGACGGGTGGGGCGGCCTGCCTACGCCCAGCTCCGTGGCGCTGCTTGACTGGAGGCTGCTGCGGATGCGGCGCGGGAGCGGACGCAGGGGGCCACCCTCAGCGACGAGCAGGCTGGGGCGCTGCAGCCAGCGGACGGGTGGTGGCAGCAGCTGCCTGCTGGGGCAGGACGTATTGGATCGCCTCAGTCTGCTCCTGTGCAGCTGAGAACTACTGGGCCATGTTCTCAACTGTGTCGCTGACGAGGCCGGTCTGGGACACAGGGACCTTGAGAAACCGAACTTTGTCGGCGTCCCTCATGTCGACCAGACATAGCCAGAGGTTGCGCTCCTGGACCACAAGTGTGGACATCGCACAACCCAGAGAACTTGCATTGACCCTCGGAGCTTGGAGCGCAAGGTCAGTTGCTGTTCAGAGCTCTTTCAGAACTTCCGGATTGTGACCACCCTTGTGCAGGTCCCGCAGTGCTATAGCCTGAAGAACCTGCAGCAATGCCGTAGCATGTAAGGCGGAGACAGCTTCTCTACAGGCCACATAAGTATCGCCGGACAGAGCAGACGAGTACCTACAGGCCCGGGAGGGGAGGCACGGTTTGCCCTGCCGGGTGAAGGCGGTATTAGGACACAACTGCATCACAACCGACCGCTCCACCGGGGGGACCCCTGTATACCCCCTAGCTGCACCACTGCCGAGGGTGGTGAGGGAGGAGGAGCTAGCAGGTCGGTTTCTGGCAGTAAAAGGTGCCGTCCATGACCTGGTAAGCTCCTCATGCACCTCCGGGAAGAAAGGCACCAGGGCAGGGTGCTGAGAACCAGCGCAAACTACCCCGAGAAACCAGTCGTCCAACCTCGAGGGCTCGGGACATGGTGGAGGTCTCCACTCGAGCCCTACCCCCTTGGCGGCCCGGGAAAACATAGCCGTCATTTCCAGATCAGACTCATGCATTGCCGCCGCCCAGAGAGCAGCAGCGCAGCCGAATCTTCCTCTCCAGAAAGCTCCGGCTCACACTCCGATGCAGCGACCGACAGGAGGTATCCTGTTATTGTTACAGCGATTATACCCAGCGCATTCCCTCGGCCGCTCAACTGGTTGCGGAGCGCAAGAGGAGCGATGGTTCCTCGAGGGTTTGCCACCACTGTAACCCTCAGACCACCCGTACTACCGTCTGAAGTAGTCCTCGCCTGGCTGCAGCCAGGACAAGAGCCAGATCGAGGCAGGGAACGGAGCTCCGGCCCTTTTGAGGTAACGAAGCCTGGTCCGCAGCTCCGAGATGGATTATCTTCCTGCAATGGGAAGATAACTCATTCACAAACGCCACCTCAGCGTGCTTTATGCCCAGACACGTGAGGCAGCGATCGTGACCATCACCCAGCGCCAGGTAATGACCGCATCCAGAAACGCACGGGTGGTATGTTGTCTATAGCAAGACCCACATCGTCTTTACAAAGACATAACGTTGAGTTTGCCAGACGCAACGTCATCTTAAAAAGATGCACCCGTGAATGCTCTTTTAGGGAAAAAGCTCTTTTAGCGTGCTGAAGGGCACAGGGGAGATGGCTGCTTGCAACACAAACGGGGGTAGTGCAGCTTGATGTGTGCAACCCACTTGACACGGGAAAACCACCGCTGAAGCGCCGTACCACCAATACGGAGAGCTTTCAAAGAGCGCGCTGAACTCGTTCAGTCTTCTTCTTTCAGTAGAGTAGTCAGGAGCAAAACGATGTGATTGCTCGGCTCCGAAGCAAAAAGCTGAGTATGTGTTGCACCTGTTGCCTATTTATGGTCGCGCTGTTATCAGCGGCAGCTGGATGCAATCATCGCATGGCAATGTGCATTGGCTCGTTTAGTTTACACTCGAAGTGGATTGGTCTCTCTAAGCGAGATCCCAAAGTCGGTCATTACCGACGTGACGTTGAGAGTGACCGACTGAAAGGGAACTTAGTTAGCCCTATTACCCTATTTTTTAAATTTTATTTTATTGAACAAAATAGTGAAAGGATGAATACCATGTTCTTCAGAGAAATAAATTAGATATGGTAAGGCAGCTATTATCTAAAAAATGTATCTATGAGACCGCCACTAAATATTAAGTAAAAAAGGTAATTGCAACTCTTAGAATTGCAATTTTTTCTTGCAGTTGTGAATTCTCACAAATTTTCTCGGAACTGACTTTATTTCTCAGAATTGTAAGTTTATATTTCATGATTCGGACTTTTTTTTTCTCAAAACTGTTTACAAACTTGCAATTTTGAGAAAGTCAAAATTGTGAGTTTCTGTGATACAATTCTGAATTTGTAACTCGAAATTGCAAGTTTACAACTCGTAATTCTGACTCAGAATTTGTGAATTTATATTGTGCAATTCTGAGAAAAAAGTCAGAAATGTGAGAAAAAAGGTCAGACTTGTGCGATAAATTGAATTTGAATTTAGTTGAATTTAGTTAATTTGTTGAATATTTAGTTTCTCAGAGCCCTGTTAATGAAGAATTTCCCCTTTTTAAATTCTGTTTCATAAAAGAGGCAAGGAAGTGACATGTTTTGGACTCTCATTGCGTTTTCTCAGTATTTATGTGGTTCGAAAGTTAAGCAGCTGCTTTTACTGTCTGCTTTATTCAATAGTTTCAATACGTCTTTGAGGAAAAAGCCTGCAAAGTCTTGTGTCTGACGCTGCTGGGTTTTGATCCTGATGATGGAGGCTGATGATATAGATATAATGTATACTCAGATCATGTATAATTCAACAGTTTCCTCTTCATTACTGCAGGTGAAATTAATTCTTTATCACGTTCCTGCCGCCTCTCAACCAAAGTGATCCTCTAATCCGCAAGAAAAGTGCAGCACCTGGATTTTCCTGGTTTAATCTTTTCTTTCTGATAGTTTAAAGAGAGAGAGAGAAAAAAAAAATCACCCCAAAATGAATTTTGTGTCATCATTTATTCACCCTCATGTCATTTTAAACCCACATGGCTTATTTCTTTGGTATAGAAGACATTACAAGACGCAAACCAGTGTAATTTTACTATCATTGAGATACTATTAATTTAAACATTTTAATTTTAGTTAAAGTTTTAGTAATTTTGTTGTGTTTTTTTGTCAATTTTAGTAGTTTTTGTTTTTTATATGTTGACAGTTTTTATTAATTTGTATTTTAGTTATTTTAGTAAAAAAAAAAAAAAAAAAAAAAAAAAATAGTAAGAAATGAAAAATGTTGCCTTGGCACAAGCTGAAATAAAAACAAAAACAAAAAACAAAACACACAACACAACACACAACACAAAACAATGAGACTTTCATGGTGCTTTTTTGACCTAGGAAAAAAATAAATCACAGTCCACTTTCATTGCACGGAAACCCGGTTCAAAACATCGCCTTTACCAACATTACAGTGAGACATTTAGATTTTTTTATTGATCAATCTCGCTTTAAACACCATCCATCTCTGCTGTCACTCATAACCTGGGAATGATTTCTCCAGCATATTCCTCAGCGATTATGACCGGCTCTGCCGCCCGGCTGAGCATGTGACTAATTGATTATTCATTCATTATTCAATTGCCATATGAGGATCATATTACAATTTCAAATTTTGCGAGCGGATACGCAAAAACCCATCGCCTGTGTGCATTAGAGCGGACCTGTGAGTCGCGGCGCCCTCGAGAGATGCCAAATAGAAAGTTACAAGGAAAGTTGTTGGCCTGACCTTCTTAAGGCCACGAGGCGAAACTTTCCTTCCGCGCCATGCGGGGTCGTCCGTTAATTTAGCCCACTTCTCTAGAGAGAGGCAGAAGTGTGGCGGTTATGAGGGAAAAACTTTGCTCTTGCTAAAAATAACCACCTTTGTGGGTCAGCGACTGGCTGATATTGATCGCTTTAAATGACTCTGCGCTGCTCACGCACGGCTGTCTCTCTGCGTGTAAAAGCTGGTGATGTGGGATATTGGTACATCAGCACGACAGGCCATGATGCATAAACGCCTTCCTCTATTGATTCATTGATCTGTCAGGGGAGTATTTGGGCTGAAGTCTTTTACTTTATCAGTGTTTGTTCGGGCGGCCACCCCTGCTGCTGCTCCAGAACATTTTTAATAATCTTCTTTTATAGACCTCAGTCCCAAGGTCAATAGCATTTCCATTATAACGCTGTGCTGGGAATCTGTGTGCGGATATTTCAACATTCACTTCTCGGTTTTTCCCCCAGTAAACCCTTGGCTCTTAAAGAGACTCGATGCACACTCTTCAAAATGAAGGTGGATTTTTTCACAGCTTTGCCACTGATGAACAAGTTTTGGTTCTCCAATGAACCTTCGGCGAACATTTCTTAAAGAACCATTTTTTTCCATTTAATAATCTAAAGAACTTTTTCCACCATAAAGGCCAGTAAAGTACCTTTATTTTTAAGAATGCAAGATGCAAGTCTGGAGTCTTACATGTCAAAACTAAAACACCTCAATAATTTCCTGAAATAAGCAGAACTGCAGTAGTTTATAGCAGGGTTATTAAAACTACACTATTGAAAAAAAAAAAAAAGAAAAAATTTTTTTCAAAGTTATTAAATTTTTTTTGAGTATTACAAGGAAAATAAACAAAATAAAATAAAATAAATAAAATAAAAACACTATTTTAGTCTTTCTACTTCAAAATTTCACATTTAATTTAGTGTGTTACTTGCAGTTTCTGTGTAATTATTAATGAAATTTACAAGCAATTTCTGGGTGAAAATAGTTTCACACCATTTTTTTCAATGTATTAAAAACAAACAAACAAACAAACAAACAAACAAACAAACATGTTACTTGAAATAAAATACATGTTATAAATAAAAGTGAAACTTATTTTACTTGATTTTACCAACATATCTAATTTTTGTTTAATAGATAAATTATTAAAATATCTAAAATTAAACAAACTACATTTTCAAAAAACTAAAGCCAAAAAAATAAAATAAAATAAAATAAATAAATAAATAAAATAAATAAAATAAAATGAACAGTAATTGAAACTGGAAATAAAATATGAAAAATTGACTTATTTTATTTTAGCTAGTTACCAAGGAAATGTTTCTCATTTTCATTTAGTTTATCTTGATGTAAAAGACCTAAAACTAAAACTGAAATAAAAACTAATAAATACTAAATAGACAAAAAAAGTAAAAATGACAAAAACAGCAACATTACTAAAACTGACTAAAATTAAAATTAAAATATAAAAATAAAACTAATTCAAAATATTAACAAAAACTACATAACATCTCAGTGATTCTAATAACACTAGTTTATCGATATCAAACCCACTTTGTTCAGAACCCTAGATAGAGATTATGATGTTAGACTTTCTTAAAGTTGCGAGTGAACGTTTACATGCATGCATTTGGCAGACACTTTTATCCAAAGCGACTTTCATTGCATTGATTTAGGCTATACATTTGATCAGTTCATGCATTCCCTGGGAATCAAACACATGACCTTGGTGTTGCGAGTGCCAATCTAAAGTATCAAACAGTATGTTGCATTGTCATTTGACTTCAATATGTTTAGGTTTAATTCAGCAAGTGGCGTCACTTACTTTCTTGAAAATAAAAACTGTAAAAACAGTCATTTTTAATATTTAGTCCAATTGCATGCAAAAATGTCTGAGATTTTGGGAGTTTGATCAAATTTTGACACTTGATATTCAACATCAGTTGCATATGAATACAATATTCCACAGTATGCTCTGTTGTTTAATGCAAATGTGAGCAAATGTATAGTGGGTCATCTGGGTATTCTGTGCATGCAGAGCATTTGCACACTGCTGGAATATAAGAATAGTACAAGAACCTCAATCATAAATTCCCCTGTGCTGCAGTGATTTGGTTTCTAGAGGTTTTAAACAAATTTACCAGCTTGGTTTGGTATTATTAATGCTGTTTTTGAAGTTTGATAGGAGTGATAATAAACCCAGCAATAACAAGTGAACTGAATGCATGAGATGGATTTTGAATGTCGCATAATAGGATTTTTATTGCTGAAGGTATTGTGGGAATCTTCAGACGGATATGACTGATGCAATCTGTTTTTATGTCTTTTTTTTTTTTTTTTTTTTTAGAAATTCAATAGTTCTCATCTGCAATGATAGATGAATTTTCTTTTGAATGATTTTTTGGCATATAATTCTAATATAACTGCACAGTTTTTCTTTTGCAGACTATAAAGAACTAAAGATTTCACAGATCACAGTTTATATTCATTAGTGGTGCTTGCAATAGAGATCTGAAAGTATTAAACTTTCGTCCTGCACCGTTGCTGTTTCCTTTCTGTTTTCAGTACGCAGTGATTAAACTCATGCATCTCAGTGTATTTTTGTACTGCATTTCCCCTGATGTTTTCAGCATCTCATCGAGTTGTTTTCCCCTTTTTGTGTCAAGGATGAATCATAGCATGTGTTTTTGAAGAATTCACCTGCTTACTGATCATGTGTGCTTCATCTTTTTAAACGACAGCCTTTTTACTTCTTCAAGAGGGAACATCCTTGAAAAGGAAACTGCGTTCTGCTGGAAAAACCACGAGGTTCAAGTTTACGATTTCTGCATCTGCAAAACTGCCAAGGACTCGCTGGAATGAAAGCGTGCAACATCCACAAAGACACGCGTAAGTGTATTCATCATGTCACAACGAGACGCAGGCGTACAAAACATCCTCAGATCTGAAGTGCAACCCAAACGCTGGGTTAAACATAGCAGGTCTGAACTAATTACTGCTGTTTGTTAGGGCAAGCATCACAATTACTAGTGCTCATGCTAGCGTTATTTTAGTATACTATTATAGTTTTAGGTTTTTTTTTTTTTTATTAACTTTATTTTTATATTTTTTATATTTTTTGTTTTCACTTTAATTTTAGTTAAAGTTTTAGTAATTTTGTTGTGTGTTTTTCAGCATTTTTATTTCTTAAAAATATGCTCATATAGTATTTTTAACTTCTATTTATTAATTTTTAATTAATTTATTGATTTTATTTAATTGATTAATTGATTTATTTTAAAATTAATTAATTTTTTTATTTTTTATTTTTGATTAGATCACTAAGCATTACACTAAAAACTTTTATGAGCCTAACTAATTATCTAATTGAAGTAATAGCTAGTTTGGGAACATTTACATTTTTGCATCTTTGCATATTTTCATGCAGCCGACAATGCATGTGTATTTTGGGTATTGCATTTCTCCTACTGCATCGGTTGTGCATATTAGAGATGATGCAATAAATAAAATCAATAAATGTTAAATGATAAACAAAAGCTAAGAGAGCACAGAGAAGAACAAATGACCATCAGGAGAGAAAAGATATATTAAAGAAATATTGCATTGAAAAAGATTGCATGCTCGTAAACAGACAGCAAGAGCATCACTAATCATCTATGAGATCAAACTCACAGTGAAGCACCACAGGAGCTTTTAAAGCTTCAGCTGCTGTCAGTCATCTCTGACATGCTCTGATTGGTGCAAGAGGAATGAAGTGTTTGTTTAGACTGTTTCATTAATATCTGGTGTATGTACATAGGTCACTGAAGTATTGATGCATCTGTATATACAGTATGCTCTGTCTACTGGGGCAAACGGGATTGAAAAGCAAATATAACCCACTAACACATTTTCTATTTATGTAAATTGACAATTTCCAGCACATAAACTAGACTATTAATATTTTCTTGTTATGGTCAATTTGTTTCATGTGCTGCGAGGAATCACGACCAGACAGATATCAGAAAACACAGCGGGAAGTTTCTCTTTTTCCCAGATGTCATTTCATTTTCACAGAAGCGCCTTCCTCAAAATCTCATCTTCTCCATCACAACACTTCGCTTCGTGATTTGAAAAAGAAACTCGAACTGTTTTTTTGTTCCATGTATAATCTCAAAAATAAACTAAAGTCTATTCATGATACGAAAGCAAGGACTTCAGTTTTGCTGGTTAAACATGGTACGGTTTGCTGTCAGATAATTTGAAATAATTATACCTACTATATTAAATAATATTTGAATATTTTCATTATTTAAAAACACAAAAGAATTTAAAAAAACAATACATAGACATTAATTGTTATATATATATAAATATGAAATAATTACATTTACTATATTAAATATTGATACAAAATGTATATATGTGTGTGTGTTTTAAATAATATTATATTAAATAATAATAATACTTAAAATATTAAATATTTCAATATTATTATAATAAATATAATAAAATGATAATTTATATAAAATACTGAAATTATTTAATAACAAAATAATTATAAACTTATGAACTTTATTAATTATAAATTTATGAGCAGGGCTCGAATTGAGGGGGGATGCGGGGGGATGGCATCCCCCTGGTCGAAGAAAACGACAAAAAGCATCCCCTCTTATTCATTTATTTAAATAAGAAAGAAATAAACTCTTTTACAATGCTGTGAGTCACTCTTTTTGTTCTTGGGTTCTGAACAGGAAGGTTTGTGAAACCAGGACTCCAGATTATGAGCAGTCTGTTTATTTTGGGCTCTGCATCTCTGTTTATTCTCTTATCGCATGAACTGCCTGGCCTAATTCATCACAGCAAAGTGAAGATTGCATCGTGAGAACGGATGCAGAAGAGATGGCTGAGGGTGTTGGGGTGGCATTAATTCATGATTGGACATCCTCACCCTCATATTAGCACATTAGAAGAGCGTTAACCTCATCAGAAAGCCATAGACAGAAAGGCCAGCTCTGCCCTGCAGTCGCCCACGGCCCGTTAACTACCCATAAACACCGGCCGCATGTAATGAAAAGATGTGCTTAAGATTTTATGGGCTTCCCGATATGTTATGTCCTGAATCGATATGTGTTTATAGGGTTAGAGGACACCACAGGACCACTCAACTTTATATTCGTGCATTTTTTGGCCATGCAAAATTCGATGCAAGATGCTATAAAGGTGCACTGCCTAGTTCAGGGATCACTTGTTATTATCTATGAACTAAAAAATGGGGACAAAGTCAGAGGTTCAATTCCCAGAGAATGCATGAGCTGATGACATGTATACATGTATACTTTGAATGCAATGTAAATCACACTGGATAAAGCATCTGTCAAATGCATAAATGTAAATACAATTAGTAGGTTTTTGTTTTTTAATCATTATGGTTCCATATACTATTATATATGGTATATTACCATATACTATATAATTAATCATTATTATGATTTTTGTGGGTCAAACTGACCCTGATCTAAAAAATAAAATAAAATAAAAATTCTCACAAATCTGAGTTTACATCTTGCAATTCTTTTTTTTTTTTTTTTTTTTTTGGCCATGGGAAAAAATAAATAAAATGAAATAAAGTAATAAAATAAAATAAAATAAAATAAAAACTTAAAAAGGTAATTGCGAGTTTGCACAAGTTTTGAATATGCTTTAAAACTGACATCTCGTCATCCTATTAGGAGTTCAATGCTTTGTTTAGGGGTTTGTACTGCACACTAACCCTAAAATCAGAAGCATACAAATTTATCAGCAGTTTAACTTCAACTAACTTGTTCAGTTTCTCTTCAGACTGTTGCACTGTCATGACAGTAGTCAATGAGAAAACTGACTGAAGATGAAGATAATTCATGCAAATGTCTGCCATGAGAATGCAACACTTGCAGTGCATTATGAATGGCGGTGACATTTCATAATGCAACAACACACAGACCAGAGCTTGTGTAGCTAGACGTGTTAAGAGTTCAGGCCTCAGTATGAGCAATAATAACAGCCTTAGCAATCGCCACCGATTGTTTAAAATGCTTTTGACAAAACATTTTATGAAGGTGTGCTGGCACTTAGCATTCAGAAGATAAAGTGGATGTGAGTTCAGAAGGGGACGAGAGAGAAGCAGATAAGAGGGTTTGACTGCGGCCTGCGCAGCACTTACATTAATAAACAATGAGAGGCGCTTGGATTTCAGCTCAAGTACATTCAGGCCAAAGTTTTAGCAGAACACAGTCATGAGAGGCCCGAGAAACAATACGACTGCAAGAAAAGAGTACAGTCAGAATGCTTCAGTGTTGTTTGGCCCACATTAAATATGCAAAGAGAAAAAAACCCAAACTGAATGAGAACTGAATATACATACGCCCTGAACTACTTCTACACACAGATTTCTGCTTAAAAATGACAGGAAATAGAAAATGATTTAAACATTATACAAAATATACAGGTGTTTGCCAAGTCTCTCATATTTAGGATGTTTCTAAGTGATCAGATTTAGAATTTTCACCTGGAGGCTAATAAAGAGGACAAATAATTTCCACACTGTAAAAAATTTCATTTTAAATTTACAACAAAATGGCATATTGGTGCCTGTATATTTTATAACTATAGCTTGAACTAACAAAATCTGCTTTTACCTTAAAAATATCTAATAACCACTATGATAATACAGGTGGTAAAACCTGTAAATAAATAAACAAATAAACATAAATTTTTTTTTTTTTTTTTTACAGTAAAATTAAATATCATACAATGTTAAACCATTTACAGTTTTTTTTAACCATATATGTTAAGGTAACTTACTGTTTTTCACTATAAATTATATGGTAATTCATAGTTTCATCTCGCAAAAACCATACATTTGACTGTATTTTACTGTAAAATTACATATAATGCAATGTTGAACTATTTACAATTTTTCACTGTATGTGGTAAGCAGTGGCGGAGCCAGGATGTTTTTATAGGGGTGGTCAGGGAGGGGCCGGCCACCAGTCTGGGGTGGCACAGAAATATTTATTATTTTAATATAAAAATGTGATTGACTATAAAATATTGGACTGTTTTAGTGCCTAAAACACAACTGAATACAATTAATTTCTACTAAATTGTAATTGAGATATTTGTGAATTAGATCAAGTAATGCTGAGTGAATATGACAACTTGTGTATTATTCCTCACCTCCAGGTATTTTAATAAAGGGGCTCACTATAGCTTTATTTCTCAGTCAGCATGGTTCTGGTTCTCAAAACCCCCAAAAGCTTGTTCTCCATCATTGCATACTCATTGATGAGAAATGCAGAGAGTGATAAGAATTGGTTAATAAAAAAAAAAGAAAAAAAAAGAGTCCGGAAGTCAACAGCACATAAATGCCAGAATGTAAAATTTATTTTTATGCATTTAAATGGTTTCATTTTCGTTTGTACTTTACAAATTAAAAAATAAAAAATAGCACATATTTTCTAGTATAAGTGCACTGTTCATATTTACTTTGAAAAAAAAAAAAAAAAAACAGCTTGCACCTTATATTGTGATCTCGAATTGCACAATATTTTATTACATGCATTTGAGAGACGTTCTTTAATATGATGCAATACATACATGATTTCACTAATCGCCTTTTTGGTAATTTCGTGACTTAACTGGTGACAGAACTTTGTATGAAGAGATACGGCGGTTCCGCGTCTTAATAAATGTATTTCTTGTCAAGAAAAAAAGGGACAAAAACTACAGTTTTGAGTGGGGTGGCCAAGGTTAGGTCAGTGGTGGCCACGGCCACCCCTGTCCACCCCCTAGCTCCACCCCTGGTGGTAAGGTAATTGCTGTTTTTCACAGTAATTTATATGATAATTCATCATTTGTACTTGCAAAAATAAATTTGACAATTTTTTTATAGTAAAATTGCATATGATTTTTTTCTTGCAAAAGCCGTAAATTTTACAGTATTTTACTGTAAAATTACATATAATGCGATGTAAAACCATTTACAACTTTTCACTGAATATGGTAAGGCAGCTTACTGTGTTTCACCATAAACTATGGTAATTCATAATTCAACTTGCAAAAACAAAATGACCATCTTTTACAGTAAAATTACATATAATCCAATATTAAACAATTTACCAAATAATTTATGGTGAAAGACCATTTTTCACGATAAATTATATGGTAATTCATAGTTGCAAAAACAAACAAACAAAACTAAGACTATTTTACTGTAAAATTATGTATAATGCAAAGTTTAACCATTTACAGTTCATCATCATACATGGTATAGCAAGTTTAAGTTTTTTTTTTTTTGTCTGTTAAAATTACAAACATTTTTTTATAGTGCACAGATTTGGGGTCTGAGCGATACATCATACAGGCTTGATGTGGACCAGTTAAAAACCAGCCACAAAACCATCTTAGCAGTGAGTTTTGCACTGGCAAACAACACTCTTTCTTCAGAATGTGTCAAAATGTAGTGAGAATTGCAATGCCTTTGTCATGACTTTGAGATACAGGATGAGGATGAGTTTCTCTTTGAAGATAATGTTCTGGTTTGGGGCTTCTGAGTGTCTTTTGTCTGTCTTTGCATGTTTTACTGTGAGGGCAAAACTTCAAGAGATCGTCTTCAAGCTGCCTAATATTTCCTGAAGGACAATGTTCTTGTGTAAACATTTGTAAAGAAGATTATTTCTATGCAAATGTGATCGACTTGCATTATGTTGGCTGCTCTCTTCCTTTGTTGTGTAACCGTCAAACTCACAGTCTCAGAATCATTTAGCTTCATGTAAAAACAAAGACCTCAGAGAAACAAAGACCAAAAACACAGAGCAGCTTTGATGCAGTGAAGAACACACTCTCTGGACTAAACATAGATATATAGCATCTCATCACAGCAAATCAAAAGGTCCTTCTGGTTTCTTTAATTACAAGTTTTTACGACAGTTGTGTGAGGAACAAACCCAAATTGAGGCATTTGATAACTGCAGAAGAGAAGAAAATTACATTGAGACCTTAGATTTCAGCCAGTTCCCCACACAAAGCATCATTTGACTTCAGAAAACTTTAAATGGATGTTTAACAGCATCCATCTACATTCACTTGAAAAAGACCAGAGTGAATATTCTGCTATCTCCTTTTGTTTTTCACAGACGAAAAACGTGTGTTTGGAACAGTATTTTACAGTAAAATTACATATAATGTGATGTTTAATCATTTACAATTTTTACTGTGTATGATAAGGTAACTTGATGTTTTTCCCTGTAAATTCTATGGTAATTCACTGTTTTTCCTTGCAGAAATCATACAATTTACATCATTTTACAGTTATGTTATACATAATATAATGTTTTTTTTTTCTTGCAAAAAACAGATTCGATAGTATTTGCATGACATTTCTGCATGCATAATTATACTAGTAGATGTTTTCGGAGTGTGTGGAGTACATTGTACAAGGAAATACTATTTCACGTTCTACTAATTATTTGTGAAATTTACTAATTTCTGAGTGGAAGTTGTTTCAAAGTAAATCTTAAAGCAATTTTTTTTTGCACTTATACGCAATCTATCAAAACAAGTTTTTATATCTCAATATCAGTGTTGCTTCTTGAGTAAAAATCCTCATTTTAAGGATTTTTAGATGTTTTAACTGTAAAAGTCAAAAAAAAAAAAAAAAGACTACTTATAAACTTACAAAAAAGACAGTAGTAAAGACTGCAGTAAAACACTTTGGTTAGTGTCTAAACACAAAATATACTGATTCCATACTGATTTTCCAAAAAA
Source organism: Spinibarbus caldwelli (assembly GCA_039654775.1). Taxonomy (NCBI): domain Eukaryota; kingdom Metazoa; phylum Chordata; class Actinopteri; order Cypriniformes; family Cyprinidae; genus Spinibarbus; species Spinibarbus caldwelli. The sequence goes on from CM077239.1 coordinate 2,570,580, forward strand.
GTCTTATGCAGTCTCATTATCAGGTACAATTACCTTGATCTAATGATGTTTACATACATTTACTGCAAAACAAGACAAATATAGAAAGTATAAGATGTGTAAGTTTGTGATACTAAAAACGTGTATTTGTAAGATTTCAGTGAAAGTATGGTACGTTCTCCCTTCAAGGGTCCTCAATAGAGAGGACGTCTAAAAGGGGCATTTTATTTTCATTTCTACGGCCTGTTGAACAGCAGCTTTTGCCTTTGGTTTTCCGCAGGGACGCGTGGCCCAGATAAACCGAATGCTGCAGTTCTGCTCAGAAGCAAATGATGTCCACTAGCATATGTATGTTCCTCACTGCACAGATCAATTATAGATCGCCGAACCGCACAGCCAGCAGCCTTTCTTGCTCACAAATCCAGCTAGATTTCATGACTTGTGTGTTCAGAAGCAGGCTGGCCCACAACAAGATTGAGGATGCAAACTTTATGAAGTCATTATAAAGTCATTGCTCACACATTCAGGGTGTCTAAAATGCTTTGTTAAAATAGTAAAAAAAGAAAAAAATAGAAAATATCTGAACCAAGATCAATGCACTTGAAACAACACTGCTTTTTTTTATAGATTCTTTTGTTATTACGTTTGTATTTAGTCCTAATGCACTTACACTTGTTTTTAAGTTGTTCATACTCCAAAGAAGGGAAACAAAAGACAAAAAAACACATATTAAAAACAGTCTATCAAAAACAAGTCTTAATATCTTTTGCAGTGTTACTTCTGAAGGTAATAGATCTCATTGCTTAGAATTTTTAGATTTCAACTCAAAAAGACTAATTACAGACTTATAAAGAAGTCATGTTGCAATAAAACACATCTGTCAGTCTAAAGACAAATTATACTATTATTCAAGACAGATTTTCTGAAAATGTCTCATGCAGTCTTGATTATGAGGTAAAATGAACTTGTTCAGATGTTTAGATATATTTGTGTGTGTGTTAACAGGAAGTAGTAACTATAAAATATTAATTATAAGTAACCACCCAGAAACATGCTAAAAATCACTCAGAACACCTTAACAACCGCAAAACAATGCCTTAGTTTTGTCTGACCACAATCACATTTTCATTAAAATGTTTGTTTTTAAATATAAACATCTGGTGCCAGTGAAAACTTGAGTGATTATGCAAACAAAACTGTGTAAACTGTCAAAATTGTTTGTAAAATATGACCTTAAAACTGAAGTGTGTGATTTAGTTGATGTTAAATTATTGGTTACTGTTTGGCACACTTCGGCTGTAATAACAATCACACTGTTTGTGACGCCACAAACTAGATTTGCAATTTTTGGAACAATAATGCCCAGAAAAACAGTTTGAAGTTGACAAAAGTTGAGTCACATGGCAGAAGGATTGAGCGATGGTCACATGATTGCGTTGGTCTGTTAAAATATCCTCCATAAATCCACTTCCTTCAGGCCTCCAGATCTCATGCATGTGTGTTTTCTCACGATTGTCATGATGACTCATTCAGCAACCAAACCACTAATTTAGCTGCACAAACTCGCTGAGATCTTGCGTTGCGATGCATTAGGATTCAGTGTTGATGAGAGTTTTTCCAGCAGCAGAAGCGCTTGGGGCTTTTGCTCGACTTGTTTGCATCACGTCGGAAACCAAGGCAAAAATAGGCTTGATTTAAGCAGGGTGTGAAGTGGAGTTCGGTCTCTGTCCCGGTTGGATAAATATTGACTGTTATGGAGCAGATGGCCAGGGTGTTAGATTTGTTGGGTTTGAAGGAGAGAAAGAGGCAAACTCCGGGATCAAGACTGACATCTGGTCTCGCACTCCGTGAACACGCTTTATACGTCAATTTGGCTCATTGAGTGATCAGAACAACTTCACCAAACCACAAATCACTTCCTCAATCAGTTTTTCTTTGTCTTGTTTTCCAGTAAAAAAAATACCTAAACATCCTAACATCCTAAAAACAAAATGGCCTTGTTCACTATATATATATATATATATATATATATATATATATATATATATATATATATATATATGATTTTAAGAAACTAAACATAATTTACTTTGTTTATTCAATTCATTTGTACAATGTATTTGAATTAAATAAATAAATAAATAAATAAATAAATAAAGTTATCTTAACTAAAGTAGTAAGTTAAAATAAAAAATAAAACATGAGTTGAGATATTGTTTACAGTGTTTGGGAGAATATATCTTGGATATTTATTTATTTATTTATTTTGTTGTTGTTGTTAATTTTTTTTTTCTTCAATGGCAAGTTTGATATCAGCAAGATTTTTTAATGTGTAAGAAGTCTGTTCTGCTCATCAAGGACTTATTTGATCAAAAGAATACAGTAAAAATGTGAAATGTTATTACAATTTAAAATATCTGTTTGCTATGTGAATATATGTTAAAATGTAATATATTCCAGTGATCAAAGCTGAGTTTTTAGTTTTATTAATTTAGTTTTAATTTGTGTGTGTGTGTGTGTTGTAGTCTTTTTTTTAAAAATATGTTTTATTAATTTTTTATTAAATTATTAATTTTTATTTCAGGTTTGGTTGTAGTGCCTGAACTTTAAATGTTTACAGAAATAAAATAGGAAATAAAAAAGTAAACATTTTATTTCACGTAGTTGTGCAGACAAAATTTCTCATTTTTATGTTATATAAATTAACCTAAATGTTTCTTTCTATAGTTTTAGTTTTACGATAACATCAAGTATGAATAATGCAAGTGTCAGTTCATATTATCTACTTTATTAATTTCATATGTTGGCCACCTTAAAATATAAAAATGAGTTTATATTTTGCAGGAAAAATATTAAATGTGATATTATAAGGAAAACAATATATAATTTTATGATTTTATTTTGTCACAGTACTAAAGAAAAATTGTTAAAATATTCATATTTTTGTGGAGACTGATACACTTTATTTTCAGGATTCACAGATGAATAGAAAGTTCAAAAGAACAGCATTTACTTGAAATAGAAATCTTTTGTAACATTATAAATGTCTTGACTGTTACTTTTGATCAACTTAATGCATAATAAAACATTAACTTTTGAACGGCAGTGTAAGTCTAACATCCTACCGTCTATGAGTTCTGCATGATCAAACACCCCTCACATCTTCAGAAAAGGAGTGCGACAGCTCTAATCTTTAGGTGGCGAGTTGGCGTCCTCCACTAAACGGTTGATCTGAGCGGCTTTATTTAGCGAATGCTGAGGTTTGGATTTCTGAGCCACAGGTAATGTGATCCGTCCGGAGTGCTTCTCTCCCCTTATCTCCGTCTCAAAGTGGCCTCTTCAGAGATAAGCATCATCAGACTCGCAGTGGTGTGAACGCTCAAGAGAGACGTCACTCACTTTGGCAGAGTGTTGTGATAAACACGCGGCTCCGGCTCTGCCCAAGGGTTTGCCACCCTGTACATTTCAATCCACATCACTTTCCCTAGATTAAATCTAGCAGCGGCTGTCTGTCCTGATTGTCCTTTGGCCCATCAGGAAGAGTTATTCATGGAGATGACCGTACGATTGGTTCATTTCGCCCTTTGGCCATCGTTTCTTTCATTCGGTTCATTCTGTGAGATCACAGTCACTATTTAGCATCAAGCAGTGTTATTTTAGTATCCTTACTATACTTACTGTTTATTATTATTTTAACATGTTTTATACATTCATTGTAAGAGAAAAATTTGTAGAAAAACAGCAGAAAATTCCTTCATATTACCGCAACACTGGGCAATATTTATTTATTTATTTTTTTACCAATTTTTCCTAGAGTGTATTTTTATTTTAATGATTTTTTTTTTTAATTTTAATTCATTTTTAAATTATTTAATTTATTTTTATTTTAGTCTATTTAGTTTTTATTCCTTTTATTTCAGGTATGGTAATTTTAGTGCTTCAAGTTAAATGTTTACTTTAAATAAAACAGAATATAAAAACATTTACATTTTTTAAATTTTAAATAATTTAAAAATAAATAAAATACTTTTTTATTAGTTTTTGTTATTTTATTTATTTTATTTAGTTTTTATTCAGTTTATTTCAGGTTTAGTCATTTTAGTGATTCAACTTAAATATTTAATTAAATAAAGTTGTTTACATTTTGCAAGAAAATATTAAGTGTGATATAATAAGATTAACAAAATTAAATATATATTTTAAATAATTAGATATTAATACTTTCATTTTGTCATTGTACTAAATTTTTTAATTAATTTTTTGTAACACTAGTGCAAATGATGTAAATAGATTAAAAATATATCATAATTTTTTTATCAGTCTTTAAAAAGCATATACATAAAAATATGATAAAAAATAATTTCATTAATATCTCAAATGCATGCTGACTTTGAAAATCCTAAAAATGAATTTTGTAAAATATTGCTGCTTAATATTTTTGGCTTGTTCACATAACGTCAAAATGACAATAATTGCAAGTTTCAGAGCTGTAAAGGCTGTTCAGATCTTTCCCAGCAGACACAAAACAGGCACACAACGTCATAAGACGTTGATATTTGGTTAAATTTTGGTTGCGACGTCGGGTGACCAAAATTCAACGTAAATTCAACGTCTAATGTCAATGTTAAATTGATGTCCAATACCGACGTCAGCTGACGTTGAGATTTTGTTGTTTTTAGGTTGTGCAACCAAAATCCAACGTTAAGTCAACGTCAAATTGATGTCAAATTTTGACGTCAACCCGATTTTCATTTTCAACCAAAATGCAACGTCTGTCCGACGTCATGTCCAACGTCAACCTGACGTTACACAGACGTCTGGTGCCTGCTGGGTTATTACAAATTGCAAACTCTGAATTTTAGGAGTTCTCCCACTCTGTGATGTTATTAAAAATAAAGTTCGGGGAGCACATACAGAATATCTGTATTATATGTCATCTTATTATAGCTGAGGAGTCTTTGTTCTTCAATTTTTTGCATTAATTAATGCAGTATTTCCTGTCATCAACAGCAAAGCTGCACATGTATTTATTTTGGCATTATGAATGTTGCCATAGAAACTAATAGTTTGTGAGTCAGAGGAACGTGAAGAGCTCAGAGCAGAGTCTGGTGATTACGGTAACTCCACATGAACGGTTTTAGAGGGCTTGTTTTTCTAAACCCCTAATACTGAGCACGAGACTTCAACTTTATCCTGCAGACTCCAGAGGCAGAAAAACACCCGAGCAACTGCTGTCAGTCAGTCCGAATGCCCTAGCAACCACCCATAGCATCCTAGCAACTGCACAGCAATCAGTGCTATTTATATACTATTATAGTATTTATTCATATTTTGGATTAGCTTTTATTTTTTTATATTTTCATTTGTCATTCTAATTTTGGTTTGTTTTAGTGATTTTATTATGTGATTTTGTCATTTTTCTTAGTTTTTTAATATTTTTATTTATTTTAGTATTATTTATATACGATTATATAATATTTATTAATTCATATTTTAAATTAGATTTCATTTTTATATTTTCAGTTGTCATTCTAATTTGTTTACGGTTTAGTGATTTTATTATGTGATTTTGGCATTTTTCTTAGTTTTTTATATTTATATTTATTTTAGTATCATTTATATACTATTATGTAATATTTCATTTAATATTTAGATTTACTGTAGTATTATTTATATAGTTTTATTTATATATTAATATAGTATTTATTAATATTTTGAATTAGCTTTTATTTTTACATTTTCAGTTGTCATTCTAATTTGTTTTAAGCATTAGTGATTTTTATTAGTTTTTAAAAATAGTTATATTTTAGTATTATTTATATACAATATATGCTATTATAATATTTATTAATATTTTGAATGAGCTTTTGTTTTTGCATTTTCAGTTGCCAATCCAATTAAAGTTTTAGTAATTTTGTTATGTGCTTTTGTCATTTTTATTTATTTATTTATTTATTTATTTATTCTAGTTTTTGCAATTGTATTGCTTCAGTTTAAACTTATTTATAATTTTCATCTTTTTAAGTTATTTTATTTTTTTATATTTTTATACGTTTGATTGTTTATCTATTTATTTATTTATTCCAGTTTTAGCAATTTTATTGCTTCAGTTTAAACTTATTTATAATTTTCATCATTTTAAGTTTTTAAACTAATTTTATTTTATTTTATTCATTTTTTTATTAATAAATTCTTATTCTTACAATCACTCAGAACATATAAGCAACCATGTAGCAATATTACGCTTTGAGGTACAAAACAGTTGTTTGCTTAAAGTTTGCTCTTTTTAATTACCCACAATGCACCTGCTGACCACCATAACACATGAATGATTGCACCAGGCCTCAATCTCCAATCTGAATCAACTTCCGTAGTACAGAAACAGATCAATCAATACCAATCAGCTAAGGTTTCTTCAGTAAACACAGATTTCCTTCACGTCTGTGATTCGGCGTGTGCAGTAAATTACCGCCGGACTCATATCGCTGTCGCTCTTAACCTTTCGACGGCGTAAAGTCTTCTATAGCAGCTCTGGGACAATAGAATTGCGTTTAATGAGCTTCATGTCTCCATTAATTAGATGCGTGGCTGTTGTCAGGCGGCTCACGCCATCAGAAAAACCTACAGCTAATCAAAGCACGCAACAGAATGAAGACATCATTCGGCTTTTCTCCGCCACACAGACGCTAATGAATAGTGAAAGATGGAGTAACCGGATCCGGAGCCGTTTATGAGGATCCCCGAGGAGATTTTTCCATGTTCTGTAAGAGATTGGCACAATCTGATCTCAAACTGAATTAAGATCTTCTCTGGACGGGATATGAATGACTCTTAATGGTGTCTCTCCCCAAACCCACAGGCAGGGTTTCCAGAACTTGTTGGATTTCCATTGTCAGATTCGCATTCAAATTGAGACGGATTGAGTCTAATATAATTTTCTCCCTCAAGACAGCCTGTCTCCATCTCAGCACCTTTTAATAACCAGAAAAACGTTGACTGATCTGACCGGCCTTCAACTGTCACAGCACAATGATAAAATTATGGTCCTGTCTGAGACACGCTCATGAAACGTATAATTAAACTCTCAAACAAGCTCATAGAAAGGCTTCATTTTGGCTGTTTTCAGAACCAGCTTGCTGTCTGTCCAAATGAATCATTGTGCGAACGGGGCTTTACTAATGCAAGCAGTCATTCTGCAAATACTTCTATCCATAAAGACAGCATTTCATTGATTAGAAAAGGGCTGCTCTTACTGACTCCAGCAAATAAAGCAATCAGCGTCATTTCCAATCAAAGTTATGCTGCTGAATCTTTATGTTGTATGTGCATGTAAATATTTCACTGTGTTTCATTGGGGCATGAAGTCATTTTTGAAAAATAAATAGCATTTATTATTATTTGTTAAGTTATTTATTAGCATTTTGAGTTAGCTTTTATTTTTATATATTCAGGTTTCATCTTAATTTTAAAGTTTTTGTAGTTGTAATGTGATTTTATTATTTTTATTAGTTTTGTTATATTTCTATTTAGCATTGTTTTTATTTCAATTTTAGTTTTAGTAATTTTAGTACTTCAATTTATTTAATTTGCTTGCCAAAGCAACATTTCCAATTTTCAATTAAGTTTTTAAGGTTATGTTTTTCAGATGAAAACTGGATAATATACTGTATTTGAAAAATGTAGAAAATTAAAAATTAGAAATATTGCCTTGGCAAAAAAAAAAAAAAAAAAAAAAAAAAAAAAAATAATAATAATAATAATAACAAATTACTAAAAAAAAACTACACACACACACACACACACATATAATAAAGCTATAAGCATACAGGTGCATCTCAATAAATTAGAATGTTGTGGAGAAGTTCATTTATTTCAGTAATTCAACTCAAATTGTGAAACTCGTGTATTAAATAAATGCAATGCACACAGACTGAAGTAGTTTAAGTCTTTGGTTCTTTTAATTGTGATGATTTCGGCTCACATTTAACAAAAACCCACCAATTCACTATCTAATTATTTATTTATCTAATTAATATCTATAATTGACGCTGAAATAAAATATAAATATGTGAAAAACTTAACAACAAACAAAATTGGACAGTATATTTGAAGAACTTAAAAAGTGAAATGAAAATGAGAAATGTTGAAATAAAAAGAAATATACATAAATAAATATATATATACATAAATATATATATATATATATATATATATATATATATATATATATATATATATATATATATATATAACACGTTTTAGGAGCTCATTTTAGTCAATCTCTGCAAGACAGACTTTTCAGGATAGGAGATGGACTAAAAATGAGCTCCTAAAACGTACTGCCAGATTCTTGAAGATCAATTCTTCAAACAGTGGTACAAGAGGATGTGGTGCTGGTCCTTCAAGAGTCACTCAAAACTTATCTGTCCATAAAGCCTATGAAAAATCAGTCTTAATGTATTTCACAACACTTCAGCATGCTATTCTTATTCATTCTTACTAAGTGAGGGTCATTTTTTAGGATTTTTTTACCCAAGCAAAGTCCCTGAGAATCTATTATTGCATTAGTATTGCATCCTTCTCATGGGCATTTAATAATTTCTGACTTTTAGTCCGAGTTAAATCTCTTTTTTTGGCTCATTTTATCTGTAAAAGAAAACCTGCCTAATAATTCGGCACACCTGAATATAAGGAGTTTTTGACTTCCAGCTTTCATGGACAATTATATATCGCTTATAAATTATTAAATACAAAGTCAATAGTAGTTATTAAGATTGATGTGGTTTGGAGTTAAAATGTTCTTGGAAAAAAATATGACCAGAATATCAACTTGCCTAATAATTCGGCGTATATATACACTTTGTATATATTTCAGTTAGTTATATAATCAGTTGTATAGTGTAATATTTATATTTTATTTCAGCTTTATTTTCATTAACAAGAGTAATTTTAATAGTTTTAATGAACAATAATAACAGTGTTCAGGACTGACATACTCAGCATGTGTGTGTATCTTAGTTTGGCGGGCTGACATCATTTATTCTGATCTAATGTAGCACGCTAATGAATTGTGTTGTCGTTCTGTCCTGTTTGGCAGCATCTCTGTTGGCACACATGAACATCGCTTTGAACAACTGTTGTAATCATGTTATTTTTCGGGTGCAAAAACTCTCTCCACGTTTTCTTTCTAAGTGGGAGTAAAAAATGCAGGAACTTGCAGAAATTCCCACAATTACACAGTGACATTCTCCAAATGTTAAAAATAATCTCTGCCAGGCTTTCATTCACGGCACGTCATGAATATCAGCAGCGGCTGACAGCGTGGTCTTATTAACCCCTCGTCAGCGGTCCGACATAACTGTGACATTTCCCGAAATATCGCTCCCGCCTGCTGTGCAATGACGGCAAAAGTGACATTCAGTGCAGCATTATAGCTCTAAAACAGTGCTAAACGTGTCACCAATGCACCTGATGTCAGAAAGCATGTGGCTGAAATTTACACCGGACAGCACTCAAAATCCAACGCAAATCCCTTCTGTCCGTTTCCAGATGAAGTGGTTAAGGCTAGAAGGGATACACGTACAGCTACTGGGCATGCACACATCAGTACAGCATAAGTTTTGTCACACTTTACAACAATAATTACTATTTTTGCATTCTTGTAAGGGGTATGTTTAGAGTTGGGGTAGGTGTAGATGTTAATAAAACACAATCTAATAGGTAGAAAATTAAATTTGACTGTTAATTTCTGGTCGGAGCTGTATTCTTTCTAACCACAACCAGATGAAATGAGGAGGCGTTTGAGTCACGTGAGAGAAACGGCGCTTCTCAGCGACCTGCTAAAAGAGAGATTCTGCCGCTAATTGCTATCTTTTAAAAGGCAATTTTGTTTCTCTTTGCATGTGACAGCACAACTACAGACTCTATTGTGCGCCTCATTGGCCAAACCCAGGTCCTGAGCGCTGAGAGTGACAGGTAATGAGCGCAGCCGCTAGTCCTCTGACTAGCTAAACAATAGCGTCCTGCAGTCATTTTGTGCTGTTTACAGACTGCCTCAGAGACAGGTGTGATCTCAGGACGACTGTTTTACTCGTGTGTCAGGTTTTCAGGGTGCTGTTTCATAAAATAATCACTTTACATGACAGTATCAAGCTGTTTTGTATAAAGTATTTTTGTAGCATGACTAATTGCTTTGTATCGCATTGTGGATGTCGCTTTACAACTGAACAAGGCAATGATCAAATTATCAAACACTATCTTTTAGAATGAAGCATTACAAAGTCAGATTCAGTGTAGCAAATCAGTTCATATAGGCCTAGATCACGGAGTCCCACTTTTTATCAGCTGAAAATTTATCAGTTAAAATTTTAACATTTTGACAACACATTTTATATGTTCATGATTCTCTGATGTCATGAAATGCAGGCAAAACTAATACAAAGTATAATAATATAAAAATAAAACATAATATAATATTTAATATAAAATAAGAAATATAAAATATTTCTTTTAGTATGTTTTATTTTGATTGTTTTTATTTAATTTCATTTTAATATTATTATGATTTAATAATTTTTTTAGTAAGTGTTTTATTTTATTTTTTCCATTTTTTAATTTTCCTTTTTTTATTGAATTATATTTTAGGAAGTTTCATTTTGATCATTTTTGTTTATATTAATGTTACATTTTATGATCAGTGCTGGATAGATTACTTAAAAATTTTAGTTTGTTAGTGATTATAAATTACATGACAAAAACTGTAGTTAGTAACATTATCTATTAGATTATATATTCTAGGTAATCTAGTGTGGCTACTTTTTGATTGCTTTTAGATTACTTTTGACCCAACTGGTTTGATTGATTTAAATAGGATTATTTTGCACCATATTGATATAAAAACACAAAGAGAAAGAAAATATATTCCATATTCCAATAGTATTTCTTTATTAAACAATATTTTATTTTATTTTATTTTATTTTTATTTTTTACCTCCCAGCCCCAGTGGCTTCTGAGAACTCTGAGAAACATACAAAAATAAATAGGAAATTATTGTTTTTACTTAAAATAATTGTATATTATTATTATATATATGTATATTATTAATATATCTATATATATATATATATATATATATATATATATATCTATATATCAACTACATGAACTGCATTAAACTTTACATTACGTCAATTTCCCAAAACTGAGATTTGTAAAGGAAAAGAGAAAAAAAAGTAGCATTTTAAGGGTAAATAAAGTTTTTTTAAATTTACTATGTTAATAATATGCAATCATGTAATTAATATAAACATAATTGTAATCTGATTATGAGCATTAATAAATTTTAACTACAAGTAATTTATTTTTGGAATCTGATTACGTAATCCAGATTATATGTAATCAGTTACTGTTTATGATGCAATACATTTCTAATAAGTGTTTTATTTTGATTGTTTTGTTTTAAAATGATTTATTTTAATCTTAAATTTTTAATGATTTAAATAAATTTCCTGCAGTTCCCTCATGAACCTCCAGGTGTCTTTGCGAACCCCAGTTTGGATTTCTATTTCAAATAAATGCTGTTCTTTTGAACTTTCAATACAGAAGCCTTAAACACACACACACACACACACAGAAATACACAAAACTCCTTTATGCCAGATAATTACTGCTCTTTTTTATATAAATTATAAAATCTGATAGCTCCATAATTAAAAAGACCAGAGTCAAAGTAGCTTCCCAAATGTTCCTCACACAAACTAAACATTTAGTTTGTAAAGTTGGTGATAGGTTTTGTGTTAGTGGAGCATGTTCCCCGTCCTTGTACGTCCTCTGCAGCAGGGGTGTAGAATTAGGGGGGGACGCCAGGGACGTGTCCCTACCAATATTCAGTGACTGCCAAACTGTCCCTAGCAATAATTTTGATCAAACAATTAAATATATGTATATGTTTTTGTAATTTCGGATGCATCTGAAACATCATAGCAGTGATATTACCTAAGAAGTTAAAGTAAATAGGCTACGTTAGAAAACTGCGCGCTTTCAAGGACGCGTATTTAATACATGCATGGGCGGAATGTAGTCGCACAGCGGGCGAGAAGTGCAGCCGCGTTTAGAACAACTCACAGGTATTGTACCCAATTCAATACAGCAGTCCAAAACAGTTAATATAGAAGTTCACTTCAGGAATTAACAAAGTTGCGTCGATGAGTTTGAAGTACGGTGTTTGACAAAACAGAGCAAACGGAGAGAAAGCACAATCTATGGTTATTATTATCTCTCTATATAAAGCATACGGACAGTCTTTAACTTTAACTTAAAGTTGTTCAACTGAATGTACAAATCAAACTGTTAGCTGAAATATCCACAAAATATAAAACAACACTGAAATAAGAGCGTGGGGTTTATCTGTCAATCAGATGCGCATGAAAGTTGTGTTCTTTATACAGCAACAGCTGAGTATTCTTTCAGAATCATCCTGGGTCCAATTCAATTAATATTAAAATAAAGTGATGCGTGATAAAGACACCCAGCACTCTGATGCTGATGTTGTTGGTTCACAAAATAAAAATTGTTTAATTATTGTCTGTTAAACATACTAACAAAAAAATAAATAAATAAATAACTGTTTATGAATATGTTGGCAAACATAAGCTATAAATGATGACTATTGGTGACATGAAACTGTGGTCAAAGGTGTATGAAAAATATTAAAAATGCGAAAATTATTGGGTGTTTGGGGGGGGGGGGGGGGGGGTACTTGGGTTTACGTCCCCACCAATGTCAAAAGCAAACCTACGCCCTTGCTCTGCAGGGAGTAGCGATAACCTATTTCTGGTGTTTGTGATGGTTTGATGTGATCTGTGCGTGTGAACGTGAGCTGGTGTGGCTGACATCTCTCTGTGCTGTGACTGACATGTTTTGCCAGGAGATGACAGATACGTCCAGCAGCCTCAGGGATCTGACACGCTCGCGTGCGCCGTTTGTCATCGACACAGAGCCTGTGCACTTTTAGCATGAATAATGGAGTCGGCCTTGAAAACGTTTCCGTGAACGTTTCAGACGGATCCGCGTCAGTCCTGCGTGACCTGAAAGACCCTCTTAAACCAATTTCTCATTTATTCCTTTAAACTCATTACAAGGCCAGAGGAAGCGGCTTTCATTAAATATTAATGCAGCCCAAAGATTATATAAGCCTTTATAAATGATTCCAGCAATTTACTGCAACAAGACAGATTGTATTGACAAGATAATATTCCTCATCGCTAGCAGTGTCCTAACTAGACACAATGCGTCAAGCGATAAAAGCTTCCAATTAAATAAATGAGTTTCTGTCTGAAGCACCAGCCATGGTTCATTTTGTGCATCGCTTGGTTGCTATTTATGTAGCGTTGTGCTGTGTAGCCCCGCCCACTGTGCAATCTCATTGGTCTAAAATTCTGCTTGACATGACTGATTATTAAACATCAAATATGTGCTGATTAGCTGTGATCAGGGCTATTTTAGTATTATTTATATAGTATTTGATAATATTTTTAGTACTTCAATTTAAACTTATTTGGTTTCAATTAGTTGCCAAGGGAACATTTTTTTAAGTTTAAAATATTTTGAATTAGGTTAAATTTTTATATTTTCTTTTTTCATTTGCATTTTAGTTTTTGTAGTGTTATGTGCTTTTGTCAATTTATTAGTTTCTTTTATATATTTATTTTTATACTTCATCTTTTATTTTTACTGTAGTTTTAGAGTTTTAGTCATTTTAATATTTTTAAAATAATATTTTATGTAGCTTTAATTTTATTTCAGTTTATTTTAGAAATGTTTGTACTTGATTGATTCCCAGGAGAGGATGAGGGTAGGCCAGCAACGTGTTTATTTCTAGAGAATGATGGCTCTAATTGGTAAATGAATGTTGATTGATTCTCTATTGAGTGTGGGCTGCCGTCGGCTGAACCCGCGAGTGAAGGATGTCTTTAAATAGAGCCTTTGACAGGAGGGAGGACACCAGAGCCCATCTACATTCCCATAGAGACGTATCACAGTGAACGAACACATCATTACAGCAGACCACCTTCAGCAGTCTGTTTACACAGCAGTAAAGCTGTCAGCCATTATGTCACATGCACCACTGACCGATAACATACATCCTCACGTGAACCTGTCATATTTATATTTCTCCCAAAATTAAGAGAGAGAAATTGTTTTGCATGCTGTTTTGAAATATCATGAAGCTTTTCTATTTTTCTATTTTCAGTTATTTTTAACTTTAGTTTAAGCAATTATGCCATGTGGTTGTGTCATTAGTTTTTTAGATTTCTATTTAGCTTTTTTTTTTTTTTTTCAGCTACTTTAATATTTCAACTTCAACATATTTTTATTTGTAGATACAAGCTTTTGTCAATTTATTATTTTTTATATTTCCATTTATCTTTTTAATATTTTTTAAAATAACATTTCTATTTAGCTTTATTTTTTTTATTTCAGCTTGTTTTAGGAATTTTTGTACTTATTTTATTTCATTTATTTGCTTTATTTTCATTTGTTTGCCAAAGGAACATTTATATGTTTAATTTTTACATTTGATGTCATGTATATATTTGATGTCATATATATATATATATATATATATATTCAACTTAATTTTAGTTTTAGTCATTTTATGTTTTAGTAATTTTATTTTAAAAATAACATTTCTATTTAGCTTTATTTTTATTTCAGTTTATCTTAGTAATTTTGGCACTTCAACTTAAACTGATTTAATTCCATTTATTTTATGGTCTGCTGTTTTTAAATACCTTTTATCTCTTTTTTTTTTTTTTTTGCATTGGGACATTATTTTCATGACATTTAGGTATATTTTTCACAAAAATTACAGCAACCTGCAGAAAAATCTGTGGAAAAAAAGTTATTTTATAATGTTGAAGTATTTTAAACAACATAAACATTTTTAAAAATTATATAACTGCACATCTAAAAAAGAAATGAAAATATGATCAAATTATTTAAATAATTATAAAAATTACATTTTTATTTTACGTTAAAATGTAACATGCGTAACATGTCCAAGCCACATACGTAACAGGCGTAACATGTCCAAGCCACATTAATTTTTATAAGAATTATGTCACTATGCAAGAATATCTTAATGGACCTAAAGATAGTCTTATTAATTTTCTTCCTAATGGAGATCATTGTAAACAACTTCAGCAATTGAACTACATTCATGGCATAGCAACAGTTGGAAGAGTTATTTTAAGTTATTTAAAGTCGGTTAAGTTTGCCACTGCAAAGAGCACATGTTAAGTTTGCAATGCTTTGTCCGAGTGCACTGTGTGGATATATCAGCGGCAGGGCAGGGCAGGCCGAATCGCACGACTCAGGTAATGCATTAATATCAGGCAGAATCCTCATGAAGGATGATAAATGTCAAAGTGCATGAGTCATCAGCGCTTTAATAAGACTCAGCCTCACCAGGATGTTCAGCGACGCTCTGATCTCAAACACAGTGACTCACAAAGCGCCTCATTCACACCTGAAGCTCCGGCATCAGCCAATAATAGCCTCAGCATATCGTACCTTTATTTGGGAGCGCAAATTAATCTGCCATTTACAAAAGCATGCTGCGTCTGCAGTGCGTTTATGTGCAACTTTTTGTGCATCACCGTTTCTGTGTTTAATTAAGTGCTTCTCTGTTTCACACGCTAGCAGAGCGTCTCGGCTCTAAATATAGCGTCTAATTCAATAATTGCCGTTTATCCACAAACTCCACTGTTACTGAGGCATATCGCTCCTGCACCTCGTGGCACGCAGGGCTCTTATTACATTTCTTTGACGGCCTTAAATAAAAACTCGCTGCATAACAGCAGCCTTATGCTCGAGCCGAGCGGATGCCATGTTTCCTGCTCCTAAATTAAATTACTCCGGCTGCCAGACGAGGCGACTGTTTGTCTGCACTTGAGAAAGGAGGGAATGGAGACTTATGGATCCAAATGGATTTCAAATAGAATTTAGAGCCGGGCTTTGGTTTCTCAAACGCGGGTCACCGTCTTTAACAACACTGAGTCGCTGGTTTTACCGTATATGAAATCACACAAATATCTGTGATGTGAAGGAGGAAAATGGGCCCGTGCAGGGGTCGAAACTGACAAATAAAATTGTATTTAGTAAGTAAATTAATGCTTTAAACTTTTAAATAAAGTATTAAATAAACTATTTGTCAAGCTAAGAGATATTTTAGTATTTATATTTCCATTTTTATTTTTAGGAAGTTTTTCATTTAAGTTTTAGTTAATATTGAGTAAAAATGGGATTTGATAATTTTATCTCAGTATTTGTTAACCTAACAGATATTTAAGTTATATATTTATTTACACAAAGCATAGTTTTTATTAATATAGTTTGATTTTTATATTTTCTGTTTCATTTTTATTTTTAGCAGCAAATAATGTAATGTAAGTTTTATTTATTTATTTCAGTTAACATTTATTTTATTTTATTTTATTTTGGTTTTGGTTTAAGTTAATGATAATAACCCTGAACCTAATTTTATATGTAAGAATAATTATCTTTTTTTTTTTTTTTTTAGTGACGTGTATTCCAAAGAAAACATTTTGCAACTTTTGCACTTCTTTTTGCAACCTTTTGGTAGGAAAAAAACAGATGTTCAATTAGGATGTTTCTTCATCAGGCTGTCATAATGAAGATTAATGCTTGTTTAAGCATTACAGCATCACTTAAATTTGCTATGTCACATGCTGAACTCAACAGAAAATTTGATAAATATGCACATATATACGCAAACACCTTTAATTCAGTCAATCTGACACAAGCCTGATGACATATGCAGTTTTTATTCTGCAAAAACTAATTATCATTTGACTGTAAATGAGGTCTTTATTGTATGTAAATTAGATTTCATGGCATTTAAGTTTCTAATAGCTCTTAATGGCTCACTTCCGATAACTATTTTATTGTTTATGGCCATTAGTGAAGGAAATCCTCGGTGTTGTCACCTTGAAATGACTGTAAATATTCTGTATAGAGCAGCAGCTTAGTGACGCAACAGTAAAGCGCGACGCCATCCTGATGTTAGATGATCGACCCCTGATAGCCTGATGTTATTCTCCATTTTTCTTCCAATAAAATCAGTCTTTGGGATGATTTTGTCAGCATGTCATGCATAGACTGTTATCTGGTGTGGGTTTGAGATCCATGTGCTCAGATCAGAGTCGTGTCTCTGCGGATGATTCATGTCCTGTAGTTTTGCAGTTATTGCTCAGATATTTACAGCCCCACACCTGTTATTCATTCTCTGTGCTTTCCTTCAGAACCTCTGGGGTTTGAGCCTTGCTTTGGGCACTCAGGATGACAAATAGAGTGATGGAGTCACGAAACACACTGAAAATTCATCCTCCTCTGGACTCCTGCTTCCCTTCTATGAGCTGAAAGAGATGAACTGCTGCAGATCAATGCTATCTATCTATCGTTCTCAGTGCCGATCCTAGACTTCACGGGGCCCTACCATAGACTGTATAAAAACATGGACGTATTGTCCGTGACGTCATCCGTAGGTTCCTGAAGAGCGTTTCTGAAGCTCAAAGTGGGTGAAGCCGGCCGTCGCCATCTTGGCAGCGCGTCACCGCGCTTCACTCCCGGATAATCGAAAATAGGTAAAGAGGCGGGAGCTGGTTGCTGAAACCACGCACATCTAGCTCAACGGTGGCGACAGAAGCGGCAATCCACCTGTCACTCAAGTGGCCACGCCCTTAATTATGCAGAACTTTAAGGCTTACTATAATTTAAACGGATGATTTCTAAAAAAAAATTCACCCCCCTCACAGTTGTCATGAAGGGCATAATTAGCTATATAGACCAAAACCACTTTTTATACCAGGCTGTAAGCATATTTTTTTCTGCTGTAAAGTTGGGTATTTTAACATGGGAGGTCTAAGGGGACTGACTACCTTTTGGAGCCAGCCTCTAGCGGCCAGTCGATGAATTGCAGTTTTAGTCACTTCCGTGTTGGCTTCACGAGAGAGAGCGGGAGGTTGCCGCTTGGGCCCTACACAAAACTGTGTCACAGGAGGGTGGGGGGGGTCAGATGGGGTGGTGAACGAATGGATGAAACGCATTTGTCCATGTTCACTTCGTCGCTCACAAAATGCGCTTGAGAAACAGTAACATTATCTCTTTCGCGGCTCGATACGCTTTCAACTCATTTTTTAGTCTCAAGCAAGAGACTGTACGACATTCACGTTACATGATTTGACTGATTTTTACATAGAAAGGGTGACAGTGCGCCGCATTAAAAGAAATGATCATTCATGTTTTCATTACCGTTGGCCAAATTCAAAAACGAAAAACTAAAATTAAATCATCTTTGAGAGCAAGGGGGCCCTACGCAACTTGCATATTCTGCGTATAGGGAGGATCGGCTCTGATCGTTCTATCTACCTACCTATCTATCTATCTATCTATCTATCTATCTATCTACCTATCGTTTTGTCGTTCTATCTATCTATCTATCTATCTATCTATCTGAACATATTCTGTCTCCATCTTTTAAATCAAAATAATGCATAATTAATTCTCAAACTCATATGGTCCTCTTTCGTTCACAGCTCTGCTCTGTGCATCAGTTTGCAGATAAGTTCTGATCATCTACCTGTAAATGTCAGCCGTGTTTTCTCACGTCCCGATCGGATCCCTCAGCCTCCTCCGTTGCTAAGCATTGCAGGCCGAAACCTGAACGGATATAAATGATGGATCTCCCAACAGAGCCTCATATGCTTGACCAGCCCGACTAGACTTTAATTTCACCTTTCATACTCTGCAACCCCAGTTTGTGCTTCTCTTTATACACTTTTCTGTCTCAGGGCCATTTTTCTTCAATAGCCCAGCCCGTGCCATGCGACCGCTCTCTCTGCAGCAGCTTTAAAGTGCTGCGCCGAGGGTTTGTTTGCTGGGGTGTGGCAAATGGAAGCTTTTATTGTTGTCTATTTATTTTAATAGAGCACAAGTCTTATTAACTTCATGGCAGGCTTCCTCGTTCTGCGTGAGTGCGCTTTATAGACTCTAGATTTGCCTGCTCAGTGGTTTCCTTTTTATTGAAGGAACACGCAACATTTGCATAGAGCTAATTCCCTCCTCGCAGTGAAGTCACGGGATTGAAGAGCCCGCTCTGAGTGCATTGTAAAAACGCCAGAAAACCAAAGACCTTCAAAGCCCAGAGTTTACAGTGTGTTGCATCACTTGGAGAAAAGCAAAGTGTTTTATGAGAGTTTAACCTCTGTAACATCTCCTTTTTTTTGTCTGTGAGAACATGAAAATGAAACAGCGAGTCTCTAGACAGCTGGCTGTTTAATTTGAGCGAGCGAGAGTCGGGTCACCGCCGTGCCGCGAGACGGCTTGAGCTGTTTATGGGTTGCTGTTTTTTTTCCTGAGGTATCGCTCGAGGCTTTTCGGGGTGGAGAGTGTTTGCCGCTGATAGTTCCTAACAGGTTTTGTGGGTCAGTAGCTAATAAAGATGTTTTCGGAGGCTGTTTGACCCCTTGAGGATTTCCGTTAATGGGTTGATTAGCCTTTAACCTCGAGTTGATAAATATGGACATATTTTGAGCTTAAGCTGAAGCAATAATCAAACGCTGTCCTCTTTCTGTCGAGTATTAGTTTGGTTCGAGTGAAAATGATTTGAGTTTTTGAGCAGAAGTTCATGTGCTGCAGCTGTAAACTAATAATATTGATGTTTATATATATTAAAAGAATGCACACCAAGGATGCATTTATTTTGTGAAAAATACATTGAAAACAGTAAAAAAGGTGAAATATTATTACTATTTAAAATAGCTGTTTTCTATTGTAATATATTGCAAAATGTAATTTATTGCTGTGATCAAAGCTGAATTTTCAGCATCATTACTCCAGTCTTCAGTGTCACACGATCATCCAGAAATCATTCTAATATGCTGATTTACTTCTAAAGAAACATTTCTGATTATTATCAATGTTGAAAATAGTCGTGCTGCTTCATATTTTTGTGGAAACCGTGATACATTTTATTTTTCAAGATTCTTTGATGAATAGCAAGTTCAAAACAACAGCATTTATTTGAAATAGAAATCGTCTGTAACAATATAAATGTCTTCACTGTCCCTTTTGATCAATTTAATGCATGCTTGCTGAATAAAAGTATTACTTTCTTTCAAAAGAAAGTCTTACTGACATGAACTGTAGCTTCTTTAAGTAATGAGCTATTCTGGCAAACTATAATAAGTTTTGTACAACATTTTAAACCAAAATAGTGATGAACAGCAGCTTGTAACTAATTATTGCACTATAAAATAGACTTAAAATGCTGCATAGAGACTCAAATGAATTTTTGGAAATGGTTCCAAAAATAAACCATCCAAATGTGCTTGAAATTAATCAGACTTCCCAGTGCTATATGACACACACAGAGAGAAAACAGTTTAGGAAAGCGTGTTTGTTTTTACTGCAGCTCGGCTAACCACTCGGCTGTATATGACAAATAAACAATAATGCAGCATTTTGTCATGCTACTTTTGTTACTGTTCTGAAAACAGCTATTGAAAAATGTAGTTAAGTTAGTAAATCACTACTTTTAGTAAGTTTCTCCTCATTAATGCACAAGTTTATTATGGAGAGATGTATGGACTGCATACAGATACCGCAGCTGTCAATCGCAACGGAGGGAGGAACCCTTCAGACTCCAACGGCTGTTCACTCTGATAGATGATGGATAGTCGAGTCGAAACACTGCTGTATAGTCTGCAGTTCATGCGGAGTCTCTCTCATGCTTCATTTTCAATGCATTTCTACACTAAACCGTGAAACAAACAGAATTAACTGGTCTTAAGATGCCAAATGTGCAAAAAATTATGTTTTTGTTTTCCAGTACAAATATATATACATTCCTAAATGAAGATGTATTTACCTGAGAAGCAAGACGTGAGATATTAAATCTTGTTTTCTGAAAAATGTATCAAAATTTAGCTTAAGCTTAAAAGAGTTTAAACTAAAACTGGTAACACTTAAATTCTTTATAATGCATTTTAAAGGTATTCATAATGTATGTTGTAATACATTATATCTTTTCATGAATAAATGTAACAAGTTAAAATGCATTATAATATTTGAGGGTTTGTTTGTTTTTAAATGCATTATAACTTTCAAAAGGTATAACAACAAATAGCTACGCTGCAAAAATTATTTTCTTGGTATTTTTATCTTGTTTTCTAGTTCAAATATCTAAACATACTTGGATTTACATATTTACATGAGAAGCAAAATGACTTAAGATATTAGATCTTGTTTTCTGAATTTTTTTTTAATCAAAGTTCAAAGAATCAAAGAATTTGTAGCTTTCGCTTACAACAAGAAAAAGTATCTGCCATTGGGGGTAAGATAATTCAAAGGGAAAACAACATTATTTTTTCTTCAGAAAACAAGACTCAGTTTTTTTTTTTTTTCAGTGTATAATTACAAATATTCTTGAGATCATACAATGCATTATAATACATACAAAAAAAAAAAAAAATAAAAAAAATAAACATTAAAAATAAATAAATAAAAAACACCAATGGGGTCAGAAAAATTAACTAAATCTAAAAGCAAAACAAGATTATTTTTCTGATCCCACTGGCAGAAGTTTTTTTTTTTTTTCTTGTTTTACACAAACTCACTTATTTTTGATAAATTTTTCAGAAAACAAGACTCACTACCTTAAGTCATTTTGCTTCTCAAGTAAAAGTATCTTGATTTAAGAATTCATTTAAGAATTTAAGATATTTGTATTGGAAAACAAGACAAAAATAAGTAAGAATTTCACTTTTTGCAGTGCAAGTAGAATACTAGAACTGGAGTTTAAATTGTATTGAACCTGGAACATTATTTTAAAAGACTTACTGAAGAGAAACTAAACTTACTAACTAAATTTAACCCCTGTGAAGTTCTAATGACCGTATCAACAGCTCAATAATGTGTTTAGATGTGTATATCTAACAGGTTGCCATGCAAACGCAAGAGTTTGATGCTATTTCAAGGGTGTAATATCTAATTCTGTTTGCTATCTAGAATACACTTTTTTTCTCCTCACACCTTTGATGCACTGAATATCTGAATTATGCATGTGTCAACCTGGCAACCTTCGCTGATGAGAACTAATGCCATTATATGAGAGCTAGACGCGGGCGGAGGAGAGAGAGTTTAATTGAATTTTTTAATGAGTCCACACTTTAAGTCACTCTGCCAGCCTGCCTCAAACATGATAACGTTTCCTAATAAAGAAAATCAAAGTTGGGCTTCCCTCCTAATGAGATTGAAGGTCTGGCAACCTCATTTAATGTGTTGCAGAGGAGTGAACAAATATTTGATGGGAAAAACGATGGGGGAAAGGAAACAACAACAAAACAGAGAGGAAGAAAGAAGACGTCATTAAGCTCCGTGGTGCTGATCCAAACGGGTCTGGTATGATGCAGAGCCTTTACAAGATATTCAACAGATATATGATTTTTTTTTAATATATATGCTTATAAACAAGGCATAATTTTGGAAGGAAGAGCTAAGGAATAGTTTGCCCAAAAATGACCCTCAGGCCATCAAAGATGAGTAGATGAGTTTGTTTCTTCATCAGATTTGGAGAAATTTAGCATTGCATCACTTGCTCACCACTGGATCTTCTGCAGTGAATGGGTGCGGTCAGAAAAAATAGTCATCTGGTCTAAATCAGGAGAGAAATCTGCACAGATCAAGCACCATTTACATGTGAAAGCAGTCCAAAACTGCTCTAAACAAATATGAGGGGGGATTCTGATGTGAGAGACAACAGGAGATGGACTTTTTCACTGGAGGAAGTGTTAATATGGATTACAGCTGGAAGCAAAGGTTTGAAGTTAGAAAATCTTAATGATGGATTTGTGTCTTACACATACACTGCTTTTGTCTTCTCAAGATGTTAATTCATCGACTGGAGTGGTGTGGATTACTTGTGGATTATTGTGATGTTTTTTATCAGCTGTTTGGACTCTCATTCTGACGACACACATTCACTTCAGAGGATCCATTGGTGAGCAAGTGATGGAATGACACATTTCTCCAAAGAAGAAACAAACTCATCTACATCTTTGTATAAATGTTGCTTAATTTTATATCGCACACATATCTGAATGTTCAATATATCAGACAGCTATAGCACTTTCAGAGAAACAAATTACATTTACATTTTGAATCAATTCACTGAAACCAACAGTTTGAACTGATTCACAAAAATGAATCAAATTTATCAACCCTAAATCTGTGATTGCTACTAAAGTTTAAATACTGCTCACTTTATAACGCACAGATATCTGAATATTCAGTAAGGTAATCTGATTCAGTCCTATGATTTTGGAAAGCTCTTAAGACGACTGACTGAACCTGACTGAGAAAAATCCCACCTTGTGACAAAGTCTGGGAAAAATAATCAATGTTGTGTCTGAAAGGACAAAAGCCACTTCAAACGAGATGGCTTTCTTTTGTCACAGAGTAAAACACTTGGCAAGAAAATAGAGTCCAGTGAGCCTAAATTAAAGGAAACGTGAGCGGCGAATCTGATTTGAAGATATGGTCACTCAATGACAAAAGCCTTTGTGGCTATTGACAGAATTTGCCCGGTGATCTCAGAAATGTGACAGGAGTTCGCGACGGATCGGTTGATTAAGCCCGAGTATTTACCCATCAAGCGCCATGTCAGTCGCGGGCCGCTCTCATCCGCGCTGCTGTATCTGTCGTCTTACAGCTAATGACAGGATGATGAAAGAAGCGCGGCCCGAGCCGGTTTGAATGACACTCTCAGTTACGGGTCGGGCTTTAATCTTTGGTTAACCTGGCCTTTTTCCACTCTGGGATGAAGCGCCTCTGTAT
The DNA here is from genome assembly GCA_039654775.1 of Spinibarbus caldwelli. NCBI lineage: Eukaryota > Metazoa > Chordata > Actinopteri > Cypriniformes > Cyprinidae > Spinibarbus > Spinibarbus caldwelli. The sequence continues at coordinate 2,594,476 of CM077239.1, forward strand.
CTTCCTTTGAAGAATGACACCAAGCCGCCTGATCCTGTGGGAAACCTTTAATATACCTGGCAAGGATTCGGGAAGAATGGAGTCATGTCTACTGCTTCATCAAATCATTGCTCACTGATCTAAATTGCTTTTTTCTTTCTTTCTTTCTTTCTTTCTTTCTTTCTTTCTTTCTATTGCACTGACTATTTATTTAGACACTACAGTCAAAAACATTGCTTCTTCACGTAGAAGTCAATTTTGAGATTTTGGGCTCTTTATATACAAAATACACTTTTGAGTGCAAGTTTAACTTACACCAAACTTTACGGTTTTATTCCTACATATATTCTGAAGGTTTTCACAGAAGGATTTGTTCATATATAATTTGCCTGACTTTATACAACATTTTATTCCTAAAATATGGTCATTTTTCTTTGATTTATGAAGTGATGAAAAGAGAAATCCAAATTCCTTTTGACTCTATTACGCAGTGCTATTGTAGTATCATTGATAATATTATAGTTTTTATTAATAATCTGAATTTATTTCTATTATTATATATTCTGTTTTCTTTTTAATTTTAGTTAGTTTTAGGAATTTACTCATATTTTGTCATTTTTCTTAGTTTTTGCTTTTTTATATGCTTTTTTAATGCTTTATTTTTTATAGTTTTCATAGATTTTTTATTTCAGTTTTTGTTTTAGTTATTTTAGTACAACGATAAACTAAATGAAAATGACAAATGTTAAAATAAAATAATTTTACCTGAAATAAAATAATTTTATATGAATATTAATTCAGTTAAAGTTGATTTTATTTCTAGTAAAAAAATAAATAAATAAAAATAAATAAAAAAAATGCTAATATGTCATCAAAATGAAACAACAAATTTGAATACAATGGCTGAATCCAGTTTTCATATTTCTGTTCTGAAAAATGTATGCAGATTAGCACATAGTTAATTAGATATAGCATAATTTGATATACACCTATTTGATGTTCAAAATTACATATTTAAAAATTTTTTTCCCTGTGAAAAAAGTTCTTCATGCCTTAAAATGGCTTGAATTAAACTGTACCCTTACCTAATAAAATGAATGAATGAATGCGTGCATGAATAAATTAATGAATGAATAAATAAATAAATAAATAAATAACCACCGATTCTTTATGTAAACAACTGGGGGCGAAGTATGGCGATATCTGTTACCCTTTTCACCTGGGGTGTCTTGCCTTAAAATAATTTGTCAATATTTATATTAATATTTATCTTTTTAAATAAAGGAGAATGTTTAACTGCATATTAGTTTTGGTTTAGTTAATGGGGCTACTGCCAACCCAACAGAACATGTGAGCATTGATGTTCTGTGAGAAGCTGTCAGGTCAGCTGTAAATCCCTCTGTTGAAGCAGCAGGTTTTTGAAGAAGCAGCCAGGCTGAAATGGCCGAGCGTGTTTCTTGAGCGCTTGTTTGCACAGCAGAAATGCATTAATGTTTCATGGCTGGTCTCGGCATCAGAGCGCTCCCTCCAGGAGCCCGTTTGACTACAGATGTATCGATTAAAAAGATTAGCCATTACTGAATTCCTCACAGACGCACTGGCCTGATTCACCACCTCCATTTCCTCATGCAGAGCTGAGCGCCGCTCACACATCAGCTGAGAATGACTTCTACACTCCAGTTCAATTCCTGAATTTAACTGGAATTCAAAGTCCATCTCTCTAGTTATCTATCTATCTATCTATCTATCTATCTATCTATCTATCTATCTATCTATCTCTATCTGAATATCCATCCATCTCCTTTTGTGTTCCACAGAAGAAAGAAACTCATCTGGGTTTGGAACAACATGAAGGTGAATAAATGATGACAGCATTTTCATTTTTTGGGTGAACTGTCCCTTTAAAGACCTCATAAATTCACTAACCTATTGTTTCCTTTACTAGCACTGTATTTTCTGTTGATTCAGGAGGTTTGTAAATGTAAATGTAAAAAAACTGTAACTTGAATGCAATGTAAGTCGCTTTGGATAAAAGCGTCTGCTAAATGCATAGCATAGTGACCGACAGATAGGGAACGTCTCGGTTACGTATGTAACCCTCGTTCCCTGATGGAGGGAACGAAGACGTTGTGTTGTGACGACATAGGGGGTTTACTTGAGAGCCCCAATCCGTTCTGATTTTAAGAGAAAATGCCAATGAAATTTGGCTAGTGGATTTTGCATGCCTGAGCCACTCCCCGTGCATACGGATATAAATAGGCGACAGGTGCATCCACTCATTCAGGTTTTATGCTGAGGAGCCGAGAACGTGTCCCTGGCAACCAGCGATGGTTCAAGGTTGTGGCATGGGGACATAACGTCTCCGTTCCCTCCATCAGGGAACGAGGGTTACATACGTAACCGAGACATTCCCTATCTGTCGGTCACTACGAGTTATGTCAAATCAAATCGGTTGAGTGAATGATTCAAACATACTGACTCATTTAGAAACTAAGTGTAAATGAGTCTGTCTTGACTGAGTCATTGAATTATTTATTTATAATGCAATTAACACACCTGCCCCGCACCACGACCTGCGTACGTCATCTTATATTTCATAATAATTAGAGCATATAACGTTGTATGTAACTATGAATTATTCATTAAGATATTTAATTATTTTTTATTTAGTTGAAAATTAAAAATGAAAAGAAAACAGAAAATGAAAAAAAGAGAACAAGAAAATTACATAATAAAAATTTCTTTCTAAAGCTACTTTTTATTATATCTATTTCACGTTTTTCTCCTGTAACACAATTATACAAGCCACACAAAATTTCTGAATGAATCCTCATTTTGGATGAATCGGGTGAACCAATGATTCAATGGCCCATTCATAAAGAGATTAATTTTCTTAATTCCTGAATGAATCAGCCATTTGAATGAATCAAATGAATGAATGACTCAATGACTCATTCATTAAGACATTTACTGCCACCTACTGGCAGTTTTAGTTTCTTATTTAGAGTATAATTTCATAAAAACAAATAATCATATTTACATATTAATAAAAAAAATCTGAAAATAAAAATAAATCCATTAATAAAAAAAAGACAGTTCACACAAAAATAAAAATTAAAAAAAGAAAATGAAAAAAGAAAAAAAAATGAAGTAAATTTAAAAAAACACAAAATAGAAAAAAAAATCTTTCTAAAGTTACTTTTTGCGATATCTATTTCATGCTTTTCTCATGTAACACAATAAAGGCTTTTTATGTTAGTTATGTTATCACATAAAAATACATACATTAATACACACACACACACACACACACACACACATAACTTTTACATCAACATACCATGGTACTGATCACTGCACTACATACTGAAGATGGCTCAGTTTCAGTAATATTATGCACACAAGACAGGAAACACTCTCTCTATCATGTGTTACATTAAGACCCATGGGTGCAATAAAGTGTTTTTTGTAGCTTCACAAACATTAATTTCACTTTTTATTTTATAAACCATTTGTGATAGATTGTCATTGTGCTGCAGCAGAAACAGCGAGATGTCTGATATGATTAATAGACATGGCAGACATTTGTCCCACATGATGTAGTTGCGTTAAACACTTCTTAAACGGTACATCACATCTTGATTTAACTACTCGTGTGTGTGAGAGATAGTCTATAAAAAAGCACGGTGGCACTTAGCGCTGGTTAATAAGGGTGCATTACAAAAAGCAGCGCAGCATTTGACAGCGTGTCGCATTATGCAGAAACCAGTCTGGCTGAATAGCTACAATTCACATCCCAAACAAAAGCCACCAGAAAAATGAGACACAATGCCGAGAAGAGACACTTCTCTGGGGGGCGGCAGTAATTGCCTTGATGTCTTCAGACGGATGCTGGCACACAAACTTTTGTGAAAGGCGTTTGCCGTACCGCTGCGCGCACCAGCTTGAAGTATTATGTACATTGATAATGTGGTTTTCTCTGTCTGAACAAACAATCTTTTGGGGCTCATCTCAAATCTCTGTAATAGCCCGCCTTCGTTTCAAGGGATGTAAACAGACGCCGATAGCTTCTGGCTATCTGAGGCCCTTATTCTGATCTCTCATGTCAAACAGAGTACGGTAATTGCGTTTCTATTCTAATTCTGAGTCTTAACATTGTAATTTTTCACAGAAAGACAAGAAGTTTGGTTTAGATTTGTGTCGTCAAACCCTGTTGCTGAATTGAAAAAGAATCAAAATTGTTGAAAAAAGAATCAAAGCTTTTGAAAAAGAATCAAAACTTCAAAAATCTGCTGAATCATCTGCTGGAAGTGGATCATGATCTTTCCACTCGAACCACTTTCACTCCGGATCAAACTGCTGCTAATGGTATTAGAGTAAAAGATGTGCTTACCTGCTGAATGTGTGTCAGTTGACGATGACATTGATGTCCATAGAGGAGGGCAGATGGAGAGAAAAAGAGACAAAGAAACAATTAGGACTCAATTCAAACATCTATGACTTTCTATGACAGGTAACTGCCTTGTTAGACAGCATGTGAACCGTAATGCTACACTCATAAGTGACAGATTTGGAACACTACATAGACAGCAACCCAGCATGCAACACAAATACTGCTCCTCATGTGAAGCGCATGGAGATTCAACTCACAATTAATCGCAACACAGAGAAAAAATAACAACACAATATTCTTGTAAGCTATACATACAGTAGCACACAAATGGTTGGTGTTAATATTATATTAAAACAATACATTTTAATTAGATTTAACCATGTTATTTCTTCTCAGTGTTAAACAGAATACAATTACATTATTAGTAATATTCTTTAGTGATATTTTAGTATTTATTGTTAGAATATCTTTTTTGTTCATAGTATATTTTTGTTAATAGTAACAGTATATTTTAATTAGATTTAACTGTTATTTTTCTCAGTGTTGAACAGAAAACAACTATATTATTAGTATTATTGTTCAGCGTTGTTTTAGTATTATTTATATACTATTATAGAATTTATTAAAATTTTTAAATAGCTTGTTTAGTTTAATTTTAGTAATTTTATATATATATATATATAAAATTACTAAAAATAAATATATAAATATAGTTAATAGTATATCAAATAAATATATAAATATAGTTTATACTATAAATAAATATATAAATATAGTTAATAGTATATCAAAATAATACATTTTAATTAGATTTAACCATGTTAAATGTCTCAGTATTAAACAGAATACAATTTTATTGTTACTAATAAAGTGTTATTTATACACTATTATTGTATTTATTAATTTTTTAATTAGTTTTTTTTTTTTAAATATTTTCATTTTAATTTTAGTAATTTTATCTTTTTTCCCCCCAGTATTTCTATATAGCTTTGTTAATATTTTTTTTTCAATTTTAGCGCTTCAACGTAAACTTCTTTTATTTCAATCAATCAATCAATCAATTTGGATTTTCATCTAATACTAATATTTTATTATATTTCATGTATACTTTAATGAAAATTTATGTGTATATTAGATTTGGATTGATTATTGTTTTTCCATTCATTTCAAGTGTAAAATTCATGTTCGTGTTCTTTATTTTTATTTCTACATATCAATCACTGAGAAACCCATATGGGTCGACCACTCATTACAATGCATTCTGGGACTGCCTTTACTGAAGGAAACACACAATGCCGTCTTTCACAACAGCCAAAAACAAAGTATTATACAGCATAATGTGGCCGTCTATCTTCTGGAACAGCCCAAAATTGCTGTCTATGAGGGAAGCTCAGTAGACTCTGGAAGAGAGTTATTGTCTCGGTAAACACCAGTGTTTAATGCAGCAGAGCGTCATAAAGTGTTGTGCTGCGTCCTCTCAGTAACTCTAAATAAATCCCAGCTGTCTGCTCACCAAAGAATATGATCATTTCTGGAGTCCCTACAGACTCATGAAGACCCGCGTGTGTTAGATCACACTGAGCTTCTGGAGGCAGCAGGTGCTCGGACTCTCAAGCGTCTTTCGGGAGCGAGAGAGACCCGCAGCTCAGCGTCTGGATACTCGTCCACTCCCCTGCATGGCAAAGGCCTCGCCAGAGGCATCTCATCCTGAAGTCAAAACTCATTCGGATGTAGAAACTGGCGGAGTGGACAGTCTGATACCAGACGCTGCATTCAACAGGTTTGAGTCACAGCTATTATATAAACTTAAGATTATATTCACATATTAACACCATCATGCAGGGGCGGACTGGGGCTAAAAAGTGGCCCTGGACTTTTTGGCACAGAGCGGCCCACCACACCATAAACCCACCAGCTCATTATAGAGCTATTTTTAACACCACTTACTAACATACCAATATAACACAATACAGATATATATATATATATATATATATATATATATATATATATATATATATATATATATATATATATATATATATATATATATATATATATATATATATATATAAATAAATTATTATCATTAACATTAATGAATGACCGTCATACTTCTTTACATTATAATTTGTCTTTCCTGGTGTATATGGCAATTTGTAAATAATATTTTTACACATCTCTTAGAGGGACAGTTTAATATCACTAAAGTTAAATGCCTACCATAATATCAGTCCATAACAACACTCTGCTCTAGAAGACTAGGAATGTAGTGCAGAATGTGGACTGTTTTTATTGTACCTTTCAAATTGCTTGACAAGAGTTTTTTTTTTTTTTTTTTTTTTTTAATGAAGAATTGTACGATGATGAAAAATACAGTAAACTGTAATATGTGAAATATATAGTTACAATTTAGAATAGCTGTTTTCTATGTGAATATATAGTAAACAATAATTTATTGCTGTGATCAAAGCTGAATTTTCAGCATAATTACTCCAGTCTTCACTGTCACATGATCCTTCATAAATCATTCTAATATGCTGATTTGCTCAAAAACATTTCTGATTATTATCACTGTTGAAAAAAGTTGTGCTACTTCATATTTTTTTGTGGAAAATGTGATACATCACCATTCAGTCTAGAATAAGATTTAAAATAATAATAATAATATTAATAATACTTTTATTCAACAAGGTTGCATTAAAAAGTAGAAGGATTGCATTAAATTTCGTTGTACTTGTACAATGACAATAAAGATATTCATTCATTCATTCATTAAATTGATTTAATGTAAAGATATACTTATTACAAATTATTTATAAATAAAACATATTGTTCTTTAACTTTGTATTCAACAAATAATCCTGAAAAAGTTAAAAAGTGTCACAGTTTCCACAAAAATATTAAGAAACAAAAACGGTTTTCAGTATTGATAATAATAAGAACCATTATTAATAACTGAGCACAAATAATAATTGAAAATAATTAAGCAGCAAATCAGTATATTAGAATGATTTTTGAAGGACCATGTAACACTGAAGACTGGAGTAATGATGATGCTGAAAATTCAGTTTTGATCACAGAATTAAATACATTTAAACCGTTAAAACATTTACATTAAAATATCTTTAATAGAAAAATAGAACTTTCCTAGTCACTTGAAAGATAAAGTCTTCAGATTTACAATGTTCTAGAGTAAGTTTGAGAATTGTTTTTACAGTTTTTTTTTTTAAAAACATTTTCTTAGACACGTGAAATTTCGGAAGAAATATATCGATATACAAACGTCTGTTGAAAACAGCTACGTCAATGTTTCTATGTAGCTGTGGCAAACAATGTAAATGGCATTAAAATCTGAGAAATTCGAAAAGGCCAATAGGCCTATAGTTTGCATGCCTGAAAATTAATGTCTGTCGTTAAACATTTTTTGTAAACCGTTGGCAAATATTGCTGAGTTGTCTCATCATGTTTAGCTGTTTACATCTTATCTCAGCTCGCATTCAAATGCCGCAGCTCAGCTCAGCTTCTGTGAACAGTAAATCCCGCCTTCTTCAATTTGATTGGTTAAAACATTTTGACATTGACGATCGCTTTGAGCCGCTGCAGCTGCATTGAGCCAGAACGCGCTAAATTAATTAGAATGTTTATCTCAAGTGGGCCGCGTGGGCCATTCGTCTGGGCCGATGGAGGGATAGGCCATATTTACTGTAATTAATTAATTTTTTACATTTACGCAATGGGCCAGCCCACATTGTACAGCGGCCCACCGGGAAAACTCCCGTTACTCCAGATGGCCAGTCCGCCACTGCCATCATGCATCATATTTGCTGAATGAAATCCAATATTCATTTCATACTAATTTTGAGGTGCTGATTCCAAAAATAGTGTCTGTTTTGCTGGAGCATGTTACCCTTTCTCATAAAATATGATGCATTTTCGTAACCATCTGTGCAGTGAAGAAGTTTTGTATTATGGTTTAATCAGCAGAAAAACACCACAAACACATGATTTGTGTGATTTCTCAGATTATTGTCATTTATTTGACACCTAATCCTGATTTCAAGATCAGAATTATGGCAAGTGACAAAAGAAAATGCAAACATGATCCAGATGTTTTCTGCTGCATCTTTGACTGTTTTGCAGCATTCAAACAGTGACAGAAAATTATAGATATTGTAGAAAAAAGCTTATTTATTTATTTATAAACTTGTTGATAAATTTATTTTGTGAAAAACACTCTACATGATGGAAAGTTTTATGGATGTTTTTAAACTCGGCATGATCAAATTAGCTAATATTAGGCCTTTTTTGCAAATCAGCAGATTTATTTATTTTATTATTATTTTTATTTTTTATTTTTTTTTATCAAGATGCAGGGCTGTTATCTTCCTCGGAACCAAAGCTCTTAAAACCTGTTTACATTTGTGCAATGTGCACATTCACAATGCATATACTGTAATTTCAAAGCAGCTTTGAAAATGCATGCTTACAATGTTTCCAGTCCATAATGACCAGGGAATCTAGCATTAAATCAAGAAATCTGATGCCAAAATGGTTCTTGCATGTCTTGTAAAAAGCATAATTCAACAAGTATACAAGTTGCATAAACAGTTTTGAATGCTTTGTCAAAGAAGAAAACTATGAGCGAACAATGGTTCAGATTCAGTTTGTTTCTCACAGAAAGCTCATTTGAGTTCAGAAAACAGTTCAGTATTTCTCTTTTATGATGCTTCATTTTGCGTACAAACAGCAACATGAACATTTTTCCCTTTGTATTTCACAGAAAAGGCAAGTCATATGGATTTAGAACGATGTGAGGGTGAGTAAATGATGACAGATTATTTTTGGTTGAATTATTCCCTTAATAAATGGAATTCCAGTTTATATCTGCAGTTTCTAGAAAAGACTCAAATGTTTGAGGTTGAAACAAAAATGAAGAGATGAAATAAAAATCAAGTATTAATTTACACCTCATTTTCATTCCTGAAATAGAAACAGCCTGGAAGACGTTATTAATAAAGAATTAATATATTCATATTTTATCACCTTGTCCAGGCACCTTGGCAATTAATCTGGGCTCATATTAAAGAGATTCTGACCTGTTTCTGCTCAGAGACGACCTGTTAATAATTCACTCCATCACACCTGCGATCACACACACACTGAGCCACAGACGCTAATTAAACCCCAGCGACCAATCAGGGTTGTGCTCTGGATGGAGAATTCGCATAATTAGAGCTGTAAAGAATGAGGACTTGTAATAAGAGAACTGTGCTGTCATTGTGTACTGTACAAACAGCCAGGACTGAAAAGAAACACAGTGAACTGTGACTCAAGACCTCATGGAGACCTTAAGATCCACCTCAAGCTGGTTTTTGGTGTTGATGAAATAATGCAGGTTATTCAGAGTTTTTGAGAGCCACTTTCCTGCAGCGTTTAGTTCCCAAAACAAAGACCTTGATTAGTGGATTCAGGTGCGTTTAATTTGAGTTTGAGCTGAACTCTGCAGGAAAATGACTCTCCAGAACCAGAATCTGGGAAAACACAGAATTAAAGGAACAGTTCACACAAAAAATGCTAATTATGTAATCATTTGTAAACCAAATCAATCACAAAAGTAGTTCAATAAAATATGTGCGCTAAATGAAAATATGAAACCTGATATGATGCATATTTGATTTTTTATTTTTATTTGAGCAACATAAGTGTTTTTAATGTACATAATGTCAAATGTATATTCATAAATAGTATTTATATAAAGACAGAATTTTTCAAATTGTTTAAAAAAATGATTACAATCATTCTAGAATATATGCTACAATAACTGGAATTATTGTTTTTATATATTTATATATATATTATATTTAATATATACCATCATATGAATATACGATACACAAGTCATATGAACTGCTTTTATGGTAGTTTAATGGTGTTTTTATGTCTTTTTTAGGAGCTGGACAGATGTGGTCACTTTGATCTGTCGGAGACTGAATGGAAATGAGCTTGAAGAGATTCTTCAACAATTATCTTTGTGTGTAAAACAGCACAGGCTATGAATAGCATGAAAACTATTCCTTTTAGTATTGTTTTCTGTGTGTATGACTGCATGAGAAACAACTTCAGTTAAACTATTAAGCACCATAACTAGGCCTTCCACAGACACTCGCACACACACACACACACACACACACATACTCTTATTAACACTCATATAGCTCTGTGAAAACAGCAAATTCCTCAGAGTGCCTTTATGAGGTCTCATGTGTTTTGGTGTCACAGTTATTTATTTCCTGATTAAACTACATGACACACGACAGTTTCCAACACTCAACAATTCCACAGAGCATGAGCGCAAATATCGCTGCTTATTATGGTGAACGCAGGCGGAATAGCAATGGCCGGATTCTTGGAGAATAATTAGGTGTCACAGACCGGCACGCTGGATATCCAAATGCCCAGTGCAGCGGAAGCAGTCTGATTGGCACGGCCGGCGTGGGTGCGGTGAAGGGTCAAATAATGAACAGAAATCTCTTTGTTGGTGCTTTTCTAAACGGAAATCACAGAGCGTGACTAACAGGCAGACGTGTTGCAGGCAGACTGATGCAGAACGAGAGCAAACTAAAGCGCTCGTTTTTTCTCAATGCGGAGGAAACAGGAAATTGGGCACACTTGGTGTCCGCACAGGCCAGGAAATACAAGTCGTCAAACACCTCCATCTAGAATCACTTATTTTAGACTTCATTAGAATGCAAACAGGTCGCTGATGAGGAGAATTGAATCTTTTGAAGAGATATTGAAACTCCACTTGAATAAATGGCTCCTCTTTGGCCCAGGGAGGAAGAATTGAGAACATGTGCTTGATGTTTAGTTTTACTAGCCCAATTGATGACACATTTACTAAAGCAAGAACCACAATGCACATAAAGCAACAGTATATATACAGAGCTGGCTAGTAACTGATTACATGTAATCTGGATTACGTAATAAGATTCCAACAACTAAATGCTTGTAATTAGATTATATTACATTTTAAAATCTCATAATCTGACTGCAATTACTTTTTTTATTAGTGCTGTCAAACGATTAATTGTGATTAATCGCATCCAAAATAAAATCTTTTGTTTACATAATATATGTGTGTGTACTGTGTATATTAGATCGTTTGACCACTATTTTTTTATTCATTACATGATTATATTTTATTCACACTAATAGCTGTTCATTTTTCATAATTTATTGATTCTACCTAATACTTCAATTTCATCTTTTAAATTTTCCTTTCTAGAATAGTCTACCACTTATATACGTTCAAAAAAATCTTTTTTATATCAATATGACAGAAGATTATCCTATTTAAAGCAATGTTAAACAAATGGGATTACAAGTCATCTAAATATTCTAAAGTAGTCTGATTACATTACCTAAAATGTATAATGTATTGATTAAGTTACTGCAATTTTTGTCATGTAATTTGTAATCAATAATTTGCAAGTAATCTACCTCTTGGCTTATATCAAAATCCTACGTCACTTTTCTTTGCAAATCCTCATTTTGTGCTTCTAATTTGTGTCAAGGCTTTTGTATTCTCTCTGAAAAGTTTTGCATTGCATTTACATAAATAACTACTTCTGACTGGTTCATCTCTGATGATTGTACCAACGTAGTTTACAAACAGTGATTAAAAAACACTTTCAATTAAATATAGTATTTTTGTTTGATAATGACAGCTGTTTGGGGATTTGGGGATACATTACACATATATTACATTAGATGTGTTTTTGGACCAGTAATAAATTGTTTTAACCATGTTAAAACCATTTATTACATTTTTGCTCCTGAAATTTTGGATCAAAGGTATCCCAAACTTACTAAAAAGTTTTGAACAACACATTTTAAACAAAACATTTTCAAGATTTGATCCAATCCGAAAGCCGAAAGCCGATCAGATTACTTTTGAACAACTGGCCCCTAGAGATGGATATTTTTCTTACACAAATGCATTCCTTCACTTCAGAAGGCCTTTATTAACCCCACCCGGAGCCGTGTGGAGCAATTTTATAATGGATTTATGCATTTTATTGGACTTCAAAATTTCAACAGCCATTTTCAAGAGCCAAGAATAATAATTCAGAATATAACTCTGATTGCATTCGTCTGAAAGAAGAAAGTCATATACACCTAGGATGGCTTGAGGGTGAGTAAATCATGGGGTAATTTTCATTTGTGGGTGAACTGTCCCTTTAAGAAAGCAAAATGATACAGATATTAAGGTAGCAACATCAATGACTAACTCAAGATCTGTCCCAAATGATTCATGAAGATGTTCAAGAAGCATTAATTTAACCAAGCACCAAGCAGATCATTCGGTTCCAGCATTTTCCCTCAAATCCCAACCCTACACCTGAAATAATGGATTTCCTCAGGCAAAATATCATCCTTTGATCATTGCTAACATGGAGATCTGAGGAAGTAAATGTGCCACTTATCATCATCATTTGGAGGTCATTCTTTACTCTCTCGCTCTTTCTTCTCTTCTCCTTTTTCTTCTTTTTTACCATCAGCCCTCCAACTGCGGTCAGAAACCGAAGCTCCTTCCCTGATTTAATGATCCTGATCCCTGGAGAGTCCGTTCAGCCGAACCGGGGGCCCGAATGTGTTTAAACTCTGTGTTTGATGGGATCTCCAAGTTTGAGACTCGGACTGAGCGTACTCTTTCTGATACGCTTGAAACACAACATCTACGCTTTCTGCTCAGTCCCTTCTGCTGCTGCCGCTACTGCAAAACTTTCACTTTTTGCTTTTTAAAAAGGCTCAAGTTTAAGTTGAACATCTGTAGACGGATACTTCAGGCTGGAGTTTCAAAGACACGACTGGGATTCGAGACGCACAGACTACTGCTGTATGACGAGACCGAACACTGATTTGGAAGCCACTGATGTCACTGACAGAAACTATATATCTGATACTTAATAAATCATGAGCTCTGATCTACAGACACAAATCAGCTCATACACTGAGTTTGGGAATAGCAAATTACCATACTACTCTTACTCTTCGTGTTTGTGCAGTATATAATATGCATTCCATTCACAGTATGCATGACGTACCTCAGATGACCTAGAGCACTACATTTCCCACAATGCAACATGCTTAATTGTTTTCAGTGAGAAAATCAATTGAAAGTCATATCTGCTTTACAAAAAATGGAAAATAACCATTTTTATTTTCAAGATTATAATTGGATGCCACTCACAAAAATAAATAAATAAATACATAAATTTACTAAGATTTACTAAAAAGAATTACTAAAATTCCAAAATTACAGTGAAAATGGAAAATATAATAATAAAATTAATTCAAATTATCAATTATAATAGTGTATAAATAATTCTAAAATAACACTATGACGTAGTATAAAACTGTTTGAAATGTTATGGCATAATGCATATTGTTTGCATATTTGCATAATGTTTGCATGCATAATGCAAAAATAGTAGACTGTATGTAGTATGATAATATTTCTTTAAAAAAAAATAGCTGTAGATACTAAACTTCATATATTAAGTGCATTAATTTTGTTTTTTATAGTATATTGATATAGTTCTTATTATTTTGCATTTTGACGTAAAATGACGATGAAGTAAATGCAAGGGATTGCTTTAGTGATTCTGACAGTATACTGTATTTGCTTCTATATGAATGTTTTCATTTCTATGATCTGTTAGTACATACAGCACCACTAACACTCAGATCACTATATTCATGTCAGTGTGAGGCTGTAAAATAAAAAGGTATTCAGTGGGATTTATTTGACAGCGGCCCATCGTAAACTCTCACAGTGATCCGGATACGGCCTCGTAAAGCGCTTGAGTTTGAGCGGCCAATCGGGAAGCACAGGGTCAGTTTATGCTGGCTGTCAGCAGACGGTGAGTTATGACTTCAGCTCTGAGTCCGAAACACTATTAGAGAACACTGACTTAAGTTTGTGAGAGGATTCAGGCCATTTCAAATGCTATTTGACTATAATTGAATGATGAAACATGCAATAAGAAACCTGATCATTTTTTATTTCTATTTTTAGTTTTAGTTTTTTAATGTTGGCAGGTTTAAACGCTGTTTATATGCATTTACATATTTTTTATTATTTTTATATTTATATTTTTATATTTTAGAAATGTTATTGTGTGTTTTTGTTATTTGTACAAATTATTGTGTTTATATTTAAAAATATCTATATAGTTTTTGTTCATTTCTGTTTCAGTTTTAGTTGTAGTTAATGAAAGTTGCTAAATGAAAATAAAAGATATTACCTCGGCATGTGGCTGAGATAAAATTATTTGTTTTATATTTTCTTTTATTTCAAGTAATATTTGTTATTGTATTAGTTTTAGTTTCAGTGAACTAAAATAGTATAGCTATCATTGTATTGTGCATGTAAACAACATTTCTTTTAAAACAGAAAATGAGACAAGAGAGTTTAAAGTGATAAAATTAATGAAATATTTTGAATTATTTTTTCATTTTAATGTGCATTTTCATGTACATTTTTTTTCCAGATTTTTTCAAATTATATATACATAAATACAGAATTACATTGCATTGCATTATGATGTGTTTTAGAGTTAAAAGAAACTTAATGTGGTAATGTTCTGGCAGAAATTTACCTGTAGCATTTCTGTTTTTCTACAGATTTTTGTGGGGTCTATTGGATTTGATGAGAAATGTTTGAGTCGATCTAGACATCTTGAGCTACAAACACAAAGCTGTTCTCTCATATTCCCTTGACCTTTAACTACTGATGTTTGTCTAGCATCACAGGAAATATTGATAGTTGCTGTTCCTTTCAGATTAATTTATTCCAGTTCCTGATGTGACGTGATCAGTGCCTCATACGTATGCGTGCCATTCAGCTCTGACTCCAACTTCAGTTCTGCTTCATTAAAGATCCTGAAATATCAGTAAAATGGATTATGAATGTTCATTCATGTTAACTTTAAAGCTAACGAGAGAAAATAGCAAGCTGGCCCTTTGGTTGTTCACTGAATAAGAGCTAATAAGAGCTGCAGAGTGTGATCTCGGGCTCATTTTATTCGCTTTCAGGCAGGTAATGTGTCTAAAGCCCCAGCATGGTGTTTTATTACTGCCAGACGGGCTTGTAACGCATAATTTCCCAGAAGAAACTCAGCTAAAGCTCCTCGTTCCTCAACTCGTTTTGCTTTAGGACTCAGACTCGATGTACGAGTGGTGACCAAATCATACAAATGCATCAAAAACATGACTGAAAGTGAACATGCATTTATGTGTATTTTCTTTGATAGTTTTATTCTGTCTAATTTGAATAATTTGCATTCGTCATGTTGTCAAACCTAGAACTGATTTTAACCAGCTGAGATTCACTGAGTTTCTTCAGAGTCCATCAGACACATTTGCAGTGGGCGAGACTGAAGGTCCATGCGAGGAGTTTCTGTGCATTCTGTGCTTGTTTCTGTGTGAATGTGTAGGAGGGTCAGCAGATTTACCAGAGCTGCTGCTCCTTTAGCAGACAAGAGAGAAATCAGTGATTCAGAGCTGTATTATCACTAAGACACTATTATAGTTTTTAATATTTTCAATTACACTTTATTTTTAAATTTTATAATTAATTTTGTTGTGTCTTTGTAATATAATTGTGTTTTTTTATGTCTATATAGTTTTTTATAAATTTTTATTTTTAATAATTATTTTACATCCAGTTAAACTAAAAGAAAACTAAATGAAAATGAGTTTGTGTACTAAAATTTCTAAAACTAAAACACTACAAATGAACAAAGAAATTGCTGACCACACACTGAATTCAATCCAGACTTAAGTCTAGCAAAAAAATGTTTTATTACATAAACTGCATGGTGCAAAAAAGCATCACGAGGAGCACTGAAGATAGCAATGTACTGAAACATCCACCTGTGCCTGTCTAGCTTTTAAATCACTTGCACCTTTTTGCACCATGCAGTTTATATAATAATTTTTATTTATTTATTTATTTTGCTAGACTTTAGTCTGGATTGAGTGTGTGGTCAGCAACTTTTTTGTTCATTTGTAATGATTTTTTTGGGCTCCACACACCTGAAGCAAAAAGATTTTTAATCTGTTTGGAGTGCAACAAAAACTTTTTTTCTAAAACTAAAATAAAAATAAATTAATGCTAAGTAGAAATATATTTTAAAAATCACATAACTTTTTAGTTTATATTTTACTTTATTAAAAGTATTTTATTATTATTATTATAATTATAATTATTATCCTTTTTCTACAGTATTATTAAAAAAAAATATTTAGATCAAAAGAACAATCAAATCATTCTACTAACTTTTAACTTTTAATTAATTTTAATTTTTTAATTTTTAATATTTTTATTTTATTTTATAATTTGCATTTATTCATTCATTTATTGCTCTTTTTAGATCTTGAGAAAATCAGAAAACAGCAGCGACAACATCTTCCTAATCATTGTCTGAGAAACTCACACAGGTTTGAAACAACATCATGGTGAGTAAATGAATGATGGCGTTTTCACATTTGGAGTCACCTGTGCACAGATATGAATGAATCGTCTGGAAGTGAATGTGATTTGTGAATTCTGTCTCTGCAGTGAATCTAATCATCTCCACACTGCTGAATGCTGTTCTGTGTTTTACTATAATAGTTTGCTTAAGTTTATTCAGGTCCCGCTGTGTTGGTACATTTATACACATCACTACGTTTTAATTCACACTAATGATTTTTTGATGAAGCATTTTAAACAACAAACATACTGTGATTTGTTTTATTACCCTGTTAATCAAAGTCTTTAAGAGCATGTTGTGCCGTTCATTAAAACAGGAAACAACAGAATAATTTTACACCTGTTTGTTTATTATTGCATTGAGTTACATGTAGTCATCGAGTTGAAATAGATATCTAGAATGTACATCAAACCCTTATATACAACCTCAAATATAAATGTGCAATTTGTTTTTGGTGATATGCAATTGTCACGAATCCGGCCTATGAACTTCTGTTTACCCACCACCAGAGGTCACTCGCTCACCACATTGACTCTTGCACTACACTACTGTTGCACGTCATCCCCAGGACTTCAATTCCCATCATCCATTGCACTGACAACTCACACCCAGCAGCCATCTCCCTAATCACATGCTCACACCTGAGACTCATTACATTATCACACACACTACATAAATCATGGACTTCCTCAGTGTCGAGGCCGAGTATTGTCTAGCACTTATTGCTCACCTAGTGATAGCTACTCTACGGAGCCAGTTCCAGTTCCAGTTCTAGTTTCTAGTTTTTAGTTCATAGTCTAGTTTTGCCTTGCCTGTTTTCTCGTGTTTCCTGATCCTTGCCTGGTTTATCTCGTCTCGTCTGTCACCAGCCTGCCCTGGATTTATCTCTGTTTGGATTAACCCTTGCCTTGCCGTTTCGGACTCTGTTTGCACCTCTCTTGGACTACCGCTCGTGTACCTGGATTATCTCCTTGCCTTGCCCTGTTGCATATTGTTTGCCGATCGAAGACCCACGCTTGCCCTAGGACTACTCTGTGTTTTGCCTGTGTTATACCTGTCTGCCATTGTCCGACCCTGCCTGTGTTTTGACCATGTTTCACAATAAAGCCTTGCACATGGATCCACACATCTCTCGTCTCGTCGGCTCCGAAACAGCAATATTCTATACATATTCTGTTTGTAGTTAGCTTTATTTTTAATTTATATTTAGAACAGTATTTATTTATTTACATTATTTATTATTTTATTTATTTGTATTCAAAATGATTTGAACAAAATGAGGATCAGGTCTGAATTTGTGCCACTTATTTTTTATTTTTTTTTATTACTTATTTATTTTAATGTTATTTTTGATACAAAATGTTTTATTTCAAGTGTAAATTTAACAAAATGTTATTTATATATTCACTTATAGTGGGATTGTATAAAAAAAAGTTTGAACAATTTGTTTTATTTATTTGTTTGCTTGTTTTGCAGGATGTTTAAAAACTAAATATGAATGAGATCTGAATTTGTGTCACTTATTTATTCATTTATACAACTTTTTATTTAAAATTTTATTTATTGATGTTGAAATAAATGATGCATATAAATATAATAATGTTGTATAGAATTGAAACAAAACAATCACTGTGCTTGTTGCAGTGCATTCTGGGATTACTTTTTTCTTGTATCCTTTTATTTCCTTGTATATTGGATGCAACCATAGACGCTGACCAAAACCAGTCAGCATTTAGAAACTTTAGGTCTATGATGCCTTCAATACTGACTATGTAGGCAGCTCACTAGGATTTGGAACAGTCTGTGTGTACGTTTTGGCTCATGATGTGTTTACGGTTATGTACCGCCGATTATAACACACCAAAACACTGATCATACACCTGCAGATACACCACTGAATGCCAGCCCACCTGGATTGTGTGTTTGATTATATTAACATCCAAAAACACTCAAATCAGCAGCACCTACCTGGACCAAAACAACAAACAGTTTGTTTTTACGCCATTTAGGGGTGAGAAAATGATACCATGATGTGAGACCAATGTGGAAATATAACACCCCTGCAATCTCTACATTATGAGCACGCCAGAAAAAAATGAGATTAATGAATCCCATCCGTCATACAGCAAGCTGATCCACCAACTCTGAGCGCTTAATAAGCCTGTGAAGGATCCGTCCGAGCAGCTGCAGCGTTTGACTGACAGTTTCATCTATTGGGTCTAGCACCCTGATGGCAGATGAAAGGCCTTCTTTTCCTTGATCCAATTAAGTGATGTTTTATAAACAAATTTTGGGAGGAGCACGCACAGATAATTAACACGCCCAATTCTTCATTAGCAATTACTCCATCTATCCAATCAGCGCAAGAGAGAACCCCTATAAATAACCAAAGCATGTCTTACATTCATTATCTCCAGAATTTCAGCATCCCTCCACCACCCCGACTCCTCACCTTCAGCCCGTTCCTATCCCAGCACAGGGAGGAGCACTCGGGGGCGCGCTCTGAGTCCGGGCTAAATGCCGAGCTCGGACCCTCACCCCGGACAGGGGGAGTACCCCGGGCTCGGGAGTCATTACCGAGCTCGGAGCCCTCTCCCTGGACAGCACGCCAAAAACACATAACCTTTACTCAGTTTATTATATGTAAGTGTGAACTCGTGAAAGGCTCATTTTGAGAGCCGAGTCCGTTAGGAAGCGTCGGGATCCAGCTGCAGGTGCATCTGGCTGGAGGGCGCTCTTTCTAAATGTCTCATCCCTAAAGCTCCAGTGTCTCTCCTTCGCTCTCACACATGCTGAATAACAGAAGAGGCTCTGTGTCCGACGGCTCCTTCGGATCAGTTTTTTGCTTTCCTGCAGGTGTCCATTTCAGGAGTCTTCTTGTGAGAAAAACAAGTCACTCGATTCAGAAAATCAGCAGTTGGGTTATCCTATTTGCGAATCGACTATATTTTCATTTCTATTTCTTTATCTTCAGCTGTTTGTGATGCCAATATCTGTTCCTTATCTCTGTTGGATCATGATGGAAATTTGTGCAGATTATCTTTGATCCCTCGGCCATCTCGTGCCACTAGATGGCGATTTAACCCTAAATTGTTACAGGATGAAAACCTTTGCAGTCAATTCAGAAATAAATTTGCTGAGTTTATTGAAATTAACCAAGGTTCAGTGGATGATGCGCGAACACTTTGGAATGCAGTTAAAGGATTTATAAGGAATAACTCAATTTCATTTGCCTCTTTCCTTCAGAAAAAAACAACACAAAAAGATAGCTGAACTGGAATCACAGCTCCAGAATCTCACTAGAGATAATCAATGTTGTTTTTCAGACAATACACTCAGTAAAATCATGGCGGTTAGGTCCGAACTCAATCCATTACTGAGATCCAGGGCAGAATTCCTGATTCAAAGATCCAAGCAGAATTACTATTTTCAAGGGAGTAGACCAAGCCACCTTTTAGCTCTAAGATTACGCAACAGTGAAAAGTCTGCTAATATTTCAGCAGTGAAATCTCAATCTGGGCTCATTATGACAGACCCAAAAGACGTTAATATCGCCTTCCACTATTTTTTACTCTAACCTCTATACTTCTTCTGCTGATGGTGACCCTGACTCTTTTGCATCTTTTCTGTCCAACCTTGATTTACCTAGGCTGTCAGATTCAGATTCGGAATACCTGGCTGAACCGATCACTCTTCAGGAGCTGGAGTCAGCAATCTGATCTATGAACAAGGGGAAATCCCCAGCATAGATGGTATTCCAGTCGAATTGTATACTACTTTTTGGTCGGATTTAGGCCCCCTCATGTTAGATATGATCAATTTTTCAGTTACTCAAGGCTCATTTCACCCATCTATTAATATAGCTGTTATTTCTCTCTTGTTAAAAAAAGATAAAGATCCGACTTCCTGTTCTAGTTACCAGCCACTTTCTGTGATAGGGATTGATGTTAAATTATATGTAAAATCTCATCGTCTAGAGAAATTTATGAATAGGCTAGTTCATTATGACCAAACAGGATTTATTAAATCTCGCTCAGTTTCAGATAACTTACGCAGGTTATATCATATTATTAATTCAACGAATAGTTCATCCTCCCCTTGTGCAGTATTATCTCTAGATGCGATGAAAGCTTTCGATCAGCTAGAATGGAACTATTTATGGGCGGTTCTACAGCATCTGGGTCTAGGATCGAGTTTCATAAATATGATAAAAGTTCTGTACGCCAATCCAGCAGCCACTGTTCTCACAGGTGCTGTTCGCTCTAACCCATTCTTTATACATCGAGGTACTCGTCAGGGTTGCCTTCTTTCTCCTCTGTTATTTGCCCTATCCTTGGAACCCTTAGCTCAAGCGGTCCGACAATCTGAAACTATTTCTCCCATAATTATACGGAATACTCATCATCATATTTCTTTGTTTGCTGATGATATCTTATTGTTTTTGGAGAAGCCGTCACATTCTATTCCTCGTGTGTTGAATTTATTTGACCATTTTGGATCTCTCTCTGGGTTTAAAATTAATTGGAGTAAGTCATGTCTACTTCCCCTCAATTATAATATTGATTCCATGTCCCTTTCTTTATCTATTCCATTGGTTCAAAACTTTAAATACTTGAGGATAGATGTTTTTCCTTCCCTGCAGGAAATCGTCTCAAAAAACTATAATAGTATTCTAGCCAAAGTCTCCTTAGATTTGGAAAACTGGTCTCGTCTTCCTACTTCTTTTCAGGCTTGTATATCGGTGATTAGAATGAATGTTCTCCAACATATTAATTTATTTTCTTCCATGATTCCTCTCACTCCACCGGTTGGCTACTGGAACAAACTTGATGCATGTGTTTCATGGTATATATGGGATGGGAAACGTCCTCGTATTAAACTGACTACCTTACAATGCTGTAGATTACATGGAGGTCTTGCTTTCCCCAATTTTAGACTGTATGCTCAAGCCTTTTCCCTCCGTCCTTTATCAGTTTGGTTTGATCCTGATGCTTCTGTGTCTTGGAGAGCAATTGAGGAATCTATTGTTTATCTGTATAAATTGAAGCATCTTGTTTTTTTCGGGGGTTCCGCTTAGGCAGTGTAAATCTTGGTTTGGTCCCATTGTAACCCACCTCCTCTCCACATGGAGAGATGTTGAAAGACATTCACAACTAGTTACAATATGGCATAGGCATTCGTCTATTTTCCACAATAATAATCTTTTATCAGGCAGTACTCCATTTCATTGTCTGCAATGGACTCATAATAAAGTAAACACTCTGGGAGATATCTATGATAATAGTGGTTTAAAATCCTTCCAGAATCTCAAAACTCAATATAATCTGCCAGGCACCTCCTTTTTTATGTATTTGCGCATTGGATCGGCCCTGCGGGCGTATGGGGTGCCTTGGAACTCTCAACTGCCTGTTCACCCTTAGCGCAAATTAATCCTTCCTCCTGAGGAATCTCCCTCCTCTGCTTCAGTCATCTATCTCTTTCTTCTTAAGCATTCATACAAACCTTTATCTAGTACAACTGTTTGGGCTAAAGATCTTAATGAGGATGTGCATGTTTTATTTTTCAAATCAGGTATGGGGTATGTTTAAATTGTCTTCTAAAAACCCTAATCACCAAACGATTCATTGGAAATTGCTGCATAGGGTTTACTTGACTCCAATGAAATGTTTTTATATGAATCTGTCATCTTCTCCTAAGTGTAATCTCTGTTCACAAGGATCTTTAGGCACGTTTTTGCATTTTTTTGGGAGTGCCCCTCTCTCCCACCTTTTTGGTGAGAGAGAGGGTTCACACAAGAGGCTCTCATAGGCTCTCACAAGACCTATCATATTTGTTGAGTACTGATATATGTTTGACTCCGCGCCATTTTTTCATGAATGACTTTTGGGACTTCACCTTGTCCGTCCAACAAAGATGTTTACTGTTAGCTGCTCTCACAGCAGCAAAAAAGTTGCTAGTCAACCGTTGGAATCCTCCTCACACAATGGACAGACGGACCTGGACTGTGTATTTGTTGGACATTATCTCGATGGAACTCTCAACTTCTTGTATACATGGATCTAATGTGAAAACTGTAAATTTATGGCATTCAGCTTTTAATGTTGTGCTATCTTTTCTAAAATCTTTGTAAAAATTATTTTATTATTTATTTATCTATTAATATTAATTTATTATTATTATTATTATTATTATTATTATTATTATTTAGTTATTTATTTATTCATTTTATTTTTATTTATTATTATTATTATTATTATTATTATTATTATTATTATTATTATTTTATTTTATTTTATTATTTTTTTTTTAAGTCTACCAGGGGGTGGGATGGGTTGGGGTGGGTCCTAAATTTGCACAGTTGCTTTTTTTTTTTTTTTTTTACTACTGTTCCCAGAAGAAAATTTAATAAAAAGTTGTTAACAAAAAAGAAAATCAGCAACTGGGTTAGAATAATATGGCATTTCATTCAAGTCGGCCTGCATAATATTTGGTGAGTGAAACCCAATGCTTGTTTTTTACTAATGTTGAAGTGCTGATTCCTAAAATATATATAATATGTATATAATTATAATTTGCAAAAGATCATCATTCTTGGAAAAACTGTACATGATGGAAATTTCTTATTCATATTTTAGAACTCAGCAGTATTAAATTAGCTAATATTAGGCTTTTTTTGTTTTGTTTTGTTTTTTTGCAAATCAGTATATTTTTTCCCATTATAATTGCTTAGAATATAATTTTTCATCACCTAGCAACTACACAGCACAGCAGCATCATGATGGTATGTTTTGGATTTTCTTTTGAAAATGTAAAATTTTAGTATTCCATGATTTTTTTTTATTTTTTATTATTCTTTGTGCTTGTGTGAAATGATATTTTCTTCTTTCTGGTTCTAGTGTTCAGTCCCAGGACATGTGAGCTGCATGCAGCACAGAATTCAGTCTCTCAGAAAGACCCTCAGCTCCGGGAAAAGACTTTTTGTGTCTCATGCATTCGGACGGTATCATATTTCCACAGACCTGCATGCGAATATCAGCACTGAGCCGCTGCACTGAACTATATCTGATGACAGAGAGAAAGAAAAAAAAAAACTCCTTGAAAAAGCAAACCACACTTTTGTTAAGTCAAAGTGCATGTTTCAATTTGCACAAGTTAAGAAAACATGGCTTGTTTTCCTATTCAGTAACATTAGAACATGACTTTATTGAAGTAGATCTGGTCTGTTAGTATTATATCCTCAGAAGTGCTTAGTTTCAACCCTGAACTAACAGACCTGACATCTAAAACACCACAGCTGTGAGAAAGGAGCAGTTCGGTTTTGGTTCGCAGGTTGTCAATCAAACGCATTTTACACAAACAAGGTACAAACTAGCTTGAAACTGTGTTTTTTCTTCTTCTTTTTGTCAAGAAATATTAAAAGAGCTTTTTATCATTCATTCATTCATTCATGCACACATGCATGCATATATTCCTGAATGCAGGATTGCAAAAAAGACCATTTTTGCAACTTTGTGACAAAATCTACTAATTTAGACCAAAAAGGAAATTTTTGTATATTATATTATATTATATTATAATATATTATATTATATATGTCTGCTGAATACTTTTTAAAATCCAAAATTATTTATTTTATTTATTATTATTATATTTATTGCATTTTTTTACATAGTTAAACTTAACTCATTTGGATATGGCTGCTGAATATGCTGAAACAGACTTGATAAATGATAAGATTTATGCATTTTTAAATAATATTTGTAATATATTTTTGTTCAGACACACTTGACCCTGTTTCTAAAATCTTCTCCTCCTGCGGTGAGATCAGCTGCACTGGCTAAATTTAATGTGTTGTGTTTGTTCATCTGTTTTCTTTCGGACCACTGATCTACTCTTTCTGTCAAGCTTTATTTACATGCAGCATTAACTTTGTTTTATTTCTCACTGTGCTGCTGGAGACGAGATGAGAGCGAGAGAAGTTTCAGTCAACGAGTTCAGTCCCGCGTCTAACAGGAGAGAAAACATTGAACTACACACACAACGACGTCTCTCATTCTGACGCGTGTTTCTCCCAGCCTGGTCTCATGTTTATACGTAGGTATTAATACGTAACATTTACAAGCACAGAACGTACATTTTTGTACGTTTTTACTGATGCTAAAATGTACAATTTAGACGTATTTCAACATTTGAAAGTACAAATCAATACGTATTTTTAGCAAAAAAACATAAAATATATATTTTTAAAAATATTTACGTAACTTTTATATCATTAAGATATTCGTATCAATGCATTTTTATCATTTTATCAATAAGCGATTTAGAGTTTTAGACCCCTTAACTTACCCCCAAACCTAAACCTACCCATTTTATAGCGAATATGCATTTTTATCATTTTATCAATAAGCAATTTAGATTTTAGACCCCTTAACCTACCCCCGAACCTAAACCTACCCATTTTACAGCGAATATGCATTTTTATTAATAAGCCATTTAGATTTTTAGACCCCTTAACCTAACGTTACCCTCAAACCTAAACTTACCCATTTTATAGCGAATATAAAAGGATAAAAAACGCAATTGACCGAAATATGCAGGAAAATAACCATTTTAGTAACAATATAGCATTAAAATATTTTTATAGTCGGTAATCCCACTCCTACCTATAAACTAGAAAAGCATGAGAGACAGATAAATGCAATTACAATCATTTATTTATTGCAAAAATGTCAAAAGCACTACCAAAAGTAATCCACATGACGCTGCGTTGCAGCTGCAGTCCTTTCTGGGGGAATACAGTAGGTTTGTGTGAGGTGCAGAGCAGAATTTATGTTGTTAATCGCTGAAAATATTATCCAAATTATTTTCCCGATCCTCTCCATGAACTCGTGAAGGCACGCGCTCACATCATTCAAACACACCTCACCAGAAACATGGCATGTCGCAATCTGTAACGAATGCAGGCGAGAGCCAATGAGCGTTCGATTATCCTGCCGTAAAACCTGTCGTTTGAAGTGGCAACATTTGAATTCGTAATGAGCACGTCAGTCAGCGTGGGCTTTGCTGTTCATGGTCACCGGACTCGCTGCTCGGGATGGAGATGAAGATCGCCGAATAAAGGCTTAGATTTGGGTCTGTTCCTCGCAGTCGTATGGATTCTGACGATCTGGATTACAGAGCACAAATAAAATTGTTTCATTTCGTAATTAATCGTTGCGGTTTTGGTGTTTTTTATAGTTCTGTTGTCAGTCACAGCATGTGGGAGAAAACGCCTTTTGTGGCCCACGGCAAACAAAGTAAACATTACATGACAAGTAACGGTTAAATGATTGCAAATGTTATTTATTTTAAGGTTTAAAGTAGGGCTGGGCGATAATTCGATAACGATAATTATCGCGATATAATTTTCCTCGATAAAACGATATGAAGAGTTCGATAAATGTTCAATATAATGTTTATGCGCCAAAAGCGGAACGAAACAGCGCGACTCATTTGAGAGCAGATGCGTTTTCTCAGTCACGCAAGCACTAAACAGCGCTGTGAGATCCAGTGTGAAGCGCTTGCATTCAGCAATGAACACAAATGACTCTGTGAAACTAGTTTAAAGCCAAACAGGAGAAACACTGTGTGCAACGAGACAGTCAGAAGGCTTTTCAATCTACACATCGCCATCATTTACCATGAATTTACTGTAGTAACACTCACTGCACCATGGTATTGTGGCAGAAATGTGGGATATTCACATTGAGTTTTATTACAGGAGTAATAGTATATATTTATAGTGTATGTATTTGTGATTAAGCTATAGCATGTGTGCATTTATATTGAATGTTTTTTTAGACTACTGTTTTTCATACAAATAAGCTAACTTACCTAAAAACTTATATTTATATTTTTACCATGCTATTGAGGTGCTATATTTGTGGTTTTAACTGTGTTTATCATGATTTAAATATATGCTACTATGGAAGACCAATGCTTTAAAAAAAAACAAAAAAAAAAAAACTCTTGAATGAATTTAACCATATAAAACTGAGGTTGGTACAATTTGTACAGATGTTTCTGATTTTAAAAATGAACAAAAATTTACCTCTGCATCCTAACTCAAGCTACTATCAAATATGCATTTCTAAGAGACAAAAAAGTGATATTATTATTATTATTAATATTATCAGGTAACCCAAACCTGTTTCTTGATTTAAAACAATATCACTCTTTAGTGATTTCAAACATGCAGAAACTAAGAAATAAATTTTTCTATTTAGATATTTATTTTAAGGAAAATTAATGGTCTGGTTTCTACAACTTTCACTTTGGAGCAAAATTCTGGCTTTAAACTTGAAAGAAATAAAGATTTGACATTTATCGTGATAATTATCGACATTGACTGATATGAAAAAAATTATTGTGATAATTTTTTTGGCCATACCGCCCAGCCCTTGGTTAAAAGTGAAGTCTTGTTTAACATTATGTAGGCCTATTATTGGAAACGAGCTGGCAGCAGAAATCACACAACAAAACGAAATGTTATCATTTCATATTAAGTAAACAAGTAAACAATTGAATAATGCAATTGAAAACAAGGTAATTGATATTACAACTAAAAACAAATAATAAAATTAATGCCGTGATTTCAATATTCATAAGGATTCATTTTTAGATGTCGTCATACGTCAGTTTTGTACGTTTAGATGCTGAAAATACATCGGTATTGTACGTTTTAGTGCCTGTAAAAACGTTGTATAGAACCACATTTTACGTAAAATACATACGAATTATCATGAGATCACATTGGTTTCTCCAGACGTGCTTTGTTACATGTAGAACACGCCTGAGAAGAGAGACTTTTGGTTTATTTTAGCACAGAGACAGAGATGCTTGTTCTAAATGTGCAAACTGAAAATAACTAAAAAATGATACTTTGAAAGTGTGAAATCTTTAAATATCAAGCAACTCTTTAAAAAAAGAAACACTAATGAGCAGTCGCAAACTACATGAACCATTTAATCAGACTTGCTACACAGGTAAAAAATTTAGGTTATAAAAATGTTGTGAGAACATTATTTTGAAATGTTTCTGAAACAATTAAGTTTTCTTGTTTTGATTCTAATGTTATTTAAAGGTTACAAAAACATTTCTTACAACATTCTACTAACTTTATTTTCACTTTAAAAATAGTTACTTGACAGTTTATTTTTAATATTCTAAGAATGTTAAAATATCCAGTTTTCTTGGCATGATTCTAATGTTATTTAAACTTTACAAAAATGTTTTTTTACAAAGTTCTACTAACTTTGTTTTCACCTTAAAATTTAACATTTCTTTTTGATATTCTAAGAATGTTAAAACGTCTAGTTTTCTTGTTGTGATTCTCATGTTATTTAGACATTACAAAATGTTTCTTACAACGTTTAAAAAATTATATTCTAATAATGTAAAAATTTCAATTTTTTCATGATTAGAACATTACGTACAAAAACATTTCTTACAACATTCTACTAACTTTATTTTTACCCAAAATGTAATGTTCTTTGGACGTTTCCTTTCGATATTCTAAGAACGTTAAAACTTTTCTCATCATGATTAGAACATAATATAAAGGTTACAAAGACATTTCTTACAACATTCTACTAACTTTGTTTTCACCTAAAATATAACATTATTTGATTTAAAAAAAAAAAAAAATCTAATAATGTAAACATTTCCTAATAATATTCTAATAATTATTTTTTTTCATGATTATAATGTTATATAAAGTTTACAATGTTATATAAATTTTCCAAAATCATTTATTACAACGTTCTACTAACTTTAGTTAACCCAAAATATAACTAGAGAGTAGACAGAGAAAGACATGAAGGCCAAGCAGAGCCTCATCTTGACTTTGGTGAGCCTCATCTTGACCGAGGCAGTAATTCATTTCTAGAAA
Organism: Spinibarbus caldwelli; assembly: GCA_039654775.1. Taxonomy (NCBI): domain Eukaryota; kingdom Metazoa; phylum Chordata; class Actinopteri; order Cypriniformes; family Cyprinidae; genus Spinibarbus; species Spinibarbus caldwelli. The sequence goes on from CM077239.1 coordinate 2,623,322, forward strand.
CATCCTTAAATCGATTCAGGTGCATTGATTGAATGTCTGTCTGACTCTGTTAATTTGGCTGCACATTTGGGTTTATTGAACGATGTTTTCTAAAAGAAATCTCTTCAAGTCTCTCATATTCTGCTGCATAAGTCTAAGTGATCACTGTTGAATTTGCATTATTCAAATAGAGACTTTCTTTTTGCCGGCCCCATTAATGTAAACATCTCCACGGGATCATTTTCTTCTGCTAAAATGAATGTGCTTTTACTTCCTTTGGTTAATTTTCCTAATGACTGGGTCGGCAAATCCTGCACAGAACTGGCTCTGCGTGTTTCCCTTTATTTATTAGCCGAGAGATTATTATCCTTCATTATCCGCAGAAGATTACAGACTAATTATGACTCACATTTCATTTGGGAAACACATTTCCTTCATTGTCCGGTTTAGTGTTTAATCTGCTGTAAAAATATTACACTGAAAATCATTGAGATCAGGCAAGGTTTTTACTTGCTTTGTACACTACCAGTCAAAAGTTTTTGAACAGTAAGAGTTTAAATGTTTTTTAAAGAAGTCTCTTCTGCTCACCAAATCTGTATTTATTTTATCCAAAGTACAGCAAAAACAGTAAAATTTTTAAAATATTTTTACTATTTAAAATAAATGTTTTCTATTTCAATATATTTTAAAATTTAATTTATAGCTGAATTTTTAACATCATTACTCCAGTCTTCAGTGTCACATGATCCTTCAGAAATCATTCTAATATGCTGATTTGCTGCTCAGAAAACATTTATTATTATTATTATTAATATGTTGAAAAGAGCCGAATATAATTTTTTCAGGTTTCTTTGATGAATAGAAAGTTCAGAAGAACAGCATTTATCTGAAATAGAAATCTTTTGTAACATTTTAAATGTCTTTATCATCGCTTTTGATCAATTTAAAGCATCCTTGCTAAATAAAAGTATTAATTTCTATAATTTCTTGAGCAGCAAATCAGCATATTAGAATAATTTCTGAAGGATCATGAGAAAATTCAGCTTTGATCACAAAAATAAATTACATTTTAACATATATTCACAAGAGTTCATTTAAATAATAATAGTATATTCAGTATATTCCACATTTGCAACATTTTCATTTAATTTGGAAAAAGTAAAAATCTACTTATATTTCATATATTCTCCTTATCAATACAATCCCAAAGCAATTGATTGTGAATGTCCCAGCAGGTCTGAGGTCAGTCTCCAGATGGCGGTTGTTGGAGATCAATGTAAACTCAATTTCACTGTGTTTGAGAACACGCAGCCTCCCATTGAACTTAAATCTGTTTCATGCTAATTAAATTACCACAAATATGTTTCTCATCAGACATGTTCCATTTTGTAACCCGTAATTCGATTAAAGCAGGAACGCGCTCAGAACATCCAATCTTCACAAAGCGTATTACAACAACCAGATTTGTCCAATAATGTTCTTTTACTTTCATTTGTCATGGCAGCATTTAGATGATCTATTTAGAAACTACACACACACACACACACACACACACACACACATGCACGCACAAACACACAAACATGAATGGATTATTAAGGTGTATCAGAAATAAAGCCTTGTTAAATCCCACAGGCTGTTATTTGTTTCTGCCGCACGTCTTTCTTCAGATCGATGGATTCTTCTCTCGCTGATTGGTTTCTGTTGAAGCACTTTAATCTGGTTCATGGATTTCATCTATGTAATTCACAGACTTTAAAGTGGGATTTGCTCTCAGCAGCTCCATCCTCTCCTGCTCGCTGCTGCACAGTAAGTCATCAGAAACCTAATTAGTGCAATTAAGGTGATGTGGGTTAGTCAGAGACTGTGATCGGCCTGATTGGGACTGTGATGGGAGTCTTGCATCTGAACGTGGATATGGAAAACTCAAGTGTGTTTAAAGCAGTTTAGAAAATGCTTAAACACTCGACCAATGAACTGGAAAACTCCCAGAGGAGCGTTTTATTGCTCAAACGTTGCTCTTTCATGGGCCTTGAGCTTTAATTTTAGTTCTCAAGCATGTTTGATATTTGTTTCAAATCAAGTATCAGGGAGAATCTCACAAAACCTGACAAGAACACATTCTATTTCAACCAAAATCTAATGAAATGAAAAAGAAATTATATTTTACATACAAAAATAATCTCTTTTTTTCTTCTCTTTCTTTCTTTCTTTCTTTCTTTCTTTCTGTAGTTAGTTAGTTTTATGATATTATTTTCATGGCAATTAAACACATTTCACCCTCAAATTTACATTAATGTATATAATAAAAAATGAAATAAGATAAAAAATAAAATAGTAATGTGAATAAATAAATATTATAATGTACTCTTCTGATTATATTGATTTAAATTAATACAGATACATTATTATTCAAAAGATTAAGGTGATTTTCTATTTTTAAAATAAACTACTACCGTTATTCATCAAGGATGAATTAAATTGATCAAAAAGACGGCAAAGACATTTATAATGTTACAGACAATTTCTATTTTAAATAAATACTGTTCTTTTGAACTTTCTATTCATCAAAGAATCCTGAAAAATAAAATATATCACGGTTTCCACAAAAATATTGGGCAGCACAACTGTTTCCAACATTGATAATAATCAGAAATGTTTCTTGAGCAGCAAATCAGCAAATTAGAATTATTTCTAAAGGATCATGTGACACCGAAGACTGGAGTAATGATGCTGAAAATTCAGCTTTGATCACAGCAATAGATTACATTTTAATATGTAATATGTAGAAAACAGTTATTTTAAACTGTAACAATATTTCAGATTTTTACTCTATTTTTGATCAAATAAATGCAGCCTTGGTGAGCAGAAGAGACTTCTTTCAAAAACATTAAAAACATTGGGCTCTCTTCTGAAACTCTGTGGTCTTGCTTCATCACACCTGTCTAGAAGAAATAACCAACATATTAAAGGGATGTCATTTATGATTTTCTTGGCTCTGGTTCATAACTGTTACTCTCTGTTTCTCTGTTGGTGAAACACCTGCAAACATCAGTCTGAAGGCATCAGCGCTGGTTTGTGTGATGGACGTGTGGAGTGACACGAGCCGCTGTGGTTCTGACAGTGACATGTGTCACCGGCTCTGGCTAGAGAAACACATTCACTCGCTCGCTGAGGCTCTGACCCGTTTCTCGTTTCTAAAGAAAGTCATCACCCCGTCCGTGTCAATTAAGGCATCTCGCTGTGTGTTAGACTCACTGACACAGATCACATTTAAACGCCGTGTTCTCCAAGTAAATGTCAGCTGTGGTTGATGCATAATGTGGAAGAATATCATCTCTCTCACTTGATTTGGCTTCAGCTGCAGATATTCACACTGAGACGCTTGTTTGCCAAACACGTTTACATGCACACTGATACGCTGGTAACTTTGCTGTTAAACCTGTTGCACACAATCTACATGCCTTCTGTCGTCTGATTGATAGTTTAGACTTTTTTAGCAAGTAAAAGCTCTTTTAGTGTAATTGTACAAACATCCAGCTTCAGCTTGTGCTTCCTGTGTCTTTTTGCTTTCAAATCTTTACTGATTTCCAGATGAACTCTTACTGGACTGAAGCAGGTCAGCTTTACTTGATTCTCCATCAATCATTTTGTAGAAAAATCAGTGAGTCTCAAATCTGATCATCAGGATCTTTTGAGGAGCGTTTGTTTCCAGAAGCTTTAACTTTCACTGTTCCTCAAGCCTCCAAAACATCTCACATCTTTTGAGGAGCATTTATTTTGTATCCCTCAATCATCATTGGATTGCATATGTATTATATGTTTATATAATTTTATGTAAGTATCTGCTACGCTGTAACATTGATTTACATTACAAGCAGAATTCAGAATTCATCACGTTTGACCATGAAAATATCAACATCTGTACTAAATTGCTTATTTTTACTCTGTTTGGTTCAGTCTGAGCTGTTTTTCCCTTCATATTCTTATTATATCAGACTATATGAGCCAAAAAAGATGATGGGTCACATGTGATCCACAAAAAACACACATTTATTTTTCAGCTTTTGTCCAAAGGTTCAATAAACATTTCAAAGAATGATTTTTTTTTTTTTCTCGGACTATTTTGTCATATGTCAGGCTTTACAGGGATAAAGCAGTACAGCTCTATCAATCTGCTGGTTCTTTTCATTAGTATGAACCTTCAAAACTTCATCTTGATTCGCCCACTGCACTTTTTATAGACGTAAAGCACACAGAAGAGCAGCTCTAATGGCTTTATCCCAGTGAAAAACGCTCAAAAACCCACAATGCACTTGGTCCCTGAAGAGTTTAATGACTTGCAGAAGCAGGTTGGGTCTCTTAATGGCAAGACTTACTAGACTTTGTTCTTTTTTAACATAACCTCCAGAAATCTCATTAATTCTCATTTAATTGCTGTCGCTCATCCGTCCGGCCAAGCGAGCGGCAAGATAATATCGATGTATTTGCAGGCAGAGAGGTTCCTCGTCCTCCTAACAAGCATATGATCCCAATGTATTCTGGGTAATTAATCATTTACATACTCCGACTGTCACATGTGAGGTCATCAGCGCGCGCCCTGCCCGTATCCGCCCTATTAAAATGCTAATCAACAAACCGTGGCATGCTCTTTCTGCTCGAGGTCTCTTCATTATCACGGCCCTTTCACGTCTGGTGGATATTTCTCCATGGGGCGCCGCACGACGAACCCCCGCGAGACCAGAAATTAAATGGCTGATGCTGGGAAACGGGATGAAGGGATGAAGCTGTGAAAATTGGGGGAAAAAAGGATCGGTTTCTTCCAGGCGAGCGCCTGCGGCCTCATGGAGAACCTGAGGCTCATTAGTGAAGTTGGACACAGTTGTGTTCAGTCTGAGGTTGAGCAAAGTTTGACACAAACCGCACCTGGACGAACCTTCAGCTGTCAATCACAGATGGAGAGGTGAGTGGGAGAGGAATTTTTTTATATTTTTCCTTTTTTAATTATTATTAATAATGAAAAATTTATTATTAAAAAATATATTATTATATTATATTTTGCTTATATTAAAATATATATATATGAAAAATAAAAAAATATATAATTTAAAATACTATTTTTTTTCTTTTTTAATTATTATTAATAATGAAAAACATTAAAAAATTAAAAATTATATTATTATATTATAATTAAATTATATTAAATATAATATATAATTATTAAAAATTATATACTTCAATCTATCTATCTATCTATCTAAATTTTGCATATATTAAAATACACACACACACACACACACACACACACACACATATATATATATATATATATACACATATATATATATATATATATATATATATATATATATATATATATATATATCTCATTAGTTTTTCATTATTATTTTTAAGCCTCTTCACATGCTGAGAGCATTTAAACGGCTGCTCTGTTGAAAGCGGTGATCGTTCAACACTGCAGCGTTGAAGCTGCCAAAACAGCTCACCTTCTCCACGACCTGCTGAGAACATCACAGAACATTACAGACACGCAGAAACGCACCACTGAGAGCATGTGATTCACCCTCTCCAGGCTCGCGTGACCTCCAGCACATGCTCCACCGGCCCACGTGAGCCCAGATACAACCACCATCACAAACTATAGCAGCTCATTCACTGAGAATCCACAACAATATCAGACAATAGAGTCTACTTTCACCACACGGACAAGAACTGGCTGCTACACATGCTTTTGAGTTGCACTGAAAACAGAAAGTCACATGTCCGAATTCACTGGAGTTAAAAACAAAGCAATAATAGTAAAACAAATGTTTAGAGTATTAGCTCACTAATATAGAAATTTGAAAATTATAAAACAGATATTATGGATGAGGCATTTTCAAAGCTTTCAAACCTGTGGCAAACATAAAACAGTCTACGTTGCTAATGAAGTAGATTTCTTTCTAGAAGAATGGTTGGTTACACTTTATTTTAAGGTGTCCTTGTTACTGTATAATTATACATTTAAATACTGAGTAATATTAATTAGCTACATGTACTTACTATATGGTTAGGGTTAGGATTAGGGTTTGACTTAGGGTCACTTGCATGTAATTATGCATAATTAATTGTTATTATAATAGCAAGTACATGTAACGTGTAACAAGGACACCTTAAAATAAAGTGTTACTGAATGGTTTATGTTGAATAATAATATTAATATTAATAAAATGTATGTTGTCATTAATTATCAAAAGTATACTATGTATACTATTATAAAACATGAATAATAATAAAAATATGTATACTTTTATCATTTATTTTTATAATATAAAATATATCATATATTATTATTGTTGTTGTTATTAATATCACACTTAAAACAAATGCACTTGTTAAAACAAATTGCTCCTCTTTTGTAAGTTGCTTTCGATAAAAGTGACACTAAATGCATAAATGTAAATAATAATAATAATGAAATATATTTTGATGAAATACTACTATGATTTATACTACTGTTATTACTATATTGGGTTTATATTCTAAAAATATAAATAATAAAAATTTGTATTTTTAAATATATTATTGTATATAACATACATTGCTGTCGTTAATACCACCTATTAACCAAAGTGTTTGCAAACAAATAAAATAAAATAAAATAAAATAAAATAAAATAAAATAAAATAAAATAAAATAAAATAAAATAAAATTAAATTAAATAAAATATCCAGTTTGCTTTCTTATCTAGTTGTCTAATAAAGCTGGCATTGTATATTATGAATATTGTCTCTGACGATTTGCTTTTGTTCCTCTTTTGTAAGTTGGTTTGGATAAAAGTGTTTGCTAAATGCATAATAATGCATGCATGCAAATGCAAATAATAATAATATCATATTACAAAAGCATATTTTCATAAAATATATATTTTTGTTTATATTATTATCATAATTACCATTACTTTTAATTAAGTGAAAGTGAAAGTCGTGACGTATTGTCAAGTATGGTGACCCATACTCGAAATTGGTGCTCTGCATTTAACCCATCCAAGTGCACACACACAGCAGTGAATAGTGAACAAACGCACACACACACCGTGAACACACACCCGGAGCAGTGGGCAGCCATGCTCCAGCGCCCGGGGAGCAATTGGGGGTTCGGTGCCTTGCTCAAGGGCACCTCAGTCATGGTATCGAAGGCAGAGAGAGTGCTGTTCATTCACAATCCCCACCTTCAATTCCTGCCGGTGTGAGAATCGAACCGGCAACCTTCAGGTTACAAGCCCGACTCCCTAACCATTAGGCCATGACCATTAGGACATGATAAAATTATTTATTAAACCGCACCTTCTCTGTCCTGTGGTGCTCTGCTAACCCCTGTAAGTTGGTAAACATGGATGATCTGCTCTATGACTGAGAACGTCTCGGTTACGTACGTAACCCTCGTTCCCTGATGGAGGGAACGGAGACGTTATGTTGTGACGACATAGGGGATTTACTTGGAAGCCCCAATCATCTCTGACTTTAAGAGAAAACGCCAATGAATATTGGCTAGTGGATTTTGCATACCTGAGCCACTCCCCGTGCACACGGGTATAAATAGGCGGCAGGTGCATCCACTCAGGTGCATCCACGCTGAGGAGCTGAGAACGAGTCCCTGGCAACCAGCAATGGTTCAAGATTGTGGCATGGCGACATAACGTCTCCATTCCCTCCATCAGGGAACGAGGGTTACGTACGTAACCAAGACGTTCCCTATCTGTCGGTCACTACGAGTTATGTCGTGACGACATAGGGGTCCTATGGAAAGCGCCACAACCTGAACCCCGTCACAACCATATAGCATAGCAAATGTTGGCAAGCAACCGCTTGCCTCGTAGAGGGAGTCTGCCGCGTCTCGTCCAGGAGCCACACATGGAGGGTCCAAGAAGTGGACGCGGGTGCCCCATGGTGCCGGGCCACTGAGAAAGGAGATCCTTCCTCAGAGGGATGCGCCAGGAGGGGCTGTCGCGAGGAGCGTGAGTTCCGAAAGCCAGGTCCGGGTGGGCCAAAGAGGCGCAACCGGCAGGACCTGTTCCTCGTCCTCGCTGACCTTGCACAGTGTTCGTGTGAGAAGGCTCACTGGGGAACGCATGCCTGCGTGAAGACCAAGGCCAGCTGTGCGCCAGTGCGTCCAAGCCAAGAGGCCCTCGGTCAGGGAGTCATACAACTGGCCACGGGGAGACTTGAGGAAGACAACAGGCTTACCTGAGCTCCCTCGAATCGACTTCAGAACAGCTGGATCGTCTTGGGATGGAGTCGCCATTCCCTGGGGAACGTGGGCTGTCGTGAGAACACCTCGGCCGCACGATTGAGCTCCCCCAGGATATGGACGGCGCGCAGTGACTTGCACCACGTCTGATTCCAGAGGAGGAGGAGGTGGCGGGCGAGTTGCGACATGCGACGTGATCGTAGACAACCCTGCCAGTTGATCTATGAAACGGTCACAGTGTTGACCATGCGGACCAACACGTGCTAGCCAAGCAGCAGCGGCCGGACCGCCGCAAGGCTAGTAGCACTGCCAGCAACTCGAGGCAGTTGATCTGCCAAAGCAGTCGAGGCCCTGTCCAGAGGAGCGGCGCTGTCCTCGCCATCTCCCAAGAAAGAGCAGCTTCCCACATCTCCGGGTTGCCTTTGTCAGGGCCGCTTTGTCGCCTTACTGGACGATTTAGGGGCTGGCTGGGACACAGGGGGCGCTGCACTCCTGCGAGAGGCTCAACGCGTCTGCCTAGGTTACCTCAGCACGGGGCGGAGCGGCTCTGGGGGACACAGGAGGGCGCCCACGGCGACAAGCAGACCGGGGCTTGCCCTGCGGCGGAGTGGTGGCAGATGATGCATCACGCCGGAGCAAGATGTGTTGGATGGCCTCAGTCTGCCTCTGTACTGCCGAGAACTGCTGGGCACAGTCCTAGACAGTGTCGCCGAACAGTCCAGCCTGGGAGACGGGAGTGTCGAGAAAGTGCAGTTTGTCTCCGAGCACAGTTCCTGCTTCATCCTCAGGTTGGTACTACCCTCGTGAATTTTAATGCCTTGGCTTGGTGTACTCACAGGATAGCCATGGCATGCCGAGAAGAGGCAGCTTGGCCCGCAGCGCTGTAAGCTTTGGCCGCGAGAGCAGCCGTCAGATTACAGGCTTTGGACGGGAGACGAGGACAATTCCGCCAAGTGGCGGCGTTTTGCAGGCACAGGTGCACCGCAACCGCACTCTCCACCTGGGAAATGTCAACGTACCCCCTAGCCGCCCCGCCATCAAGGGTAGCGAGGATGGGGAAGACAAACGAGCCGCTTCTGGCCGTAAAAAGGTTCCGTCCACAGCTTCATCAGCTCCTTGTGCACTTCCGGGAAGAAAGGGACCAGGGCAGGGCGTGGTCGCGAGCCACGGCCCGTGCCGAGGAGCCAATAATCTCGCCGCGAGGACTCGGGACTGAGAGGTGTGCACGCCTCCAGCCCGATACTCGCGGCGGCCCGGGAAAGCACGACCGTCAACTCTGGGTTCGGTTCGGCGGCGGCAGCGACACCCGAGGGGGGCACCCCCGCCGAATCTTCATCCTCAGAGGACGATTGCCAATCCCCCGATGCTGCTATCGACATCTGATCCTCTATCGGCACGCCGAATGAAACGCTGAGCGCACCGTAAGACGGCACAGCAGAATCACCGGGGAGCCGCACAGAACAGCTGCTGCGGGAGGAGTGAAAGGTCCGTGGGGACTGGCCCAGCGGAAAGGCTCTCACTGTAACCCTCAGATCGCCCAGAGCACTAGCCGATGGTTCTCTGCTCGTAGCAGAGAAGCCAGCGCGGATAGTGACAGAGGGAGCCCCTCCCATCCCCGTGAGGAGAGAGAGGTGCGATCGTAGCGCTGCCATGGTTACACACTCAAAACGAGCGCATAAACCATTCACGATCGCAGCTTCAGCGTGCTGGATGCCCAGACACTGAAGACAACGATCGTGGCTGTCGACGGAGGATAGGAAACGATCGCAACCAAGAGGACACGGCCGGAACGGCGTCTTTAAAAAGACGCAAACCGACCGTGATTTGCTCTTTTAGGAAATCTGCTCTTTTAGTTGAAGTGCCCAGGGGAATCGCTGCAGACAGGGACACTGCTGTTCGCACCGTAACGCCAACCAGAACAGCTTCCAGACAGATGATGAAAGGCTTTGTGGAGATCAACACGTTCATCCACTCGGCTCCGAAGTAAAAATGTAATGAGTGGATGCACTTGCCGCCTATTTATACCCGTGTGCATGGGGAGTGGCTCAGGTATGCAAAATCCACTAGCCAATATTCATTGGCGTTTTCTCTTAAAGTCAGAGATGATTGGGGCTTCCAAGTAAATCCTCTATGTCATCACGACATAACTCGTAGTGACCGACAGATAGGGAACTGAAAAAATACAAGAAGAGAATTTCTTCTGGTTACTCAGCTTCTCCCACTCTCTCTCTCTCTGTCTCTGTAGGCGGCCTGTGCAGTCTGTACTCTGGGCGGCAGCGAGCGCAGTTGATGATTACTGTTTTCTTGCAGAAAAACAGCAGACACGCTGCCAGTAATTGCAGATGAAATCCCCCGGTAGTCAGGAGGTGAATACAGCCGTTTCAAAAACACTGTTTAAGAGAACACCAGTACTCTATTATTCAGTCTCTTTCAGTGTCAACGAGGCTAAACGCAAACACGTTAATGAGGGGGAATGTGGGTTTTCTAACAGAATGCTGCCTGACGTCAGATGAGTTTGCAGCATTTACTGCTCATTAGCATGACGGGGTTTCCAGCGAATGCCGTGTTACAACACATTGACTGCTTAAATAGGATTCAAATGCTTCTGAAGTATAATAAGACTGATTGATTATGAAATTTTGATGAATCTGAGACATTCACCTGAGAGTCAACTAGCTGCAAAACTTTAATTTCAGGGTATAATGGGAGACAGAAATGTGCTTGAATTAATTGAAACAGACATGATTCATTTAATGTTTTCAGATACAAAAAAGCATAATTATGACTTTAATGTTTAATGAGGTCTCATCATTAAAATACTTCTAATGCAACACAGTTTTGCAAACTTTGTGACCATTAGAGTCTCAAAAAACTGCATTTGCAATGCATTTTACTTCCATAATGCAGCATTTTCTCACAAAAAACAGAATATTAAATGAGAATTAAACAAGGCTGAAAGATTGGATTCAACTAAATTGTCACTGTGCCAGTATAGAGCCAATGAAATGACGTTAATAACAATACCATATTATTACAAAAAAAATATATATTAATTTTATTTATGATTTTTATATTATTTTTATTTAAATTAAATGTAAATTATTTGTATATAATTAAAAAAAATTATAACATTTTATATAACATTTTTTCCTTAAAATAACTTATACTAATGAATCAACATCAACAATCGCAACAAGCATGAATTAAGAAAGTGCATTTCCTTCTGATTTTATTTATAAAGAAGTGCAACTTTAAAAGATGCAAAATTGAATTGAATTTGCAATAAAATACACGCAGGTGAAACATATGGTATGAAATGAACTGGTGGGTGTCTGTACTGACTCGTGTTTTAATGAAGGATAGATTATTAACTCTTCAGTGCCGTTGTGCACATGTTTTCCAAGCACAGACTCTTTTCGATACAAACCAGAAATCAGAGCGGAGACAACATCTTTACAGAAGAGAGACCAGAACAGAAGAGCATTTGTACATTATTCATGAAAGGAATTATTCACGAGCAAATATAAATGGATGGAAAGCTGCCCTGCCTCGATCCTTTCAAAAGCAGATGCTACTGGTTTACATGCACAGCGCTTAGCTTTTGCTTCAGATTTAAAAAGAGAGTTTCATTAATATGGTCCCTGACAATATTTATCTCATCACCTGTCCGGCGGAGCGTAATGTGGCGATGGAACGGATCCTTCACGCTCTTGTGCCACTTTGAACAGGTCAAAACATTACATGAAAATAGAGAAATAAAGAATTGCATTGAACAAACTGTCTTTTAACAGCACTGTAGATGACGTAACGCTGGACTGTGTGTGTTCATAGCTCTATCTGAAGGCTTTTAGGCCCGCAGGAGGGTGAAAGGTCTTGACAAAAGCTTTTATGGATGGGATAAGAGAGAGAGAGACGAAGAGCGCTTCTGAAGGATGACGGGTCATTAGGGGTCAGCAGATTAAACGAGACTCATTTATGACACTTTACTCTGTGCATCTGAGTCACTCGCTAACGATCAGCCATTTACTGTACCACAGCAACTGCTGAAGCAAGCAAAAAATATTTCTGGCTAAAAGTTTTGGCCCTGTTTGGAGCGATACAGGAAACTTTACCAAAGTCAGAAAGTTCAGGGTTTGCTGTTAAGAGATGGTTCATCAATTTTTATATACACATACTGTATATATATAGTTATATGACTCTCTGTGGTCATTAATAATCCCAGGATGTCCTTCAAAAAAGAGTAGGGGTGTAACCACGGCATCCTGGCTAAAATTCGCCCATTGGCCTCTGACCATCATGGCCTCCTAATCATCCCCATACACTAAATGGCTTCATCACTCTGTCTCCTCTCCACCAATAAGCTGGTGTGTGGTGGGCGTTCTGGTGCAATATGGCTGCCGTCGCATCATCCAGGTGGATGCTGCACACTGGTGGTGGGGATGAGGAGGCTCCCCCCTTCTACGTAAAGCGCTTTGAGTGCCCAGAAAAGCACTATATAAATGTAAGGAATTATATATATATATATTCCTTACATTTATATAGCGCTTATATATATATATATATATATATATATATATATATATATATATATATATATATATATATATATATATATATATATATGGAACGAGATAAATGTTATATAAATATAAATATCAGTTCTTAGGTTCTTTAAGTAAATCCTGCGTTAATGAGATCGTGCTTCCTATTGGTTGCGCCGGTGGCGTTATTGCTCAATGAGCTTGAACAGTCTGCAGCAGAGCTATGGACAACTGCTGTGGGTCATGAGTCGTTTTTGTTGTAGCTCCACACTAAAAGTTAAAAATAGAATTTCATGTGAAATGTTAGACACTGGTTGAAAAGTATTGAACATCATAGACATTGATTGATTTGTAGAGTGTGTTTTCTTTTTATGTATGTGTTATTTTGATACTTTTATTTCTGTTTTGATGTACTCTTTTCCACGTGCACCATTTTGCCATGTGCTAATGAAGTGAAACGTATTCTGAATAGGTGGAACTATAACGTGGCTGAACTTTCCATTTGTCTCCTACTGCTCCGTGTGCAGGTAAATATTTCTTTATCATATAGTGTTTATGAATTTACTCTGCTTATACTTTGATTTTATTAAATCTAAAATATTTGGCATCTATTAATATTTATGTAAAACAATCACAGTTCTTTTTTCTCTCTCTCTCTTTTAAACAAATAATTTAGAGAAAAAAAAAACTTTAAAAAACATTTACAATAAAATTTCCATTCCCATCGGATTCACACAAAAAGTTATTAAAACCCCACAAATAAAAAAAAAAGACAACATTATGTGTGACTATAAAAAGCATATTCCACTGTCAACCTCTTCTTAACAAAACATTTTGTCAATAAAACAGGATCAGTACAACCACTTCCTTCAACTTTGTTTTTTCTAGTACACCATATTGCCAACTTCACCATTCCATAACGAAAATTAAGAATGATGACTTTTTCCTTATTTTCCACTGAATATTTTGGTCCATAAATGAACAATGAAAAAGTAAACAAACCCATTAATTTCAGACTCCAATCTTTCACCAACTGCATCACAACTGATCCACAACCATCAATTTATGCCATAGCATTGATGCAATAAGGTTATTGGCAATTAGTACTCTCCTCCTGTATGATAGCTGGGGTAGCATCCATTTCTAACTAGACAACCTAGCACGGACCTTCTCCAATAAACCCTCCCAATTTTTCTTTTTATATTCATCTTGACCTAAATACACTCCTAGATATTTAAACCCAGTTTTACCCCACTTTATATCATTAGGAAGTTTAGGTAAACTACTATCTTTGGTGGAGCCACACCATACAGCTTCAGTTTTATCCCAGTTGAGCCTAGCAGAAGAAGCGCTTTCATAAATTTCTAAAGCCCCCTTTAAATTCTGTACATCATTCTAATGTTGTACTATAACAGTTAAATCATCAGCGTATGCAGACAATATAATAGACTGATTTTTAAAACTGCCATTTATAGTTAACCCTTTTAGTTTACGTCTTAGCAAACACAATAAAGGTTTAATCGCCAAACTGTACAAATGGCCAGACATTGGGCAGCCTTGTCTAATTCCTTTTTGTATTTTAACTGGTACACTTAAACCACCTCCTACTTTAATCAGATTTACAATAATTTTTTATTCTTCCCCCACATGATTAGACGCCATCCTACCTCACTAAAACGCTGAGTTAACCAGTGTGTCAATGAACCAAGGAAAGAAAAGAAAAAAGTAAAATAAATCCTGAAAAAAGAAAAAAACACACTTTGCTGTAAAACTTTGCCAAAATTTCCTGTATTCTCCCATATGCCATCCCACAGCCGTATCACCCTGTAGCCCAAGACTGGTTGCCCACTGAAGCTAAGCAGGGTTGAGCCTGGTCAATACCTGGATGGGAGACCTCCTGGGAAAACCAGGTGCTGCTGGAAGAGGTGTTAGTAAGGCCAGCATTAGATGCTCACCCTGCAGTCTGTGTGGGTCCTAACGCCCCAGTATAGTGACAGGGACACTATACTGTCAAAAAGCACCATCTTTCGGCTGAGACGTTAAACCGAGGTCCTGACTCTCTGTGGTCACTAAAAATCCCATGGCACTTCTCGTAAAAGAGTAGGGGTGTAACCCTGGTGTCCTGGCCAAATTCCCTCCACTGGCCCTTATCAATCATGCCCCCCCATATGTTTGTAAAGTGCTTTGGGTGTATGGCAATACACAATAAAGCGCTATATAAATGCATCATTCATTCATTCATATGAGCTAAAACCTGCATATATGAAACAATTATTGAAAACTAGGAGACAACCTAAAAAAAAATAATAATAAATAAATAAATAAAAATCACGATCCAGGATGCAACATCTAAGCATTTGAACACTAGTTAGTCTGGATAACCAGATAAAGTTATTGCCAAAACCTGCAAAATGAGCAAGTGAAAATAACCCAGCAGCAAAACCCAGCAAAACAAAAGAAGAAATTAATGTTTCACAGCAAAACTACAGTTTGAATTTTATTCAGTATTTCCCATTTTGCATGTCCTACATTGTGAAGGACAGAAGAAGAGAAATGTAAGTTGAAAAGATAGTACAAACTTAGTACAACTGACATCATGATGCACTGTAAATAATTTAAAATCGTAATATATTTTTGGCAGTTTTTTACAGCACATGGTAATGTGTATACACACACACACACACACACACACACACACACACACACACACACACATACAGTGCCCTCCAAAAGTATTGGAACAGTAAAGACAAAATTGCTCTGTTGGCTGTCATTGGCTGACATTTACAAATATGATTAAAAGATGAATATGAGACAAAACTACAGAATGTCACATTTTATTATTGGGTGATTCAACACAGATGTTTTACCAGCTAAGAAGTTCAGCATTTTTAGTTTCATCCCCCTATCTGATGTGAGCATAAGTATTGGAACAGTTGCCTCACAGGTCTTTCTAAGTGATCAGCTGTGTCCTGTTGCATTCATTCTTCAGATATTAAAAGCAGGGAATGTGTCGTATCAGTTATATCCATTACTTCTGCATTCTGAATCTTATATTCGATGATGACACACACAAACCAGGATGAAGATGAGGGAGCTGACTTTGAGAGAAAAGCAAGCAATTTGGATGCTAAAAGAAAAGAGGAAGTCAATTAGAGCTATAGCAAAAACAAAGGGCATGGAGTGTTTGGAAACCACCAGCGACACCAGCAACCAACAACTACCTGATCGGCTGAGAAAACAACAGTAGTTGATGACAGACAAATCATAAAAGCTGTGAAAATGAACCCTAAAAGACGTGTCTGTAAAATCACCAACAACTTCCAGAAAGCTGGGGTGATGCTCTGACAATCTACTGTCCTCAGGAGACTTTGACACAGAATTACAGATGCTACACAGCAAGATGCAAACCTCTAACCAGCACCAAAAATAGAAAGGCAAGATTAGAGTTTGCAAAAAAGCACAAAGGTGAGCCAGAAGAGTTTTGGAATTGTGTTTATGGGCCGATGAGACAAAGATGAACCTTTATCTAAGTGATTGGAAAGCAAAAATGTGGAGAAAAAAAGGGAACTGCAAAAGATCCCAAGCATACAGCCTCATCTGTAAAGCAGGGTGGAGGTGGTGTCATGGCATGGGCATGTATGGCTGTCTCTGGAACAGGCCCTCTCAACTTTACTGATGACTTAATGTATGATGACAGTAGCAGAATGAATTTGGAAGGGTACAAAACCATCTTGCCTACCAATATTCAAGAAAATGCCACCAGATTCATTGGGAAGTGATTCATATTGCATCAGGACAATGACCCAAAACACCCTGCCAGTTCAGTCAAGGAATTTATAAGGGCAAAGAAATGGAAAGTCTTAGATCGCCCAAGTCAATCTCCAGATTTAAATCCGATTGAACATGAATTTCACCAGCTGAAGAGGAGAGTAAAGGCAGAAACTCCCCAAAACAAGCAACAATTGGAATTGGCTGCATTAAAGGCTGGGGAAAGTATTTCAAAGGATGAGACCAAGAGTCTGGTGATGTCTATAGGTCACAGACTCACTGCTGTGATTGTGCGCAAGGGATCTGCAACTAAATAATAGCTTTTAATATTTTATATCTGCCTTATGTTCAACTGTCCCAATACTTATGCTCACATCAATGAGTGGGATGAACTCTAAAAGTGCTGTTCTTTTTATTTGGTACAACATGTATGTGTTGAAATGGCTAATAATAAAATGTCACATTCTGTAGTTTTGTCTCACATTCATCTTTTAATCATATTTGCAAATGTCTTGACTCCACAGCCAACAGAGCAATTTTGTCTTTACTGTTCTAATACTTTTGGAGGGCACTGTATATATACTTCAATCATGACTACTCTTGGAACATTTTAGCATGGTGATGGAAATGACAATGTTAATGTATTTGGTCTTGGCGGAACAGATCTGCTACGCTGCTGCTGAATTGCTGCTGCTGTTGGTTATTGCTGTAGTTGTAGATTGCTGCTGCTGCAAGCAAGTACAGGAACTTGCTACTGCCAATGCATATGGCAATATGGTGCCATGGGTATTTAAGACATACTGCTGCTGCCCAAATAGCATATAAAATAACCCGTAGCAGATCTATACAGGTGGAGCTGGGGAAGGTGGAGGGTTTCAGAGAAACTCTGAAAGTGTGCTGCAGGACTCTCAGGTGAATGCTAGCCAGCCTTATAAATGCAAGGCAGTAAGCTCATTGGCTGCATATGCAGCATGAACCAATCAGCTTGTGCCAAGTCTTTTAACTCTCTGAATATCATCAGTTACGTTAACAACCCGTCAGCCACCGCCATCTAGAGTTTCATGACTGAACTATACATATACACACACACTCACACACACACACGTACATATATATATATATATATATATATATATATATATATATATATATATATATATATATATATATATACACACACACATACACATACAAATGAATAAATAAATAAATAAAAACTGGTGATGTATAAGTAGAAAATATGTGTCTATGTAAGTAGAAAATATCATTAATAAAGTTGAGGATATCACCTAAAGGTGAGGATACCATTTTCAAATCAAATAAGTACAACTGTAAATAATTGACAAGTTTAATACATTTTTTTGGCAATTTTGTACAGCATAAAGTAATAAATTTATAAAATTCTCAATACAGTGTGTGTATATATATATATATATATATACATATACAGACACACACACACACACACACACACACACACACACACACACATATACACTAAGGTAATGAGAATTTGGGGGGAAATATCATGAAAGTTACATCACAATTCAAACTGAGTGCAATTCTGGTGCAATTCTGGACCAAACCCCTGAATGTGCTACACACAGGTGAGTGGGCTATACAAACCACCTGTAGTAACGCACTCATCCCACTATATGCACACTAGACACTTTCTACAAACACTCCCTGCCACAAAGACTCTTAAGAAAATATATGTCTACTTGAACATTGCACTACAAAATAATACGTTTACTTGAGCATTGCACTACAAAATCTTTTTGCACTATGCACTGTCTCCCACAAAATCTGCACAATAATGTACAAAATATATATTTTTTCTGCACAATTTCATGTACATATATCTCTTTCGCACAATTTCATGTACAGTATTTATGTAAAGTTTTTTGTACAGTCTCAGTTTGTGTATGTGTGGACAACTAGGTATAGCAGTTATAGTATTTTTAGTATATGTATAGTCAGATAGTTAACTGTTGTATAGCTCTATTGTTTTTCCTATACTTGCATTGTTGTATGTTTATCTTATGTTTAACTAGTATGTAGCACCGTGGTCCTGCGAGACACGACATTTCGTTCCACTATATGTCCACACATGTAGCAGAATGACAATAAAGCACGACTTGACTTGACTTGACTTGAAACTGCAAGACAGAAAGACAAAGAAAGAGCGAGAAGGCCATCTCAGAGCATCTGTGGCATAAGTAGACGATCAATAGTCTAAATGTCAGGATGGAGTGGAGAAATTGATGTGATCTCACACCTGCATTTATCACCGTCTGCGGCTGCTGAACTATCACCTCCTCAACACCAGAGCGGCCACTTTAATGCTGGTCATCAAGCGCCCTCTCATCCTCTCCAATCCCACCTCAAATTATTGTGCTGTGTGTTCGTGTGGAGCTGCGCTTCATGTAAAGTGACCTGAATGGGCCAAAAAAGCATTTTTGAGAAGCACTCCATCTCAAAATTCCCTGTCCCACAGCAGAGACAGACAGGCGAAGTCAAGGACGCCCAAGGACAAGAAGAGCTGTGCTAGTCTGAAGATGAGGAGCAGCTGAGAGGAAGAGCCTGCTGTGAGCGACTGCTGTGAGTTCTTTCTCCTGCTTTTACACAGGAAAATGATGAAATGGCATCACTTCAATGCTACACATTAGTTTTGAGATATATAATTTTTTTCTAAATTATATCCAAATGTAATATATCTCCAGGCTTTAAACTTAAATACTTCGTGAAATTATTAAAGGGCACCGCTTAAATTAATTTTATATGCATATAATTATAAATATATTTAAATTTATCTAAAACATCTATATAAATTCTAATATCATTGTGTGTATATTTATATGCATTATTTTATATATTTATTCTTATATATATTATTCATATATTATTTATTCTGATACTAATTGTAGTCAGTAATGTAATCTAGATTACTCATTTTAGGTCATATGCGACTACTTTTGGATTACTTTTAGAATACTTGCGACCTTAACTTGTTTATAGATATGCATGGGATTATTTTTATTTAAAAAGACAAATAAATAAATTCCATTCTTTGTTATCAACATCATGAAATGCATTAAACATTACATTACTTCAGGGAAAATGAAAAAAAAAGCAGAGAGTTTATAAGCTGATGAAAAGCTAAAAATTAAAAATTACTGTAATCTGTAATAAATTCAAAACATAATATAAGATAATTATAAGTACAAAATTTTTGGAATGTGATGTATTCCAGATTACATGTAATCAGTTACTACCCAACATTTACACTCAATCATTTTCAAAAAATGTTTCATGTATTTGGGATACACAGATGCTCTGAAGGGTGAACTTGAACTTTAGCCTTCAAATCCCTGTCCAAAATCCTCAAAAGCCTGTGCAATTTTACAGTTTTCACAATTTTATTTCACCATCCTATGTGGTATATTTAGTTTGCAAACTAAATATTTAACACAGCTAATTTATTTCAAACTTTTTTATTCAATATTACAACACACTTTTGACAAAAAGGTGTGATTGAAGGGCCATTTAACTCAATTATCCGTGGGCCGGCATGCGCAGAGACGGCTCTTTAAACACGGACATCATAATCAGCAGGCTGATATGCTAATTCACTGCGATTCCTCTGTGAGGGTCACGCTGCGTCAAACACGCGAAAGACTCGACAGTCTGTGCTTTTAGTTCAAATCACACTCATTACGTCTGAATCTGAATCTGAGGCAGCGGTCTCGTGCTGTTCATCGGCATCAGTGATTCTCCATTTTGTGCCTTTTAGCGCCGTAATGTGAAATAATGTAAATGTGTGTTTCTGTAATGCTCTAAATTCCAGCTAAGAGCATTTAACCACTCCGGAGTGATTAAAGCGCATGCATGTTTGAACAAATGTGATTCACAGTTAATGACATTAACATGTAAAAAGCAGTTTGGGCGCTGGAGTCTTTTGCATGTTCTGACGCTGTTACTGACGAACAATGTGAACTATAATTTCTTTTTATCTCATTCCTGCTGATCATGTTAATCATTCCTGTTACCGTCGAAACAGAAGAATGCTGTCAATCATTACTGAGATTCTGATAAAAGGAAACAAGAAATGATAGAAAGAATTTTGATTTTTTTATAAACTTCTGGAAATGAGGGAAATGTCATATTTCACATGTAAGTGCCAATGCATTGCACTGGAATGAAATTGTAAAGGCAATCTGACTAAAAATAAAAAAAATATCCATAAATCCAGCTTAGAAACATCAAATAGAGCTGCAATCAGCTAGAAAATTCAGCTCTGCCATCACAGGAATAAATTGCATTTTAAATATATTAAAATATACTGTAATAATATTTCACAACATTCCTATTTTTACTGTATTTTTAACCAAAAAGCGTTTGTCAGTAGAAGAGACTTCTTTCAAAAACATATCCTTGAATACTATCCTCTGCAAGGCAAAACAGAAATTAAATGCCACAGTGTGTAATTTCCAAACACATCAAACAGAATTTGAATCAAATAGAAAATTCAGCTTTGCATCACAAGAATAAATTATATTTTAAAATATATTAAATTGGAAAGCATTTATTGTAAATTCTAATAATATTTCACTGTTTTTACTGTACTTTTGATCAAACAAATGCAGCCCCAGTGAACATAAGAGACTTCCTTCAAAACCACTCAGATACTATATCTTCTGGCAAAACAGAAATTAAATGCAGAGTGTGTCATTTCTGAGCCATTAGCAACATCAAACTGAATTGCAAAAATAATTGGTCTAGGTAAACCTGTAGTTATAGCCCAATGATTACAACTATGTTAGGTTCATAAATACCAGACTGCAGATTTAATTTCTGTAAACTAAAAATATGTCGTTGCATGGGGCGTTTTTCTGTTGCACACACAGCTGTTGCAGTTTAGCATGGCGTTTCCTCAGTCGAGCGCTTCGAGCTGACACTGACACCTTGCCGCTCATAAATCATCATGCAGAAGCAACTATCGCTGTGTTCAGTGAATAAAGGGACACCAACGCAACAACAGAACAAAACATGCATTGATTATAATTCATCTGCATGTTCGAATGAAAACGCTGGTCATATTTACCACAGAATCAGACATGAATATGCACAAACATCATCTTAGTTTCCTCATTTATGCCATTATTTTTACTTGACTGAATAAAGCGGTCCCAAACCGCATTTTCTGCCTCACAGCGACTTGGACATGAATGCAAACAAACGCCGCTGCTTTGCTATCTGCCTTCATGCTAATTTAGCCGCGGTAGTTATGCCACGTAAGCTTTCTGTTTAGCTCAGTGTGTCACATGAGATTTTAAAGCACACACTCAAGGGCACTAGTAAAGTGTGCACTGAAGGGCACAGATATGGCCGCACACTGCGGCTAGCCTGAATCTGTCACCACGCGTTAAGCGCAAGCTCCATTTCAGCCGATCGCGCTATGAATCAATCTCACTGATTTCAGACAGAGAATAGAGATGCTCTGAGATCTCTCGGGGCTAAACAACCTCCGTGTGCTCTTGCCCAAGTCGGCAGCGTGACGTTTGGGATGAGAAAGTGTCTCTGAGCGTGACAGCTGGCTGAATTCAGTTAAGTTTGAGGTCTGTTTGCAATTACATTCTTAGGCAAGAAACATACTTCACTCATGCACATTTACATTTATGCATGACACTTTTACGCAAAGCGACTTTCATGCATTGAAGTTAATGCCTTTCTTGGGAATCAAACCCATGACCTTGGCATGCTCTACATGAATGTACTTTTACACACTTAAAGGGTTACTCCACCCAAAAATTAAAATTTTGTCATTAATTCACTTACCCCCATGTCGTTCCAAACCCGTAAAAGCTTCGTTCGTCTTCGGAACATAATTTAAGATATTTTAGATGAAAACCGGGAGGCTTGTGACTGTCCCACTGACTGCCAAGTAATTCTCACTGTCAAGGCCCAGAAAAGTATGAAAAGCATCGTCAGGATAGTCCATCTGTCATCAGTGGTTCAATCTGAATTTTATGATGCAACGAGAATACTTTTTGTATGCAAAGAAAATAAAAAATAATGACTTTTTTTCAACAATTTGTCTCCTCTCTGTCTCTCCGCGTCACCATAGTGGCATTTTAGAGATTATCCACTGAACGCAAACTGCGTACGCTCTTCTGTATCAGCCGCAACACAAGGATGTGCTATTTTCGTTCAAATCAAAGTGTAAATACACGTAGAATAGTGCATCCTTGTGTTGCGCTAAAATTCAGATTGAACCACTGATGGCAGATGGACTATCCTGACGATGCTTTTCATACTTTTCTGGGCCTTGACAGTGAGAAATACTTGGCAGTCAATGGGACATTCACAAGCCTCCCGGTTTTCATCCAAAATATCTTAAATTGTGTTCTGAAGACGAAAGAAGCTTTTACGGGTTTGGAATGACATGGGGGTAAGTGATTAATGACAAAATTTTCATTTTGGGGTGGAGTAACCCTTTAACAAGCAATAGTTCCCTTCAAGTGTCTGTCATTAAATCGAATGTGTTTATTTCAAGTGGCTAACTATAAAAATGTCACTTGTTCAGTAAGATTCCCTTCAAACTGTTGCTCCTCCATGACAGCAGTTGAGCTGAAAGGGAAAACTGAATGTAAAAAAGGACATTTTATGCTAATGTTCACTTTATTGGCCTTTGCAGCAATGCTGAGGATGCAACACATGCTTGTGTTATGAATTACACTCTGATTGAGCGCAACAGTTGTGTTCCTGAAGTAAAAATCCCATTCGCTTTAGCAACACAGAAAATGATTTTTAATAATTATGTTTTACATTTGCAGACAGACCTATGAGGTTGTTTAGCGAGTATATGCGCAGAAGACAAAAGTCAGTTTGTTTCCAAATAAATTTACAAAAAGAAGAAAGAGAAGAAATAGAAGGGAAAAGAATATTAAAGAGCTAGAAACAAGTTCAGCAGTTCCATGAAGCATTGCAAATTGTGCAAGTAATTATAAAATGAAACATTGGACATTTTATGTAAAATATTAAATACATATAAATACATTTGACCATTTTGCACTAAATTTCCAATACTGTATATTGCATTTCATACAATTCATGCCTATAAATCAATAGTTTTATACTGTAAAGTATTGCTTTATTGCATTTATAAAGAAATTTTATGCAAAATATCAAACACATACAAATACATTTGACTTTTTTGCAGTAAACTTAAAATGAAATGTATTTATTTGCATTTGTTATTTTGCTTTAAATTAGTTTTTACAAATGCTATAAATCAGTAGTTTTAGAGTATAAAACTGTTGATTAATAGACATCAGTTGTAGGTATGAAATGAAACATATTGGAAATTTAATGCAAAGTATCGTCTCGGTTACGTATGTAACCCTTGTTCCCTGAAGGAAGGAACGGAGACGTCACGTTGGAAGACCGACGAAATTGGGATCTCGCCAGAGAGACCAATCCACTTCGAGTGTAACTAAACGAGCCAATGAACATTGGCATGCAATTATTGCATCCAGCTGCTGCTGATCACAGCGTGAATATAAGAGGCAGCAGATGCACTGCATTAATTCATGCTTTCGCTGAGGAGATGAGCCGGTGACCCGGCAGCTCAGCGGTGGTACGGCAACTGTGGCGACGGGACGTGACATCTCCGTTCCCTCCTTCAGGGAACAAGGGTTACATACGTAACCGAGACGTTCCCCTTTCAGTCAGTCACTCCGAGTCACGTCGGATCCTTCCTATAAGGCAGACGATAGGACCAGGCTCTACACAGAGAAGGCCAACTACTGTTGTTCCTTGAGCAACCCAAACAGTAGGACTAGGATAACACTGAGAAGCATGCCCTTCCGCTTGGAAGAGGCACACTGCGGGGTGACCTCCTCCCAGAGGGGGTTAAGTGACATTTAGACATGTGAAGTAACCCCGTAGGGCCCTATTGCACATGGAAGTCTCTGAGATGGCTTAGGCTGTATCATTAGAGACGGCAGAACATGGTCTGCCAGGGGAAACACGGCTCTAATAAGCATACCTCATATGGGCACTAGCCTCACATCAGATTTCAAGAATTCATTGGCTGAAAGGCCTGGCGCCGGACGCTCCACCACGTCCAGACGCCGGAGTGCTGGAGAACTCAACATGGTTTGCCTCATTAAGGAACTCTCTGGAGAATTAGACGTAAGAACGCTGCAAGCCGACTCAGAACCGGGCTCAGTGCCACTACCCATTTGAGGTAAGAACACAGGAGGAAACATGTAGGCTATAAAACCTAGCGAACGTGTTGGGAGTCGCCCAACCTGCAGCTCTACAGATGTCTGCTAGCGAGGCACCACGAGCCAGCGCCCAGGACAATGCGACACCCCTAGTGGAGTGAGCAGGCAACCTGAGAGGGCAGGGCACACCTTGTGCTTCGTAGGCCAAGGTGATAGCATCCACTATCCAGTTGGCCATCCTCTGCTTGGAGACAGCGTTCCCCTTCTGCTGTACTCCGTAACAGACAAAGAGCTGTTCTGAGGTCCTGAAGCTCTGAGTTCTATCCACGTACTGTCGCAGTGTGCGTACAGGACAGAGCAAAGCTAGGTCTGGGTCTGCCTCCTCCAGGGGCAGCGCTTGCAGGTTCACCACCTGGTCCCTGAAGGGAGTGGTAGGAACCTTGGGCACATAGCCAGGCCAGGGCCTCAGTGTTGTGCTGGAGTCAGCCAGCCCAAACTCAAGGAACGACTTGTCGACCGAAAATGCCTGCAGGTCCCCCACCCTCTTGATCGAGGCCAACGCAGTCAGGAGTAGGGTTTTCATAGAGAGAAACTTCAACTCGACTGACTGCAGTGGCTCAAAGGGGGCAGTTTGTAGGGCTCTTAGCACCAATGCCAAATCCCAAGAGAGTAGAGAGGGAGGCCTAGGAGGATTTAACCTCCTGGCCCCCCTAAGAAACCTGACGACCAGATCGTGCTTCCCCACCGACCTCCCCTCTATGGGGTCGTGGTGGGCGGAAATAGCAGCAATGTACACCTTAAGGGTGGAGGGGACAGCCTATGCTCCAACCCTTGTTGCAAAAAGGAAAGCACGGGTCTGATCGAACATCTCCGGGGGTCCTCATGGTGAGAGGAACACCTTTCGACGAAGAGGTTCCACTTCAGCGCATAGGCCCATCTTGTGGACGGTGCTCGTGCTGAAGCAATAGTGAGAGCTACCTCCTGGGGCAGGTCACCTAGAACCTCCGCGTCCCGTCCAGGGACCACACATGGAGTTTCTACAAGTCTGGACGCGGGTGCCAGAGGATGCCCCATCTCTGAGAAAGCAGATCCTTCCTCAGAGGAATCGGCCAGGGAGGGGCTGTTGCGAGGAGCATGAGTTCCAGGAACCAGGTCCAGTTGGGCCAATATGGAGCCACTAACAGTACCTGCTCCTCGTCCTCCCGATCTTGCACAGTGTCTGTGCTAGCAGGCTCACTGGGGGAAATGCATATTTGCACAGGCCCTGGGGCCAGCTGTGTGCCAGTGCATCAATGCCGAGTGTTGCCTCGGATAGGGAGTAGAACCACTGGCAGTGGGTGGTTTCCGGAGATGCAAACAGGTCTACCTGAGCAACTTTTTTTATTTAATGGAGTATGATGTGATATTGTATGTGTTGTATGTATTGTATTGTTTTTGATTGAACTTGGTCATTTTGTAACAACATCCTGCCCAGGGACTGCAGATGCAAATTAGCTTTATAGCTAACCTTATAGCTAGTGTTCCTGTGGCTCAGTGGTAGAGCATTGCGTTAGCAGCGCAAAAGGTCGTGGGTTCAATTCCCAAGGAACACACATACCGATTAAAAAAATGTATAGCCTGAATGCACTGTAAATCGCTTTGGATAAAAGCGTCTGCTAAATGCATAAATGTAAATGTAACTCTGGCACAACAGTTTTGTTGTGCATTGTCCCTGTATAAAAATAAATAATAAAAAAAAAAAACTCCGAACCGACTCCAAATCAGCTGGACCGCCTGGGGATGGAGTCTCCACTCCCCAGGAAGTGCCGCTCGAGACAGCTCGTTGGCCGCCTGATTGAACATTCCTGGGATGTTGATGGCACGAAGGGACTTCAGATGCTTCTGACTCCAGAGGAGGAGGTGGCGGGCGAGTTGCGACATGTGACAGAAGCGTAAACCGCCTTGCCGGTTGATATATACGCAACGGTCCCAGTGTTGTCCATACGGACCAGAACGTCCTTGCCCCGAAGGCACCCTCTGAGGCGGCTCAGGGCAAGGCGTACTGCCAGCAACTCGAGCCAATTGATATGCCAACGCAGTTGGGGACCCGTCCATAGCCCTGACACTGCGTGCCCGTTGTACGTGGCACCCCAGCTGGTGGCCGAGGCAATACCACAGCATGCCTGGATACCTGCTCCAGGGGCACTCCTGCCCGAAGGAACGAGGGATCTGTCCACGGGCTGAAGGTTCTGCGGCAGGCCAGTGTAATCTGAACCTGGTGAGTACCGCGTCGCCATGCCCACCTCAGGACTCGGCCATGAAGCCAGTGCTGAAGCGGTCTCATAGGAGTAGACCAAGCGGAACTACCACCGCCGCTGCTGCCGCCATATGCCCCAGGAGCCTCTGAAAAAATTTCAGTGGGACCGCTGTCCTGCCTGATAAAGTCTTGAGGCAGTTCAGCACCGACTGAGCACGTTCCTGGGTGAGGCGTGCTGTCTGGCTGACCGAATCCAACTCCATGCCAAGAAAAGAGATCCTCTGCGTTGGCATGAGTTTGCTCTTTTCCCAGTTGACCCGAAGACCCAACTGGCTGAGGTGTCTGAGCACCAGGTCCCTGTGTGCGCACAACTGCTCGCGAGACTGTGCAAGTATGAGCCAGTCGTCAAGGTAGTTGAGGATGCGCACACCCCGTTCTCTCAGGGGAACAAGGGAAAGATCCTCTGTGACTTTGGTGAAGACGCGAGGTGACAGGGACAGCCCAAAGGGCAGGACCTTGTACTGATATGCCTGACCCTCGAACGCGAATCGCAGGAATGGCCTGTGTCGCGGGAGGATCGAGACATGAAAGTATGCGTCCTTCAGGTCGATCGTAGCAAACCAATCTAGGGGACGGACGCACCCAAAAATGTGTTTCCGTGTCAACATCTTGAACGGCAGCTTGTGAAGTGCACGGTTCAAAACTCGCAGATCCAAGATCGGCCGTAACCCACCGATTTTCTTGGGCACCGTTTGCCACCAGGTTTGGCAGGGGCCTGGACGGGCTGGGCATCCTGCCTGTGACCGGCTCCATGACGCTGCCTGGTGGAAGGCTGATGTGGCTGCGCGGAAGCAGGGGCGGCCGCAGGGGGGGCTGAGAACCAGCTCGACCCCCACCGAGAAACCATTCATCCAGCCTCGAAGGATCGGGACGTGGTGGAGGATTCCACACGAGCCCGATATTCTTGGCGGCCCGGGAAGCATAGCCGTCATCTCTGGGTCTGACTCGGACAACGCTACCACACCCAAAGGGGGCAATGCAGCCGAGTCGTCATCCCCGGAGAGAGAGGGCTCGCCCTCCGATGCAGCGATCGACATCTGGTCGCCAGAGTGAGCACCGAAGGAAAGAATGGCCAGCCTGCTCCAACGGCAGCTCCACCGGCTGCAGAGTGCTTGAGAGGTGAGGAGCTCCACTTGGGGACGCCCTCACCGTGATCCTCAAATCACCTCTGACTCCACCGGATGCAGGGCTGCCCCGGTTGCCGGGAAGAACGCTGGATTGTGGCAGAGGCAGAGGGACTCTGCCATGTTTGACATAGCGGAGTCTTTTATGCAACTCCGAAATGGTCATCTCCCCACAAGAAGAACATGAACCATCCACGAAAGCTTCCTCAGCATGTTGAATGCCCAGACACGTGAGGCAGTGATCGTGACCGTCCTGAGGCGCCAAGAAACGACCACACCCAGAAACGCATGGGTGATAAGACATCTTTAAAAAGATGCGATCACCCGTGTTGCTCTTTTAGAGAAATTGATCTTTTAGTGCTGAAGTACGCAGGGGAGCTGGTCACCTGCACACTCCTGGTGTGGCTGTCTGCACGATCTTTGTTGAAGCCACGAGACCGTGACCACCGCTGCTGTTGCCGTAATGCCCACACTCTCGTTCTCTCTGCAACACTGAAGTAGAGAGCAGTAGTGATGCACCACCACTCGGCTCCGAAACGAAAGGATGAATTAATGCGGTGCATCTGCTGCCTCTTATACTCACGCTGTGATCAGCGGCAGCTGGATGCAATAATCGCATGCCAATGTCCATTGGCTCATTTAGTTACACTCGAAGTGGATTGGTCTCTCTGGCGAGATCCCAATTTCGTCAGTCATCCGACGTGACTCGGAGTGATCGACTGAAAGGGGAACAAATGCATACAAATACATCTGACTACTTTGCACTAAACTTACAAAATATTGCACTTCATACTTACAATTCATGTCTACAAATCAATAGTTTTATACTGTAAAACTACTGATTTACAGAATTTGTAAAATGATTTAAATCAAAATATCAAATTCAAAAAAATAAATTTAATATGTTTAATTACTTACAATTCATGTCTATAAATCAAGTTTTATATTGTAAACGTACTGATAGCATCTGTAAAGAAATTATTAACATTTATTTATTAGGTTTAGTTTTAGTAAAAAGTAAAAAGTTAAACTAAACAAAAATGACAACTAGCTTTTAAGTTTTAAATATTTTGTTTAATTTCAGTTAACGTTTATTTCATTTCAAGTATTGTACATTTTTTATGCTCAGAATGGGATATGTATTGTGTCTCACATTTGCACAAATTAATCTGTGGTTACAGCTTCATCTCCTGTGTGTTCCAGCATGAAAGAGTTCATGTCAGGACCCAACTTTAGATCAAGCGATCAGACATATTCAGGCCTGTAGAAAACACCCATGTTCATAAATATGCATTACGTGCATATATAACCAGCTTAAGATCTTCAGAATAGTCCTTAGCTCTCTGCTTGCACTAATTGTATTATTAATGCTGTCACTACATCTGAATTCAAGCCAAGTCCAGACAGCCCCTTTGGCAGCACAACCAATGTCTGACCGTGAACACAGCGTAAACTCAAGCGTTCAACATTAGTGCAATGTTAACTCTATCTGCAAATGCAATCTGAACAACTACCCACAAACACTTGGCTGAAATCTGCACCCTGGCACGTATCAACCCAGGCTGGAGAGTTCAAACTGTCCGTGAGGGCACATCAACATGCAGCCCAGGAGGGAATCAGATCTCTGGCTTTATGCGCGCATGTGTTCGAGGGTCAGGGGCTTTGACCTGGCTCTAAACGGGGTGGCATATCCGAATGTCTCCGGGAGCAAAAACTACAAAGATTAACTGTCCCTCTGAGTCATAATTAATGCAGCCTCACTCCCCTCAGAGACGCCGCTGTCTCTGGCCCTGACAGGCCATTGATGGAATTGCCATTTAGCGGTCGGATACATGGAGATGAGACACGCTAAAGACGGGATGACAGAATTTAGAGACACTTCGTTAGCATGAATTCCTTATAGAGATTACTGGAATGACAGACTGAATGCTAAAGAGCGGGTGAGGTCTGAGGTTGAGTTTGGGGCATCATCGTTTGAATGACCTCTATGAAACAAGAAAAAGATGTGCGCCAGTTAAAGGGTAAGATTACAGAATGATTGCACCTCTTTTATATACAACATACCTATATAACAATATAACAACCTGGAAGACTTCAGCATGAATGCATTAAATTGTTAAAAAGTGACAGTAAAGACATTTATAATGTTACAAAAGATTTCTATTTCAAATAAATGCTTTTCTTTTAAACCTTCTATTCATCAAAGAATCCTGAAAAACAAACTGTATCACAGTTTCCACAAAAATATTGGGCAGCGCAACTGTTTTCAACATTAATAATAAAAAGAAATGTTTCTTGAGCAGCAAATCAGCATATTAAAATGATTTCTGAAGGATATTGTGACACTGAAGATTGGAGTAATGATGCTGAAAATTCAGCTTTGATCAAGGCAATAAATTATATTTTAATATATATTCATATAGAAAAGAGTTATTTTAAATTGTAATAATATTTCACAATTTTACTGTATTTTTGATCAAATAAACGCAGCCTTGGTGAGTAGAAAAGTGTCATTTTAGTATCATTGAGATATATATTAGAGATATAGATTATAGTTTGAATTAATTAATTATATATATATATATATATATGTCTATATAGTTTAACAAAAAGGTTCAGTTAACAATAATAACTGTAAGATATGTTAAGATAATGTTAAGATGCTAAAAACATTTTACAGACCCCACATTTTTGAACATATATATTTTTTTTTAAATGCCCTCAACTGTGTACAGCAGTGTGTCAGGAATATAGTAAGTGTGATATTAAAGATTACAAATTAAATAATTTAATATCATTGTACTAAAGCCAAAAGAAACAGTATTAATAATTCAAATTTCATAATAAATATTTTTCCAGTGCAACCTTTTTTTTTCTCTGAAATA
The DNA here is from genome assembly GCA_039654775.1 of Spinibarbus caldwelli. NCBI lineage: Eukaryota > Metazoa > Chordata > Actinopteri > Cypriniformes > Cyprinidae > Spinibarbus > Spinibarbus caldwelli. The sequence continues at coordinate 2,654,399 of CM077239.1, forward strand.
TTCTGAAGACCCCTTGTGGGCTCCTGAGGACCCCCAGACCCCTGATACGAAGTACATTTATGATTAATCTTGACAGCCCCTGGTCAAAATATGCTCTCACTGTATAGAAAAGAGCACTTTAGCACTTTTTTCCACAGGAGAGAGTCAGACGGATCTGGAACGAAGTAAATGACAGACAGATTCTCTAATAGGAAATGCAAAATCTGAACAAGTGAAGCAGAAGCTACAGTGTGCGTCTGCACCAAAGAGCTGAATTCAATGCATTAGAAGTGCATTGGTGTTCGGGGGTGAACATGATTGTGGGTAAGGACATTTCTAGTCATCTCAGAGCTACAGTGCTCAGCGGTACATACACAGCCTCAAAGAATAGAGGATTTTGAAGGCCACCCTCCTACCTGTGAGGGGGTCGGACAAATTCGGCTATTGTGGCTGGATTAAAGTCAGAGACTTCCTCATTCACTGCACTTCCTCTAAAACGCCCACACTACAGTCTCCTTCAGTCAGCCCAAACCTATTCACCGCTCGTGATATTACTAAAAAGTCTCCACCTACACCATCTGACACTCAATGGACTCCAATGGGCTTATTGAATATACAAATGTCATCACAACTGTCATGCAGCTTGTCGTCAGAATTTATGAAATCAGCATGTTTTTCATCTCATCTGACACTGTATTTTTTCTGGATCAATTATAATTTTTCTTCTTCAAAGAACATACACAAATGCACATCAATATATTGTGTTAATATATTACTGAATAATATAAGGAATAATAATATATAATGTAACCATCCAATTGTTCACTAACTTTTGCAACTATGCAAACTAACTACAAATAAGTGAGATCAAATTGTATGAATATGTGTTCTTCATTGCTACATATTTTTCTATGTATCAATATATAGCACGGTACATGCATATATTCTAGTATATTGAAAAATATAAGCACCAGTTTCCCATCTATGAAAATGTATTATTCAATATATTGCATTATATTTTTCCAGTGTATTCCCATATATATTTGTTTTGTAGGGGTTGTGTTAACATTGCATGGTTGGTGGTTGTTTCTGATAATAAAAAAAAAGGACCAAAAATTGTTCTAACTTTTTATTTAGGCTGAAGCTGATGACAATCTAAGTTATATCTCATACATTTTTTAAGCCTTACTTATGAGCATTAATTATGTGGCGTTCTCTGAATGACAGACTAGTAAGTTGATGCTAATCAGCTGCAAACACTTCTGTTTTCTTCATATGTAGATCAAGCACTGCAGCAGGATTATTATATATACTGTAAAATATGAGTATAATAAACAAAAAACAAACAAACCTGATTTGTTTCAACGGAAGTCCCAATCATCTCTTGAGATGTATATATCCAATGACGGCACAGGTCTGACTGACCTCACGAATTAGCAGACATACATTTGCTATTTCAGTCTGACAGTCTTATTTCCTCAGTATTTTCTGGTTTAAGCCATAGTTTCATTCTCAGAGGGCATAAAAGCAGGATTTTCTGCGGTCTAGGCGCCCCTGGGGAATTTTATTGAAGTATTAATTTAATTTAGGACAGGCTCTTTTCTGGCTGCTGATAAAGCCTGTGAAAAAAGCTTACAAGCCTTTTCTGTAATACAGTTCAGAGGATTTATTTCATTCTCTCCGTCTGCATGATAAACAGATTTATTTCCATTTGTTGTTGATTTCAGTATTTTGTCTAACAGTAGCAAAGTAGACCTGCTAGTGACTGTCAATCATTCTATTGAGAGAAAACACCTCGCCTTTTGTCAAACTGTAGTTATTCTGTCATACGGGGCATTTGCATAATAAGGAGCTGCTGCTTAAATTCCCTACAGCTTTAACAAAACTACTTTAAAAAAGGCCAGTTTGTTTGGAAGGAGAAAATAAACTCAGTAAACTAAACAATCTTTACATCAAGTGCAAAGCAATCATGGAGACACAAATGGAGAATTATGCTACTAACAAACCACCAGTAGCAGGAATAATGACTGTATTTACACCTACATCAAACCACTCCAACTACCAAAGATCAGCTTATTATATAAACATAACAACGTAAGATAACAGCATTACCCTGGAATTTTAAAGTCTTCGTTTGTTTGGTTTTGACATCGAAATAAACAGATTTGCGTAAACTAAATATGCTGTCAAAGCACGCTGTCATAATTATGAGACAAAATGTTGAAATTATGATATACCAAGCCATAATCATGAGAAAGTCAAAATTATGACATAAAAAGTCATAAGATACAAAGTTGAAATTATGACATACTAAGTCAAAATTATTATTTTAACAGTTTATGTCATACTAAGTCAAATTAATGAGATCATAAATTTGACTTAGTTTTTATGAGATCAATAAAAAATAAATGCCATGAATAGTCTTTTTTTGCATTTTTATCTCATAATTCTCATATAATTATCTTATTTATATCTCATTATAGTTTCAACTTTTAAAATCATAATTTCAATTTAGCATGTCATAATTTTGACTTTTTATCTCATAGTATATTACAATTTCAACTTTTAAAGTCATATTTTCAATTTAACGTCATAATTTTGACTTTTTATCTCATAATTTCAACTTTGTTTATCTCATAACTATGGCCTTTTATGTTATAATTTTGACTTGAAAGTCACAACTTAGTGTGCCATAATTATTACATTTAAAGTCACGATTTTGACTTTTCATCTCGTAATTGTTACTTTTAGCATGATTTTTTTTAAGTGGCAGAAATATACTTCCATAGAAACGGTTGATAATTGATTATAATCAATTGTGTGTGTTAAATGCAAATAACTCAAGTTATTGTTTATAGAAGAGTTGTATAAAGATTAAATTAAAGTTATGTAAAATTATTTAAAGTTATATTAGTTTGAAATCAGTCGATAAGTGTTATAATGATTTTAAAGTGTTTATGGTTGTAAAGCACTTTGGGTGTACATCAATACACAATAAAGTGCCATATAAATCATTCGTTCAATCATTCATTCATTCATTCATTCATTCATTCATAAGACCTGGAATAATTCCCATTGTAGAAAACCTGTCCGTCAAACAGAAGCATCCTGCAAAACTCCCAAGGAATAAATGGTGGGAGTTTTGCCTAAATTAAATATTAAAACATTCTGATAACTCACTGTACACAGTCCACATGGTTTTGCTGTCAGTACTTTGGCTGAGATTATGCTGCAGAAAAGGCATCCGGCTCTCGCTCACATCACAGAGAATAAGAAATCAGTGGTGAGCAGCTCAATTTGTCTGGATGGTTGTTAACGGTCTCAGCTCCATTATCCAAATCTCATCTGAATTTAAACAGACAACGGCTCATCGCCAGAGCAGAAGAAAAGCACTGTAAAATACACTCAGCTGCATTTAAAGAGACGGCAATGACAAGAACAGCCTCCTTAAAGACCCTACAAAACATGCTGTGGGGGTACCATGGTACAGTGATGGTAGCCGATACGGATACCATAGTAATCTAAGATACTTCAAAGAATACCACTGTAACATGATCGAATATTTTGGTTGTGTTTTTTCAGTAAAGTTGGTGATGGATGTGTCGGGTTTCACCGAAGCCTCAGAGGGAAAACAGTACAGTGTCTATTCAGCCTCATGCTTTTATAAACGCAAACAAGCGTATAGAGTTCATCTGCAGTGTGAACAGGTGTAAAGATGACAGAAAGAGGGTTTGACGTGCTTCATCTGGTCCTCCAGTACTCTGTTTCACTTGAAGAAGCCATATGACAGACTTTTTATTTATTTATTCATTTGTGAAGAGCAAGACAAATATTTAAAGAAAAGAGAGTCAGCGAGAACCAGGTCAGTCCAGATCTGCTGGGAGTACGTTTGTGATGTGAATTTCCCAGAAATCATTCAAAAGAGAGTTGTTGCTTGATGTTACTCCACGATAAGTTCTCCAGCTACTGTTTTTAAAGCATCACAAGCGAAAAAAGGTACTATATGAAGACAAAGATATCCAAAGTATTCTCATTTGAGAAGCATTCATGACATAATATTGCTACAAAATAATAAACAAGCAAAATAGTGTTAATTGGTGCTATATATATATAATAATTTTTGGCTCAAACCCAGGGAAAATGTCAAAAGAATGAGATCAAAATAATTTAGTTCTGAATCTTGACCATGAATTTAAGTCAGGCTGACATTAAAAAATCACCATATTTACTCTTTTAAAACACATTTCTGGTTATGCTGTGAACTACTCATCAGTCCATGTTACTCTAAAAAACAAATGTTTCCAGTATCTTTTTCAATTGACTTCAACTTAGCTGAGTAGACCAATGTTAACTAATAGACAAATACTGTTAAACGTACTTTAATGAAGTAACACATTCATATATGTACAGGTGCATCTCAATAAATTAGAATGTCGTGGAAAAGTTAATTTATTTCAGTAATTCAACTCAAATTGTGAAACTCGTGTATTAAATAAATTCAATGCACACAGACTGAAGTAGTTTAAGTCTTTGGTTTTTTTAATTGTGATGATTTTGGCTCATATTTAACAAAAACCCACCAATTCACTATCTCAACAAATTAGAATACTTCACAAGACCAATAAAAAGAACATTTTTAGTGAATTATTGGCCTTCTGGAAAGTATGTTCATTTACTATATATGTACCCAATACTTGGTAGGGGCTCCTTTTGCTTTAATTACTGCCTCAATTCGGCGTGGCATGGAGGTGATCAGTTTGTGGCACTGCTGAGGTGGTATGGAAGCCCAGGTTTCTTTGACAGTGGCCTTCAGCTCATCTGCATTTTTTGATCTCTTGTTTCTCATTTTCCTCTTGACAATACCCCATAGATTCTCTATGGGGTTCAGGTCTGGTGAGTTTGCTGGCCAGTCAAGCACACCAACACCATGGTCATTTAACCAACTTTTGGTGCTTTTGGCAGTGTGGGCAGGTGCCAAATCCTGCTGGAAAATGAAATCAGCATCTTTAAAAAAGCTGGTCAGCAGAAGGAAGCATGAAGTGCTCCAAAATTTCTTGGTAAACGGGTGCAGTGACTTTGGTTTTCAAAAAACACTGTGGACCAACACCAGCAGATGACATTGCACCCCAAATCATCACAGACTGTGGAAACTTAACACTGGACTTCAAGCAACTTGGGCTATGAGCTTCTCCACCCTTCCTCCAGACTCTAGGACCTTGGTTTCTAAATGAAATACAAAACTTGCTCTCATCTGAAAAAAGGACTTTGGACCACTGGGCAACAGTCCAGTTCTTCTTCTCCTTAGCCCAGGTAAGACGCCTCTGACGTTGTCTGTCTTTCAGGAGTGGCTTAACAAGAGGAATACGACAACTGTAGCCAAATTCCTTGACACGTCTGTGTGTGGTGGCTCTTGATGCCTTGACTCCAGCCTCAGTCCATTCCTTGTGAAGTTCACCCAAATTCTTGAATCGATTTTGCTTGACAATCCTCATAAGGCTGCGGTTCTCTCGGTTGGTTGTGAATCTTTTTCTTCCACACTTCCACACTGTTTGTGGCTTACCCTCCTTGTGAAGGGTGTCAGTGATTGTCTTCTGGACAACTGTCAGATCAGCAGTCATCCCCATGATTATGTAGCCTAGTGAACCAAACTGAGAGACCATTTTTAAGGCTCAGGAAACCTTTGCAGGTGTTTTGAGTTGATTAGCTGATTGGCATGTCACCATATTCTAATTTGTTGCGATAGTGAATTGGTGGGTTTTTGTTAAATGTGAGCCAAAATCATCACAATTAAAAGAACCAAAGACTTAAACTATTTCAGTCTGTGTGCACTGAATTTATTTAATACACGAGTTTCACAATTTGAGTTGAATTACTGAAATAAATGAACATTTCCACGACATTCTAATTTAATGAGATGCACCTGTATATATGGAGACGCTCTAGAGGTGGATGTGACCTTTAACCTTCACATCCTGGTCAAAAATCCTTTTCAAAAATGTCACAGATATAAAATGGGTTGCAAATGAGGTTTCATGCTGACTCAGTTCAGATGGATGTGACATTATAGAAAAGTCCATGATAATCATATTAGTACATATATACGTGATGAAGAAGTCTATAAAGAGTGAGTTTGATTAGTGAGTGAGTTTATTTGTATTGAAATATTACAATAAACTCAATCTAAAACCAATGTGAAAATTAAAGGTTGAAATTATAAAAGAAAACAAAATCTGAACTGAAATCAAAAGCAAACAAAAGCAGAATAAGTTAGATGGAAACACCTGTGGCTTTAATACATCACCTGTCCTGTAGAGGGCGCAACAAACATAATTAATAATGTGACACAAACATATAAGTTGCTCCTGTAACAAAAAGGATTAAGCTTTTCAGCAGTTTATTTTCCACTGAGCATCTCTGGTGTCTTACAGCTTCTCCTTAGTAGACTAAAGATTAAGTAGATTAAGTTACGGCCGCAGAGAGTGCACAAACTAGCAGTGCTAAACCCTGCATGTGTATGAATTTCATCGCATAATACCGCTGGTTATGGATCGACATCCTCCAGTCTGTTGGGAGAAGCCACAGGAATGCATTCGCCGGCCCTGAACGTCGTCTTTGTGACTAATTCATTCTCTCTGCCAACAGTGCTGAGAACTTTAATGGCTTTTTTTGTTGCAAAGAGCAGAAAATTGGATTCTCACCCTATTGAAGACAACCTGATACACTCTCTGAGCTTTCTGAACACATATCGCTGGTTCATTCAATAAATTAAGGTGGTCATGATCTGCATTTTTTAATTATTTGATAATGTTTCCTGAAGTGCACTTAGTATGATTTTTTTAATCAAACATTTTAATAAATTAGAAATAAAAGCACATTTTCTACCCTGATTTTAGACTCTTATTTGAATGCTCTGTTGAAGGGGTGTGTCAGCTGTAAGACTTCAATGGAAACGCCCACTGCTATGATTGGCTGACATCTTTGCATATGAAATAAGTATTACATGTGGAGCTCTCTCAAAAACTTTTACTATGTTTGTACTATTTCAACTGTTGCGATTAACTAATCATGGAGAGTGTTGATTATAGCTTTATGTTTAGATCTACTCCTGCGCATGAAAGGTTCACTGTAGCAGATGATGATAGACTGTTGATTGCGTGAATGCAGTGATCTCGTCATTGCAACATGAGTTTTGCACGTTCACAAATGCTTTCATCATAACTAAAAGACACAATGTAAATAAGAGATTCATTTTGCAGTGTAGACTGTTTCATTGAATATAAACTCTTGACATAAATATAAACAACTTCATAGTTTAACAAAAAATAAAAATGCACATCACCCAAATATTAAGTAAAACACTCAAGAATGTTTTGGGGGAAAAAATTCTTAAACAATTTTTTAAGTTTTGAATACTGAATGAAATAAGCAGGTTTATATTTATAACATAGTTATTTTTTTCATTGCAATGCATTGTAGGATTGCCCTTTCTACTAAAATTTTAAAAAGGTAATTCCCAGCAGGCACACAACATCATAAGATGTTGATATTTGGTTAAATTTTGGTTGCGACATCAGGTGACCAAAATTCAATGTCAATTCAACATCTAATGTAAATGCTAATTTGATGTCCAATACCGATGTCAGCTGACGTTGATATTTGTTGTTTTTAGGTTGTGTAACCAAAATCCAACGTTAAGTCAACGTTAAATTGGCGTCAAAGACTGACGTCAACCCGATTTTCATTCTCAACCAAAATGCAACGTCTGTGCGACGTCATGTCCAACATCAACCTGACGTTATATTGACGTCCTGTGCCTGCTGACTTTGTTTTTTATCTCACAATTCAGACTTTTTTCTTGCAATTCTGAGTTTATAGCTCACAATTTTGACCCTTTTTATCATAATTCAGAAAAAAGAAACTAAGAATTGCAAGGTATAAACTCGCAATTTTAACTTTTGATGTTAACTCGTAATTGAGAGAAAGTAAAAATAGAATTGTTCAGAATTCAGAGACAACAGTCAGAATTTAAAGATATAAACAGAATTGTGAGGAAAAAGTCTGAGTTACTATCTAGAAATTCTGAGAAAAAAAATCTCAAAAAAATGTAAAAATTATTAGATAAAATATCTAGAAACTCTAGAAACAAAACTAAATTAACCAAAGAACCCTTAGTGAAATCTACTGAACAAACAAATAATGCTCTACCGAGACATCCACATAGTTGAAAATAAATAATCACTTTCCTAGGATCAAAATCCTTTGGAAGCTAATGTTTTTTTAGTCCAGTGATCCTGTATTGCTCTACTCTCCTTCTCATCTCATTAAAGGGTTACTCCACCCCAAAATGAAAATTTTGTCATTAATCGCTTACCCCCATGTTGTTCCAAACCCGTAAAAGCTTAGTTTGTCTTCGGAACACAATTTAAGATATTTTGGATGAAAACCGGGAGGCTTGTGACTGTCCCACTGACTGCCAAGTAAATTACACTGTCAAGGCCCAGAAAAGTATGAAAGACAGGACATTTCCAGGAGAGCCTGAAGGCAGCAGATGATCTGAGGTCAGGGCCGTAACCACCAAAGACATTGAGGGGGACAAGTCCCCCCCAATAATTAGAAATGGGTAATCTGTCCCCCCAATAATTGAACTTCTTGCACTGATCTGCTGCACTCCACTACGCAGCGCTCTGTTTTTTAGGATGATAAAAAGCTTTAAAAGTTACATTTTCAGCCTGGCCTGCTCAGCGGGCTAACAGCGCTCGTCAATGTCAAAATAATAGAGCTGACCAATCAAATCAAAGTAGGCGGGCTTCAGGCACAGACGCAGGTAAGGTACTTAAGCCATACATGCAACTTTAATCTATCTCTGGCTCTCATAATTGCCATATTTGAGGAAAAAAGTGGAGTAGTTTGCATCACTGGATATAGCTGTCGGCCATTTAGCATTTCTATCGTAAAACAGTTGACATATTAAATGATTTGCAACTTCCATCTTACCTTTCTTTCAACATTAAACTGATGATTCGTGCTGGAATTCGCGCTTAGCTTCTGTGCTCTAAACAAACAATGAAGCTGTGAGTTCACATTACTTCAAAATCATTACTTCAAAATCAGCGATTTTACCCCCTCCTTGCTGAGAAATAATGTAGCGATTCAGTATCGCTATTTTATTAATAAAAGTCAGCGATGACCGCAAGTTTCTGAATGTTTCTGTGCGCAATCTCCGAACTCTGTGCGTCAATGAAAGCAGCGCATTAATATAGAGTAGTGATTAAACTGACTTGGAATTAAACGGTTTAAATGGACACCTGCATTGATATATATATATATATATATATATATACATATATATATATATATATATATATATATATATATATATACACATATATATATATACATATATATAGGCTTATATATAAAGTTGGTCCCCCTCAATGTTCAAGACATGGTTACGGCCTTCTCTGAGGTCGTGATCTGACCTGAAATATCCCTCCATTACAGGTTAGCACTCATTTTATCATCCTTCCTCTCTCTTTTCTCCTGAGATAAAATCCCATGTCTCTCTTTATCTGTGTTCATCTCTCTATTTTGCGTTGTATTTTCTATCTGCTTGCTCTTGTTCTCTTGTTGACTCTCTTTGAACCGACTCTCTATTTTTTTCTCCTTTGTGCTTGCGTGAGGTGTAATAAAGATGATGATGAACTCTCCTTTCGGCTGTCAGCGGTTTTGGCTGTCTGCGGTGGCTCGTGTGCCAGCTGTTTCTCTCTCTCTCTATCACACACACCAGCTCTGTTCCAAACCACACTGTGATGCCTACTGAGGTGGAACCTCATAAGTGACTGATCTGGAAAAGTCTTCACTCAGCGCGACACATGCAATTGATTCTGATGGAGATTAACGGTAGGATGTTGTTATGATAATGACTTGATAGTTTAACAAGCATAAAAATCTATAACACCCGAATAAACACTCAGAAATGTTTGAGAGGAATTTTTTCTTAAGCTATTTCTTTTTTAAGTTTGGAGTACCGAATGAAATAGAAGCGGGTTTATATTTACAATATAGTTATTTTTTCCATTGCAATGCATTCTTGAACTTTCTATTAATGCTACACGCAATGCTGCCTTTAAATTTGGCCAAAATAAGTATCTTAGATTTATGGAAGCTCATTTCTGCCATGGGATAAAAATTTTAAAAAGGTTGCAATTGACTTTTTATCTCAAAATTCAGACTTTTTTTCTTGCAATTCTGAGTTTATAGCTTATAATTTTGACACTTTTTTCATAATTCAGAAAAAAAAAGAAACTAAGAATTGCAAGACATTAACACGCAATTCTAATGTTTCATGTTAATTTGCAATTGCAAGAAAAATGTCAGAATAGTGAGACAAAAAAAAAAAAAACAATTACCGCGACAGAAACAAAAAGACTGAATTGCTCAGAATTCAGAGAAAAAAGTCAGAACTGAAAGATATGAACACAGAATTGTGAGGAAAAAGTTAGAATTCTGAGTTTATGTCTCACAATTCTGAGGAAAAAAAAAATCTCCAAAAAGTAAAAATCATCAGATAAAATATCTAGAAATTCTAGAAACAAAACGATTTAATTAAGAAGCAACACTGCACAAGTTCAATTTAAATACGTGAAAAAATCTGCCAGTGCATCAAAGGGATATAAAAAAATATTATGAAAAAAGGTAACCAAAAAAAAAAAACATTTAAAGAAATAATATAATAAAAAAAAACCATCAACTTACTATATTTCAGCCAGTTGTTTAGTTGAATTTGAAGTAATAAAATAACTTAAAATACTAAATAAAAATGAATATATATTACATAGACTAAAAAAAAAAAAAAAAAACTAAAATAAGAACAAAAGAGACCAAATTACTAAATAAAATAAGTGAAACAAAACAGCTAAAATAAAATCTAATTAAATTCATTTCAAATTCCAAAAATATAATAGTCTAAATGTCTAAATAACACTGGTTACAGTAACATAAAATTCACTTGTATTAAAGAAATATTCTCTGAAAACTTATGCAGTGTTGCTTCAAGTAAATTTCATAAATTTCAACATATTTAAATATTTAAATAAATTTAATATATTTAATTTTTTAACAGTGGCAATAACATAATTATACTGTCTACCCTTGAAACAACCTGAGAGCACAGCCATGATGCCTTAAAATGCTGTCAGTGTAAGCCGCTCACTCATTTTTTTTTCTCTTTCTTGGCCTGTCATTCAGAAGATAAGCATCGTGCAGTCCTTCCCGTGGATCAGTTTTCAGCAAACCGCCTTTTAGCAGCTGACAGTTTCTTATCGCCCTGCGTGGTCCATCTTTGTGTTCTCCCACAGGAGATCAGGAGCAGACTCACAAAGACAGAAGGAGACAGGCACCGCTCTTCAGATGAAGGCTTCGTTTCAGAGCTTTAGGAAGATTACAGAGACCTTTGACCTTTGACCTTCCTTCCCGTCGCAGAGAGCTGAGCCACCTCTGTATCACTGAAGAAGCTGCTTCACCGACAATCAGATTCATGCTGCGTCAAGACTTTACAGCTTCTCAAAGATCAGCGTGAGCATCTCTATGATCACATGAATAACTAAAAAATATATATATTTTTTTTTTTCAGTCGTACTGATCCCAAACTTTTGAACGGTAGTGTATAAATATCCAAAACACTCTTAATTTGCATATCAAATATAAATATCAATTTTAATGGGATTAACTCCAATGGCAAAATGTTTTGTTTTAAGTATAAAATGGGGTGTGTGTGTGTGTGTGTGTGTGTGTGTGTGTGTGTGTGTATAAAATGTTTTAAAGATTTTTTTTAATTATCAGATAATTTTTGCATTAAATAAAGACTAAAAACAAACTGCAAACTCATATATAGGACAGTGATTTATTAATTACTAATTTATATAATTTACAGACAATGTAAGGTTACTAAAGTAGCACTACTTCAGAAATCCCTTACTGAGATTTAGATATCTAGCTGAAACGCAACAGATGATTGTATGCACATAATTAAGAAGTATGATTTCCTCAGGCTTTTCTGCATGACAATGAGCCATTGTGTTTCTCACAGATGATCACGTGTATCTGCTCACGTCGTCTGCTCATTAGGCTCGATCCCTCCGTTCCGCCGCACAGATACGTTTCAAAGCCAAGAGAAGGATGCGTTACACACCGCCACTTCTGTCATGCACACAAACACGCGCACACACTTTCATCCTCGCTGTGTTGTTGCTCGCTGGAGTCTGTAGGGAGATGCTAAGCGAGCTGCCGCCGCTCTCGGTTTCATATCGCTGGAAAATGAGCGCTCTGAAGTGTCTCCTTGCTAAAGAAAAGCGCACTAACTTTGTGTTTCTCATGGGCACCTGCCACGCTGAAAGAAGTTTCCTGACAGGCAGGCCAACTCTGAAAAACTACGGCAGCCTCAGAGGAGAGACAGACAGACAGACAGACGGTTATGCAACTCTTCCAGCAGCTCGTCTCTTTATGAACAGGGTGTTGTGACGCTCAAACCCTGTTTACCTGCTCTGCCTGTGCTTCCCTCCAGTGAGCCTTTTTTACATCTGACAAAACAACCTCAAAACACACCGAAACCCCAAAAAACCTGCTGGAAATCTTCAAAATACACGGCTTCCTAAAACTGAAGAGTCAAACCCTGTTGGTGTGTTTGCTCTCAGAGGTGGGCGTCTGCGCTCGGGCAAACGGGTCACATCATTACTGCAAAGTTAACTGCTTTAAGTGTAGTTTTTAATAACTCACTTCATTTTCAGTATGAATTGCCTATATAGTAGGGATGTGACGAGATCTCGTGGCACGAGATCTTGTGAGATCCGATGTGTCTCGTGAGATCCGACTGGTCTCGGGAGAACGTGACGATATCCTCGCAAAACATTTTGCAGTGTTTACATTAGAGATGCTCCATTAATCGTTAAAAAATGCGATCTTGCGATCTTGATTCAAACACCCATGTGATCTTATTCCTGAATGACAACGATTCAGCTATGTCTATTATGACTGTTTCACATCGCGAGTGTCAGTGGAGCGTGAGAAGCACGTTTTGTCGCTGCCCATGTTGATGAATCAGAGGGTCGGCCATCATCACGCTTCCGATGTGAACGCTGTCATTCGCTGATATGGGTGGCGACAAAACGCGCTGCTGATGCTCCACTGATGCTTACGATGTGAAACAGGCGTTAAAAACATTCAAATCTGCATTCATGCTGCTGCTGATCCAGAAAGAGCAACACAAAACAGTCTTTTCAACCACACATCATTAGTTCTGTGTTACAGACATTTAAATAACAGAAGTACAGGGATAAAAGTTTATAGTTAGGGTATAAACACTTGTATGTATTGTAAAGCTTATCCTCTTCTGCCTGGAGGTGGCGACAACCCGTTTAAAAAAGTATTTGTCATTGAATCATTCATTCAAAGAGATTCCAATAGTGAAACAAGTCTTTATGAAGTGAGACACTGACTCCTTCATTGAATTTTTTTTTTTTTTGTTCAAATGAATATATATTTTTAAAAGACTTAAGCAATGAACATTTTGTGAGAACCACCAATAAATTACGTTATTTTGTTTAGTTTTCTTATCTTTTTTTTTTTTTTCAGAATCGTGATCTCCAATTTATTAAAAAAATTGTGATTCTCAGTGTATCCAGAATCGTGCAGCTCTAGTTTACATGTTGTTTATTACTGCATATAATTCATTAAAATAGAAGTTTAATTTCATAAAGTACAAGTTGATTTCAAAATGCACCTACATTTTTTGCATTTTGTGTTTTTCAGTTGAATAAAAGATTATTTTTCCCTATATATTTCATCATTGAGGATTTTTTAAAAAAAAAGTCTAAAAATCTCGTATAGTCTCGTTCTCGTGAACCCAGTCTCGTGTCTCGTCTCGTCTCGTGGGATAAGTGTCTCGTCACACCCCTACTATAATAGTGTCAACATATACATTACACATATGTAGTATTTCAGCAAACATTGCATTATATTAATAATCAATGTTTGAAATGCCACTCATATACAGTGCCATAAGTATTGGGACAGTAAATTACTCTGTTTACTGTGGAGTCAAGAAATCTGCATATATATATATATATATATATATATATATATATATATATATTGTTATATATACACACACACACACACACACACACATTTATTTGCATATACCGTAATAACAAAAGAAATAATATCTATCTATAGACATACATGCAACATTCATATATACAACACTTTAGTTCCCCAAAGTCTTCAGAATCAAACAAAACAACATGAAGCAGCCTGAGATGATTGAAACCTTAAACTGACACCGAAGACGTTTTCCGTTTTTACACATTTTGTTGTTGTGTTTTACTAATGAAATTCTGCTGGATTTGTAGTAAATTCAGTAAATTCTTCTTTCTGTCATTCCAATACAAAACCCAATTCATCATGCCATGTTTTGTGGCCAATTCAATTCAAATTTGCACTCATGAACTGAGATGGAGCCGTCTCTCAATCTGATTCTTGCCCAACTCTGAATGAAAGTCTTAAAGTCACAGTAGAAACACAGCTCTTCACAAGAGGAATGAGCAGCAGCGCTTCACTGTGTGTCTGCTGTCCAGTCTAATACAGTCAATCCTTTGATAACAGCCTCTTCTGAAAGCTGCATCACATTGTGAGAGATTTAGAAAACAATCAGAAATGTGCTGCTGAAATGATCCGGATCACATGCTCTTTTTGGAATGAGGAGGAAATTCCAGTGTTTACACAGTAAAAATTCAAATTTAGCAGATCAAAGAGTCTTTTTCTCATAATATGACCCTTTAAAGCTCTCTAACAGGCCGTCTGCAGCTGATTAATTGGTCGTTCTACAAATGACAGAACGCCCCGTTAGTTAGACAGCGGCCCACAAGGGACGAAAGCGGCCGGGATCCTGTCAAAGTGAATGAGTTTACAGACAAAATCTCTCCTGCTCTCGACAGAAATCTGCTCCAAAACAACAAACCCTCATAGAGTCTCACAAGACTGCACTCTGAAACTCTTATACAGCAAACATGCAGTTCCAAGCACTGGATTTATTATCAGGAATGCTGTAATTGTGTCAAGTATTTATCTTTTTGGCACAATGCACACAAATTGGCCTTTCAAATTCAAGTCAAATACTACAAATAAATCACTTGTAGAGCAAAGCTTTTGGAGTCTTTATAGCTTTTTTATTCAAAGAGATTCTAATACTGTCTATGCGCAGCCTTACTTCAGTCAACTAAACCACAAAGTTGGGTTTTTAATACACTAGTAGTGTTGTTTTATTTATTATTATTATTATTATTATTATTATTATTATTATTATTATTATTATTATTATTATTATTATTATATTTTTTACACTAGCATTTATGAATGTGAAGTTTGGTCAAAAATATAAGTGAATCAATTAAATAATAATTAGAGAAAATCTGTGAAGCACAGAGCTGGTCACAAATGTTTGGCTCATAAATAATTATCATACAAATATTAACAATTTACAATATAACGGCTTGCATTGTTGAGAATAACAGTGCAAGCAAGAATACATTTATTCATAATAATAATAATAATAATAATAATAATAATAATTAGAATTATTATTAGTATTATTATTATAGTGTTTACTCAGATAAACATTGTTGTAAGTTTTGCCCATTAAATAAAATAACATGAAATCTAAAATATAAAAAAATATAAAATTAATAAAATAAATAAAATAAAATAAAATAAAATCTTCTTTAGAGTATATAAGTACATATTCCCATGAAAGTGAGACAGGTCTTGGATTTATTTTTTAAATTATTTTTTATTTTATTTTTTTATTGAAGTCATTGAATTCATTCACGTTTTACTGTACATCCCATTTTAAATTCACGTGCTCAAAAACAGAATGTAAATAAGCAAATTGCAGTTGGTTATTTACATCAGAGAGTCTTCCAATTTAAATGGACATCTCTTGGCTAAAATAAGAGGCTAACGTTAAAACTGTCTCCACATTTACTCAAATTAAGGATTTATTTCCACAAATCTTTGTATTTTTTTTACTCCATCTTTGTGATGCACCATCATTAAATGCAAAGTATTCTGTAATGTGCAAAGTGGCCTATTCTGTCTTCCACACCCCTGTCTGTCAATCTGAAGTCTTTTACCCAAAATCTGTCATGCAAAATCACGTTTAATGTTAATGCAATCTCCACGTCTCTGTTTTCGGCTGCCAGTCTGACTTCTGATGATGAATTACGCAAGCCGTCGAACACTAACACACATGTTCATGGTAATGACTCAATCCCGTTTCCAGTCAGATTCAGACAGGATTAAAGTGGAGTTATTAACTAGCGGTCCCGCGGGTGGTTTGTGTGAAGGACGGGAGAGTCCCAGCGAGTGGTAGATTGAATGTATTGAGGGCAGATGGGACGTGTTGAGTGGCGTTTGTCCTCAAAGAGCTTTCAGAGCAGGACACAGCTGCGAGCGGCAGACTCCTTTAGTGCCGCAGGTTGATTTTAAACTGCTTGATTGTAACCCAATAAATCCCAAACACAAGCCACGGAGACCCTCATGCTTGAAACTTAACATAAAATGCAGTTCACAACACATTTTACATCTGAAATCTGACTTGCTTCTATAGGGGTGGGTTAACCTTCTGGTGGTGTTTGGTCATTTTAGACTGAAAAAAAAAAAAGAGTTTTGAATTTTGAAAAATTTTATCGGAATAGTATGAGTTCTGATCAAGCATTCCAGTTCATTTTTCTTCCTTTTTTTTCTTCCATTTTGATGTTCGAATTATATTATGGACAGTACTGGGTAGATTACTTGCAAACCGTGTCCATTAGTGATTCCAAATAAAAAAAGTGTAGTTAGCAACATAATCCATTACATTATACATTTTAGATAATGTAATCAGACTACTTTTGATTACTTTTAGATTACTTTAAGTTTCAACCCAACTCAGTTATCACATTTATTTAAATAGCATAATCTTGTATCAAACTGATATAAAAAGAAGACTTTATGAATGTATATAAACATAGGCTACTTTAGAAAGGAAATTTTAAAAGATAAAAAAGAAGAATTAGGGAGAATCAATAGATTATGAATAATTAATGGATATTGTGTGAATAATATATAATGGTGTAAATAAAAAAGTAGGCTGTAGGCTGATTACGAGTATTTTAAAATGTAATCTGATTACATAATATAGATTACATGTAATCAGGTATTACCCAGCACTGTCTTTGGACTGTTTGACATAATGCAAAACCACTTCAAATCATTAAAAAAAAAAAAAAAAGAAAAAAGAAAACTAAACTAAACTTTGCCAAAAACTAGTCTTTGGTTACCCATAAAAAATATATCCCAATGCAAAACCTAATAAAAGTACATAATAATGTCTGAAAACATGATATCGATGAGCCGATATTGATTCTTCAATCCCAAGAATCGATCTATGATGTTTTTAATTGATGCCTAAACAAAACTTAATGAAACATTATTTGTAGCCTCCCAACCAATAAATCACAATAATCTTTGTGCTTTGTTACTTTTGATATGAAACAAAGTCTCAGCTTTCAAATTCTGTCAGTTTAATTATGAAATTCAAACAATAAATACTGTTTTGGCACTTTTTAAATGTAACGTCACAAGAACCAATCATCTCTTCCTCTTTACTACTAGTTTCATCAGCTAATAAGCATGAATGAACATCAGAAGGTGTTGAAAGAAACAGCAACTCTAGAAAGCAGTAATTTACTAAATATATGCATTATATATTCAGAATATTTTTTACTTAACCTGTTCTTCAATATTTAATGTACGCATAAATCCATCATAAAAACAAGTGACATCCACGGTTTAAATTATTATTATTATTATTATGTGCAATTAAACTTTTTGTTTACAGTTCACTTAAATATAGTAATGTACCAACTGACAGGGTTTAATGTATAGTTTACACAGTATTAGTATATATTAATGAATTAATACTGAATCAAATTGAATCAAGATCAAAATTGAATCGAATTGCAAGCTTGTGAATCACAATCTATTTGAATCAGAAATATGTCTTGTCTCAGTACGAGCCCTGTTTGCTTCTGAGTGGACAGTATATTTAGTGAGAATAATGTAGGTTTGGGACTATTGGATCAGATCATAAAAACGGGACGTTTCATGCCGGAACATGAACAGCAATACATGAAAGGTTCCTCTCTCTGATTCTATCTAAAAGAACATGTTATTCTTTATTTTTGCCGTCAGAGCTTTTCAGAGGTGACCCGGGCGCTCTGGCTTAGAGCAGATCACTGGATCAGCTGTTTTCAAGGTCTTTTCTCTGCAGGGACAGAGAGAGACGGAGAACGAAAGGCCGAGAGATGCTCAGTTCACTCCATTACTGTTATCTGGAGATTCACTTTAGAGAAAGTCGTGAAGCATAGGGCTACTCATAAACTTTTGGTTTAAACTTAATTATCATGCAAATATTAAGGATTAACAAAAGAATTGTCTGCTTCTTTGTGACTAACAGTGTAAGCAAGAATATATTTATTGACAATGAACCTAGAATTATTAACAAAACAAAACAATAAAATAAAACAAAATAACCATATCAGCGATTTATTCAGACAAGCATCACTGTTAGTTTTGCCCATAAAACAAAATAAAACAAAACAAAACAAAATAACCATATTAGCCATGTTTATATAGACAAGCATCAGTTAGGTTTGCCCATAAACAAAATAAAATAAAAATAAAACATGAATTAAAAAATAAAATAAGATAACAATGCTAGCTGTGTTTCCTCAGACAAGCGTCACTGTTAGTTTTGCCCATAAATAAAATAAAATGAAATAAAAAATAAAACATGAATTAAAAAATAAAATAAAAATAACCATACTAGCTGTGTTTACTCAGACAAGTATCACTGTTAGTTTTGCCCATAAATAAAATAATAAAATATAAAGTAAAATAAAATAACAATATTACCATATAACCTGAATAACCACTGAGTAACCACTTTGTTTACTCAGACAAGCATCACTGTTAGTTTTGCCCTTAAAACAAAACAAAACAAAACAAAACAAAACAAAACAAAAAGCATCAAATAAATGTATTAATTTAAAATGAAAATATTTGTATAATTAAAGTGTTGTACAATGTAGAATGATGTGAATACATTAAATGATAAACATTTGTAAACAATCATTTGGATTTTATGATCAATATTAAATAATCAGCAAAGTGCAGTTTACAATATCTGCTATTGTTTAGCACATCAACTTCTCCATAGTATTTCAGGTCAAATACCCTTCTTTTATAATGCAGAATTTATTACCGTACATGATGCCTGGAGCTGGTTACTGTCGTCTGATTATGATCTGATTGATTGGAACATCTGATTCAATTACCCTTCACAAAAAAATCAATTATTTCATAAAACGACATGCTTTTTCAACAACAAAGGTTGCCTCATCTATTAAATACAGGCATGTTAACTTAATATAATTGTCTACCACAATTACCACTCTTGATTGTAATAATCTGTAATGTCTGTTATTCAGTCATCACTAGTACCAGTGGCTTAAAGTCTAAATAAATAAAAAGATTTATATATATATATATATATATATATATATATACACAGACAAAAAAATAAATAAATAAATAAATAAATGGTAAACTGGAATGAATCCATAAATGTCTACTGTTGTTCTCCTCTAGTGGATTTTAAGAGACGCTGACCTGTTCCAACAATAATAAGTGTCAAAATAAAGCAGCGTTTCTGCTACGCTTGGCAAGACTAACTAATCACGTACACGCTGGGGTTTGTTATCCACAACTTGTGGAGTGGCTGTCAATACTTGTCTGTTAAAATAACTGCGGCTGTTTTCACATTAGGGACAAAACTGCTTATGTCTGTGTTTACAGCCGCTCTAATGAAACCGGTTCACCCTCTGACCGGAATAAACACATGAGGAAGAAGGAGAAACTAAAGACAATGCAGTGTTTGAGGAGCATCATCTGTGGAGGGCTTTGACTCTGTGCCGAGGGTCATCAGTGAGCTTTAATTACGTGAAGAGGCGGATAAATTGAGTTTTACAAACACAGACAGATGGAGGGATTACTGAAGCTCGATGTGACACGGATCAAATTCACAACAGCACACACTGTTCTCCTCAACTTCCTGATTTTTCCGTACTAATGACTTTATTATGCTGAAACCTTATAAAAGCAACAGCCTTTGACCCTGAGACTCACTGAAAACCTGTTGCATTCTGGGAGGCGTCACATTACTAAACACAGCAATCATTTTCTCGAATATAACCGAATGAGAGATTTCAGCAGGATCACTGGAAGAAGAGTAATTTAGAGTAATTCAGTGGAATGAATACATTTTGCTTGATTTTAAAACCATTATGATCATTACACAGGTTGTGTAATTTTCATTGGGCTAAAAAGCACTAAAAATCATATTTGACTTTGAACCATATTAGTGTTGTTTGCTAAGACACGAATCACTGTTTTGAACATATTTAGAGTTAGTGGTTTAAACTAAACCTTCACACTAAAAATTAAAACTGGACATAACTCACTATGTTTTTAAATACACAATGTTTTTAATAAAATACAGTATAACTGCACTATACTACTATGCATTAACATTTTAAATTAAATGAGTTCTTTTATTCAGCAAGTTATTACATTATTAAATTCAACTGATCAAAGTGATCCTAAAGACATTTAGAATGTTTATATATATATATATATATATATATATATATATATATATAACATTATAAAGTAAATGAGAGTAGTCATTTATAATGTTTTTAATAGTGTATATATATAGGTTTTTAATATATAAGGCATTCAATTAATAAAAAGTGACAGTAAAGACATTTATAATGTTGTGTTAAAATATTAATATTATGCGCACACACACACACACACACACACACACACACACACACACACACATATACTATATATGTAAGTAAGTATGTATATTAACATTACGTTAAATCAATGTTATTTTAAAGTAATGTTCAAATATTTTTATTTCAAATAAATGCTGAAAAAAATCAAATGTATCATGGTTTCCCAAAAATATGAAGCAGCACAACTGTTTTCAACACTGATAATAATCACAAATGTTTCTTGAGCAGCAAATCAGCATCACTTGTGTCTTGTCTGATTACAGTTAAACTCACTCTATTTGTCTAGCTGTGTTTTATAGTCGTCTCTCATGGGTAAGTTAGTGCCATTCACACACAAATGAAACCTAAAAACCCAGATCTCTCTGACTGGTGAATCCTCACACCGTCGTGAAGCAGCTGATGTGTTATTAGCACACGTCATCCTCTCGTCATGGGGTTTTTCTCGCATGGTCAGGATTTAATTGCGGAGCCGTTTCAAATAAAGAAAGCTGTCTTTTGTCCAATTTGTAGTGTTTTATGTACAGATCAGAAGTAAACAGAGCGTCTCGGAGGATTACAAGGTTGTATCCGAGGAAAGTCAATACGAGTCCCTGAATGATGATTAGAGTGAAAGAGAGAGAGGTAAGAATGAGAAGGTAGAAAAAATCCTGCAGTAAAGTATAAGGAGGCTTGTGTTCAGTAATCATGTAAACCATGAGCTCTATGTGAACACCTGCTAAACTGGACTCAAGATCACTGACGAATGCTTGGAGGAAACGTCCTCTTACATTACTGCCCATTTGATTTTGTACTACAAAAAATATACATATATCTGTCTATCTACACACATATATCTATATGTCCATACGTCTGTCTGTCTGTCTATCTGTCTATCTATCTATCTATCTATCTATCTATCTATCTATCTATCTGTCTGTCTATCTATCTATCTATCTATCTATCTATCTATCTATCTATCTATCTATCTATCTATCTATCTATCTATCTGTTTGATCATTTTATCTATCTATCTATCTATCTATCTGAATAGCTCTAGTGGTAAGCATGTAAACCAGCATCTGTTGGTCACACACAGCTGTCATCTGACTTCAGCTCTCTTCTTTTAATTAAGTCCCGTAATTCGCTGAGATTCCTCCAGAGATGCGGCTGTAATCTCGGCGCATCTCTCAGGGCCGATGTGTTTAGACGGCTGATGTTATTGTGCTCGTCTGATGTCACAAGGTCTACGCTGGCGCCTGCACGAAAGCAGTCTCATTCAGCGCTGGAGTGGAGTGGATTTTGATTGGCTGCGGTTGATCCTGACACCTGAGCGGAGCACAAGAGCCGGCTCTCCTGATTAGCGCCGTACGATCCGTCCCTCAAGAGCGCCTCTCTCGCTGACAGAGCTGTTAGAGAAAGCATTTGAACTTATGAGGCCGGGGAGGCTGTGTTTTGTCGGTGGAGATGAATCCGAGCTCTCTAAGAATGAAGTTCAATTCACACCAATGAAACATCTCTCTGTGCTCGAAAAGGCCATGACTCTTCTTTGTGAGTGTGGCGTGTCCTGCTGAGGCCGAGAAATCGCTCTTAACCCACAATGCACGGGAAACACTCCCTGCTCCCAATTTTTGTGGGTAATTTCTCTCTGTTGACGGAGCCGCGAGTGATGGTGTTCCCATTGCGATTCACAGAGGATTCCTCGATTGTCCTTAAACAATTATTTGAGTGGGAGATTTGAGCAGAAACAAATAGAGTAAAAGCTTTGCTCCATGCACTGACGCTGTGTTTTAGTACAATGAGCCAAATGAACTAAATCTGGCAAACAAACTAAATATAGTGGCACTAACTTAGTCAATGTTTTCAGTAGTGTGACAGTAGTGTAATGCGATAAAATGCTACAAAAGTCTCTCTCAAGAAATGTTGAGGAAGCAAATTCATTTTAGTGAATTGTTTGGTTTGGGTAGTTCATTACATGGTTTACATATCATTACATTTTGGGGGTCAGTAAGACTTTTTTGAAGAATCAAGGATGCTTTAAAATGATCAAAAGTGACAGTAAGGTATTTATAATGTTACAGATGATTTCTATTTCAAATAGATGCTGTTCTTTTGAACTTTATATTCATCAAAGAATCCTGAAAAATAAAATGTATCACAGTTTCCACAAAAATGTGAAGCAGCACAACTGTTTTCAATATTCAGTATCAAATCAGCACATTAGAATGACTCATCAAGGATCATGTGACACTGAAGACTGGAGTAATAATGCTGCTAATTCAGCTGTGATCACAGGAATAAATTACACTTTACTATATATTCACATAGAAATCAGTTATTGTGAATTGCAATAATATTTCACATTTTTACTGTATTTTTGATCAAATGAATGCAGCCTTGGTGAGCAGAAGAGACTTCTTTCAAAACCATTAAACAGGGTCTTACTGACCCAGATGTGCATATATTCATCTAGCTGAACCGCTGGAGTTCAGCCACAATGCTTTTATATAACCTTCATTCCCTCCATCTGATCCAGTTCGCCAGCAGAAAGGCTGCGGTGTTCCTGAGCTTTACAATCCTCTGAACACTTCAGGATAATCCTTGTTTCTTTCTTCATTGAAAAATGTGTTTAGTTTGAAAATGGTATCAAAGAAAATGCCTTTTCAGTTCGAGTCTCTGAGGAAAATCAAATGAGCCGAATGAAATCACACAACAGTCCCATGATCGGCGTATATGAGGACTGCCAAAGATTAATTAAATATGTTAACACTGCTAAATATATTTATCACAGCTGACGCAGTTGCCTAATGTGACACCGTGACCGCTTTATTCAGTTCTGGGTGATTTCTAAAAACTGACAAAAATAAAAATGCCCTCATATAAAGGGGGAAAAAAATTAAATGAGATCACATTAATTTCTCAGCTATTTCTCCTAAACAGATACAAAAGGAGTATCGAGTTGCTGAAATCGCCTGCATCTCATTGATGTTTCTCCTGAGAAAAAGATCCCAATCAAAAGAGTTTCAAAAGATCCCAACAATGTCAAAAAATAACAAACTAAAACCTTAAAAAAAATCTTTATCTAATAAAATGACAAAAACTCACAACAAAATGACTAAAACTGTAACTAAAATTAAAATAAAAACAGAAAAAATATCAAAATATTGATAAAAACTATAATAGTATCTCTATGGCACTAAAACAACGCTGACACACACCTGAAATGACGAATCATGAGATACCAAACTTCCCAAAACTAAAACCATAAAACAATGTTGTTAAAAAAATGGGAAAAGAATTATTAGTTGATATATTAAACTACTTGATAGACTAAAATAACTAAAACTGAAATAAAAATGATTAAAAACCATATAGACAACTGCTAAAAATGACAAAAGACTACTGTTAAAAATGACAAAAATGACTAAAACTTCAAAATTAAAATCAAAATGGAAAATATAAAAGTAAAAATAAAAAAAGATTCAAAATATTAATAAAAAACTACACTAAAATAACTTGAATCTTAAAGTGCCCCTATTATGGGTTATGAAAGGTTCATATTTTGGTTTTAGGAGTCCCCAACAACAGGTTGACATGCATGCAAGGTCAAAAAACACTTTCATTTTCTTATAATATGCATTTATTTTTACCTTATTTGCTCAACGACTCCCAAACGATTCGTTCAACGATTCATTTTTCCAAACCCTTCCTTTGATTGGTCGATTTCATTTAAAGCAGTGTTTGTGAGCTTTTATCGCTCCAAAAGCGGCACCTAGTGGCAAAGAATGAATTTGCATTTTCATTCAGACCAACGCGAAAATCAAGTTTTCCGAGGTCTGCATGCGTAACAAGTGGGCGGGCAATATGCTAATGTTTCATTTTGACGTCAACATGAAACGGCTTGGGATTCGTTTTAAAAACAACTCGTTTCATTGCTTCAGAGTCGACTCTTTTGAGAGACAATAACTTTATACACGGTGCACTTTCAGATTTAAAACTTTGCAGGATGTTTTCATTCACTTAGAGCTGTGTTACACACTGCATGAAAGGTCATTTTCAAAAATCCATAATAGGGGCACTTTAATACTTGAATCCTAATCACAAAACTGCCAAAAATCTCAAAATTCATGATGATTAATTATTTTATATTTTTGGTAGCAAAAATAGTGAATTTGCCCAAAAAAGTGTTAAAAACAGAAAGTCAAACGCAGAGCCGCTCAGATTCATGTGAGAATTAGCAGGTAACTGTAAAAGTGCCTGGAGAGCTCATCCACAGCCCGTGTGTTCATATGTGTGCTTTTGTTTTCCTCATTTTGGCTGAACAGAAGCACAAACACGCCTCCATACAGCAGGTTTTTGCAGTGTGTCCTTGTGCGTGCCTGAAACTAGTCCTTCGGTAATGAAACAGCCGTTTCCCGCGGTTCACATCATCACCGGTGACGCACGACGGTAGCCAAGATTTCTCATGCTGTGTGTGTTTCTACTGCTCAGAAGTTTGCAAACAAATCTTACAAATGACAGACAGAACAACATCACATGCCTGAGCAATCAGCTGATCAAAATTCAAAATAAACTCTAATGATTGCCAAAACTAACAAATCACAATCCAGTATTCTAGATAGTCATCTAATGCAGCTCTATTCATCCATTTTATTCAAATCTGAACAACTATCCTGTTGTTTGTTTTGTTTATTAGATGTGTTTCTGACCACAGATGCACCTAAAGCCTCTCGCCAACACCGAAGTGTTCCATATACAACACCGATCCAAAATGAACGCTTGCCAAAAACCACATGAAAAGTAAAATGTGCTTTGTAGAGTAAACAAAATGTTTCTGGCCTGCTGGCCGGCATCATGATCTGAAGCAAAACAAATCAAAGAATAACTTTTTGCTGTCTTTTTGCTGTCAAATCTTTACTGATTTTTATCCAGTAAATGTAAGACGTAAGTAATATTTCCAGATGAACACTTACTGGACTGAAGCAGCTCGGCTTTACTTGATTCTCCATGAATCTTTTTTTTTTTTTTTTTTTTTTTTTTTTTAAAAATCAGTGAATGTCAAATCTGATCATAAGGCTTTTGAGAAATGTTTTCAGAAGCTTTACTTCCACTGTTCCTCAGTGGAGGAATGATATTCCCATCAGACTACATAAGCCAAAAAAGCCTGATGGATCAATTATGATACTCCAAAAAACAACAACAACAACAAAAAAACACATATGCAAATCTTTATACTGACTCTTATTTCATATGTCAAGCTTTACAGTGTTAAAAATTCTCTGTGGTGACACATTCTTCCACCAAAAATGAAAATAAGACCAAAATTATGATGGTTGTGGATGTTTTTGTGACAGATGGTGTTGCACGGAGACTGGCTGGTGTACGAGTGACAGCGCTAAATCTGCAGGACAAATCAGCTAGAGAACTCAGTCTGAGAAACAAAAATATATGCATTTTTAATGCGATGATACAAAATAGAGTTTCACGGCTGGCAAAATATATTTACAGCACTATTTTCTCAATTCACAGGTGTTGCAAAACATTCATTTCAGATTCTGTGTGCAACCAGGCCACAAACCACATTCATTTTCTCCTAAAGTCCAAAACTATAATCTTCTCCAAACACAATGAAAGCTTGGGAACGAACGGCTCATGTGATCTATCACAGTCTGAATTCATGAAGGTTGACCATAATTGACTGTTTCTTCCTACCTGGAGCCTGTTGAAGCACCATATCGGACAGATCCTGCAGGTGGATGAAGAGAACGAGTCCTCCGACCCCGAACAGCAGCAGAAACCAGAAGGAGCAGGGCGGCTTACAGACGGACATCCGCAACCTCCTCCGGCCGCGAAGAAAATCTACCATCTTACAATCCACGAAGAGCATCACAGCTCAGAACGAAAGACGGACCTGCTGAAAGAGAGAGAGACAAATCGTGAACACGTCCTCATTTACAAAAGAAGACAACAGCCTGTTAATAGTAAAATGATTGGATGGAAAAATTAAATGATGACATTTTAGCGTTTGAGTGCATTTGAGTGAACTTGCATTTGAGTGATGCCACTATCTAAAGCATCTTATAATGCATTAAAGTTCCCTGGGAATCAAACCTATGACCTTGGTGTTACAGAAATCATGCAAAAAAAAAAAAACTAATAAATATTATTACTTAACTTCAGAGAGAGAGAAAAAAAATAGTCAACAAAAATGCAGAACCAATTTTAACCCTATAAATATGAAATAATAGAAAAAATTTAGATTTTGAAATGGGACAGTTTATTGACTCTTTAGACAACATCAACATGTATGCATATTTGTTTTTTGTTGAGTATCATATTTGATCCATCAGGCTTTTTTAGGCTCATATAGTCTGATATAGTGATCATATAAAGGGAAAAACTGCTCATTTTTATTCAGAGGCTCAAACTGAGCAGAATATGCAATTTGGTGCAGATGCTGGAAATGTAATTATATGCTCAAAAGTGATGAAATTCTGCTTGTAATGTAAATCAAGATCTTTATAACAGTACAGCAGATACTTACATAAAATGATATAAACATCAGTTGGCAGTCTATATCTCCAATAATATGTCTTAGTAAGATGATATTTAAATGATCCAAACATATAATGCAATGCAATCCAGTGATGATTGAGAGATGAACAAATAAACGTTCCTCAAAAGATGTGAGATGTTTTGGAGGCTTGGGAAGATCATACCTCCACTGAGGAACTGTGAAAGTAAAGTTTCTGGAAACAAACGTTCCTCAAAAGATCCTGATGATCAGATTTGAGACTCACTGATCTTTCTAAAATGAAAATGATGTGTGGATAATCAAGTAAAGCCAAGCTGCTTCAGTCAAGTGTTCATTTGGAAACAACATCAAAGTCAATCTTAACGAAAATAGCAACCCAAATAATGCACACCAAATCAGTAGTTAAACCCTGATTTTGCACAGACGTTCACTGCAGAACATTTCAGATCATTAGGATTCGGTCTGACATGCAACTTCGCTCACAAACAGCTGCGATTTTTAAAAACCAACACAACTATCTGATGCATTTCACATCCCTGAGAGACGCATGTCTGTTCTGAGTATAATTTCACATTGTGTTCCTCAGAGTGTAAAAAAAATAAAAATAAAAAAACATGTGTCGGCCTCAAATTAGCCCATAACACCGTATTTACCGAAGAGGCTTCAGCGGCCCGTCAGCGTGATAGAGAAATAATCACAAACGCATATAGACTCAACGGCCCATTAGCTCAGCACTGGACGAGAGATTGACAGGCAGAAGCGGGGCGAGACTATTTATTTTACCTGATCTCAGAACAGACCGTAATCAGGTGAAAGGCTGCAGATGTAGACGTGTTCAAGTGTGACTGATTCATATGTTCTGTCCTATTTCTGTTTAGTTACTAAGGGAAAAACAAGGTTGGGTGCATTACTGACACAAAAACACAGACACAAATTCATACTATTTCTACAGAATACTGTGCATGCATGCTTTTAATATGCAAGTTCACGTTTCACACAATAATATACCACACAGAGCAATGCATTTGACTAACATCTCTCTAATTGACTCGTTAGGTGATCACACCGCCAAAAATTACACAAAATTGAATAAAAATTAGAATTAAATACTTGTTTGAGATGATAACTGGATGCCACCCACTGAATTAAACATGCAACTTAATGAGGTCATTTCACACAACATTTTGAATGACAGATCAATGGGTACTGCATTAACGCTTTACATGCAATTCCTTTTTCTTTAATTAGTAGGAAAGATAGAGTATGTACTTTGTAATATGCAAGTACTTTTGAATGTTGGTGGAGTGAAAAAACACATAATTCATTTGAATGCATTCATAAATTTCCAAATATTACACTGCACAGGAAATTCAATTCAGAACGGCGTAATAACGTGCAGATGTTAAAATGGTGTTCACTGTGAGAATGTCGTTCTCTTCGCGTTAAGCAGGAATTTTATTACCCTGCTGTTGTATGTATAATTATAGCAGGTTTTCTAAGAGAATTAATATTCCGGAGCAGAATGAGGCTCGTTAGTGTGTGAGTCTCATTAGAGAACCTGTCACAGCGTGAGACACAGCTTACCAGGGAAACAAGATGACAAAAAACAGGAGGAACAACCAGGATGGAAAACAACACGTGAAGAGAGAGAGAGAGAGAGAGAGAGAAAGAGAGAGAGAGAAAATATAATAAAAGAAATCTATCACACAAAATACATTTTAATACACTGCAAAAAAAAAAATAAAAAATAAAAATTTAATCATAATCTTTAACATGCAATGGAAACCCATTACCGCTACAAAATTAAAAAAAAATAAAAAAAGATTAATTGTGAATTTCTATATCACGATTTGGACCGTTTCCCACAATTCAAAACTGTGACTTTTTATATTAAACAAAAATATCTCGCAATTCTGAGTTTATATCTTGCAATTCTAGTTTTTATCTTCTAATTTCAATTTATATATTGCAATTTTGAGTTTATATCTCTCAATTCTGAGTTTATATCTCATAATTTTGAGCTTATATCTCGCAATTCTGAATTTATATCTTGCAATTTTAAGTTTATATCTCACAATTCTGAGTTTATATCTTGCAATTCTAGTTTATAGCTTGTAGATTTGAGTTTATATCTCAGTTCTGAGTTTGTATCTCATAATTTTGAGTTTATATCTTGCAATTCTGAGTTTATACCTTGTAGTTTTGAGTTTATATCTCGCAATTCTGTTTTTATCTCATAATTTTAAGTTTATATCTCGCAATTCTGAATTTAAATCTTGTAGTTTTGAGTTTATATCACAATTCTGAGTTAATCTCGCAATTCTGAGTTTATATATCGCAATTCTAGTTTATATCTTGTAGTTTTGAGTTTATAGTTTATATCTTGCAATTCTAGTTTATATTTTGTAGTTCTGAGTTTATATCTCGCAATTCTGAGATTTTATCTCGCAATTCTGAGTTTATATCTCATAATTTTTAGTTTATATCTTGCAATTTTAAGTTTATATCTCAGAAATCTGAGATTATATCTTGCAAATCTGAGTTTATATTTAACAATTCTCATTTATTTATTTCACTTTTTTTCTCAGAATTGTGGCTTTAATAATGTGCTTTATTGGCATGTTAAAATCTGCACGTGTGTTGTCAAAACATTGCTTTTTTGTGTGTGCAATGAGGGAAGATGTGCAAAATATGTACAAATCAACTCAAAAATTACTAGTACTTTTATTATTGCTATTTTTAAACAAAAATAATAATAAATAATTATGTTCAGCTCCACAAAAAAGCAATTTTTACATCAAAACTGCATCAAAATGTGTTCTTCAGACTAATTTCATGATGCCTATTGTCTTGTATTGTGTAAATCTGAGTGCTTGTTTTAAGAAATCTTAGAAAGTGTATTTCATCTCGATCCTCTGTCAGATTTCCTGCAGTGTTTTTTAAATGAGCGAGCGGTCAGGTCATCTCTCATATAATGAGAACATACAGTTGCAAAGTCAGAGGATGCTGCCATAGTGATTTGATGTTGCCAGAGTGTCTACAGTCCACAAATAAATGGACATGAGAAGTAAACATCTAATTTTGTACATAAATTTTGCACCACTACCCACATATGACAGTGCAGAGACATCTTCTTTCATGCTGGAGAAACTAAGAACTAAAAGCTGTAGTTTTATGAGTTCTGTTAAACTCTCTCGCATCTTTTAAACACCTATGATAGTTTTGTGTGAGTAACTTAGGGTCTATACTTAATCTTAGGGTGGTGTAGTAAAGAATCTTAGGGTGTATACTTAAATATACATCTATACATACAAGCTTTTACATGCATACTTCAGTGGCTAATGTTAATTTCAGCATTTACCAATGCACTTTTAAAATCCAAAAAGTTGTATTTATTAACATTAGTTAATGCACTGTGAACGAAAATTAACAAAACAGGGTTATTATTGATAAAAACTAAAATTGAAACTATTAAAACATTTTGTTCATTGAAATAAAGCTAAAATAAAATATACATTTTAGATGAAAACCCTATTTTAGCTAGTTGCAAAAGCAACATTTCTAATTTTCTTTTTAGTTTAAGTTGAAACACTAAATAATAATAATAATAATAATAATAATAATAATAATAATAATAATAATAATAATAAAACTAAGATAATAAGTAATATTTAAAAAAAATAAAATGGCAAAAGCAAATTACTAAAAATCAATTATTGAAAAAAATATTAAAAAAACAAAAATGAAAATGAAAACTGAAAGTATAAGGTAATTCATAATATTAATATAAATTAAAATTGCATATAATTTAATACTAAAATAACACTTGAACAAACAAGGAACAATTATATTTTACTAAATATTAACAACGATTAATAAATGCTTTAAAAATGTAATGTTCAAAGTTGTTTTATTATATGCATTAACTGATGTTAACAAACCTTATTTTAATGTTTTCTTTAAATGTTTTCAATGAGCAGAGAAAAATACCAAATGCATCTTTAAAACCTCAACATTCCAAAAGAATATTGAAACATTAAAAAAAAAGAAAAGAAAAAAAAGAATGTAAATTCAACAGTTTTATGGTCAAAGCAAACCACGTATTCCTAAGACTTTTGTTTGGTTCTTTGTGGATGAAAACTCACACACACAATCACAGGTTTCTTTTCTTGAAACACAAGACACGTTGACATGTGAATTACACTCTTCAGATCCATCTGAATAATTGCAGTGCCGAACATAATAATCTTAATTAGAGTTTAATTAAATTGAAAGCAGGTTTTCCTGCACAGTTGTGCTCAATCAGGTCTGATATTCATGGGAATACATTGTGTGTGTGTGTGTGTGTGTGTGTGTGTGTGTGTGAGTATTCAACCTTCAATTGATTTCCCATAGCCTCTATATTTGAGCACACGTCCATAATGCGCCGCAAAACAACGTCTGAACGAACGTGGCATTTTCCTCAATGGCTGTCCTTCAGCTGGAGAGAATTCATAAACAAAGCTCACAGTGCTGTTTGCTCTGGAGACGCTGTGCTGTGTTTCAATGTCTGCAAAGACAGAAGTGAGACGTACTGTGAGGACTGTATTTGCTATCATTGGTGTTACCTTTACTAACAGCATTAAAGTACTATCAGCATGATTTGATCTACAATATATATATATATATATATATATATATATATATATATATATATATATATATATATATATATATATATTAAAAAATCATTAATTTGGATTCATATATTTCTTAAAGTGGCCCTATTATGGATTTTTGAAAATGACCTTTCATGCAGTGTGTAACACAGCTCTAAGTGAATGAAAACATCCTGCCAAGTTTTAAATCTGAAAGTGCACCGTGTATAAAGTTATTGTCTCTCAAAAGAAAGAGTCGACTCTGAATCATTGAAACGAGTCGTTTTTAAAACGAATCCCAAGCCGTTTCATGTTGACCTCAAAATGAAACATTAGCATATTGCCCGGCCACTTGTTGCGCGCGCAGACCTCGGAAAACTTGATTTTCGCGTTGGTCTGAATGAAAATGCAAATTCATTCTTTGCCACTAGGTGCCGCTTTTGGAGCGATAAAAGCTCACAAACACTGCTTTAAATGAAATTGACCAATCAAAGGAGGGGTTTGGAAAAATGAATCGTTGAACGAATCGTTTGGGAGTCGTTGAGCAAATAAGGTAAAAATAAATGCATATTATAAGAAAATTAAGAGTTTTTTGACCTTGCATGCATGTTAACCTGTTGTTGGGGACTCCTAAAACCAAAATATGAACCTTTCATAACCCATTATAGGGGCACTTTAAGAATAACTTTAAATAAATAAAAGTTTTAAAAAATCATATAAATACAAGTAAATAAATAATTAAATAAATAAGCACAATAAAAATAAATATGATAAAATACAAAAAAAATTATTAGTTATTAGTAATAAATAATAAATAAATAAATAACTAAATAAATAAATAAATAAATAAGCATTTAAGATTCAAGAGATTCAACGTTACAGTAGATATGAATGAATGCAAATATGCTGCTTGACATCAGACACACATAATCTCTGTCTGATCAAGGCTGTTTTTCTCTTTCATTGAGACTTTCTTCATTCCGAATGCAACAAATGCAGCGTTACTTAAATCAGTCTATTGACAGCAAACACACACAGATTGAAACTGTTCCTGTAAACAGTGTCAAAGCTGCTTTAATTTAGAGCTTCTGCCTCAAAACAATCTGTTGTTCCTCGCAGGACCTTGTGTTTTATGACTGTTTGTCGGACAATCTTCTGATTTAGTGCGTTAAATAAATCCACGCCTTCCTTCGGACGATATAAAAGCACATCCAGCACCAATACAGCTTAAGATGACATATGCAGGGATCCGTAAAGAGCTATACCGCCCTAAACCTCAGCAAACCTCCTAAAACTGACATAGAAATATACAACAAGCGGCTTTGCGGATTCAATGCATGCTTTCCTTTCTGTTTTTATTTATAGCCAACTTAGCACTTCCCCAACCTCCAGCACACAAACCATTTCAGCTACAAGCAGAATCAATAAGCTTTGTTTGGTTAATTATACCCTGAACAGACTGACAGTACAGAGCAGAGCGGGATCGATCAGAGACTTTCAGCACAAGTTCAGATTTGCGTTGTTTCATGTCACACAAGTGCAGAATTCAGTGTTCACAGAGTTTATTTAGTGAATGAAGGGAAATTAGAGGAGAAGAAACTGTATTTAGAAAAACATTTATGGATTACTAGATTTAATCAAGACATTTTTAAATACAACTAAACCAAATTAGCAACCAAAGAAAGATACAAATAAACAAATAAATAAATAAACAAATAAATAAATATTATCATAGTATTAAACAGGAAAGGGAATATATATAAATACAAGTAAATAAGTAAATAAATAAAAATAAAATGTTATAAAAATTAACAAATTAAATATATAATAATTCAATAAATATTAATAATTCAACATAAAATTTAATGTGAAATAAATGAATAGATAAATAAAGTAATAAACAAACAAACAAACAAACAAACAATAAATAAATAATCATAAAAATAAAATGTTATTAGAACTGAAAAAATATATTCAATATGAATAATTCAACATAAAAAATAAAAATAAAGGAATAGGTAAATAATGTAAATAAATAACCATATAAATACAAATAAATAAGTAAATAAATAAACATATAAGAATAAATAAATATTGCCAAATATAAAAATAAAATTATTTATACATGTAAATAATACCCAAGTAAATACATAAATAAACATTATTATCAAACATTATTAAAATATTACCAAATGAATGTTCCAATCAATCAATCAATAAGCAAGCAAGCCATCTTTATTTTTATAGAGCTTTCCACCAGAGATGGGCACTCGAGTTAGTGACTCGGACTCGAATCGCACTCGAGTCGCATTTTTATAGACTTCAGACTCGACCTGAAATGACTCCAGACTTGACTCGACTCGAGGAAAAGGACTCATGAATATTTTAAAAGCAACTCGAGTCTTTTATCCTCAAATACTTATATAATTGATATTCAAAAGGTGGACCGCATCCGCACCCCGGCATCCAACCGGACCGCGAGCAGTAACAGCAGCACCAGCGCGTCAAAACAGCGGAGCGGATCACATAACAAGCGCTCAGGGTCGTTTATGGTAAATATCTTTCAGCGCTAAATCCTCTAGTATTTTTATCTAAAGCCAAACACGCTTTATTCAAGCCCTTTCAGCTGCGTGCGCTTTCTCTCTCTCTGGACGCGCGCCGGCGCCAAGGTTAAGAGCTGCGGATGACGCGGTTATTTAACAACGACAGAAACACTGCGAGCAGCAAAATTATAGATTACTTTCACTCAGGAACCTGCACACATAGACATAAAAGGGGGCTTGAGCACCTGCCCTTTTTCTTCCTCGAGAGAAAGTGCCCTTTTTTTTCTGGGCAGTTTTTATTTTATTTTTTTTAAATAAATGAATATATGTATATATGTGCGTGTGCGTTTCTGTTTGCGCACAGCTTTCCCTGTCAAACAAATAAAAAATCAAAATATCAGGTCGGGTCAGGAAATGTTGAGACTCTGTCGAGTTCCGATGCCTTTCTCCCTCCGCGTCTCCGCGTCTCCGCGTCTCGGCGCAGGCGCACGCAGCACAGCAGTGTAGCACACACTGAGCGGCACATGCACATCACAGACAGGCAGAGAACCGCAGAAGTGAAGCCCTCCCTCCCTCTCCAGTTGTGTTTGTCTTGGAGTGGAGGTGAGTGGTCATAAACAAAAGACTAATCTACCTGTGCCTCGAATTTACAGCTAATTATCCAAAAGACAAAAGGCAAATATAGTTCATTTGTCTTGCTAACATCCATGACTCACGAAGTTGAGCTAAGGAAATAGGAAGTCTAGACCAGTGCGCGTTCTTTCTTTGCATGATTCAGTTTATTAAAATGCATTTAGATTAAGAATGATCACAAAATTCAAAATATGGGGGCAGAAATGTATATATTTATATCATTTCATATAGTTAATCAGTATCACGCAAAGACTGACGTTTTTTTTTGTTGTTGTTGTTTTTTTTTTTACACCAAAAAGCAACATGATTACAAATGGGATATTGATTTTATACAGCAGTTCAATAAACAAGAATTTAATATTAACACACTTACGTTTTAGACACAATGTTGACTGTTTTTGCTCTATTTCGCCAACAAATATAATTTCACTATGCGTCTCTGAGCAACAGCTGTTTTGTTCCTGAATGA
Source organism: Spinibarbus caldwelli (assembly GCA_039654775.1). Lineage (NCBI taxonomy): Eukaryota > Metazoa > Chordata > Actinopteri > Cypriniformes > Cyprinidae > Spinibarbus > Spinibarbus caldwelli. The sequence continues at coordinate 2,690,134 of CM077239.1, forward strand.
ATCAACCGTTTAAATGATTCGGTTCAGTCGCAATGACTCACTTATTAACAGTGACTTGCTGCCACCTACTGGCAGTTTTAATTTCACATTTAAAGTATCTTTTCATTTTTTAAATAATTTCAAATATCAGTATTCAACGTTTTATGTTTAAAATATCAAAACAGTATTAATGCATTTGTAACGGCAGGTTAAATGTATTCATGTCCTGCATTAAACAGTGTGTAAATGCATCTAAATGCCACTTTTAATGCAGCTTCTGTGTTTTCTCTGCATTGCAAAGATTAATTTTGTCAATACTGATTTCATTTGCTTAGTAACAGCTTAAATGATTTATTCTAATTGACTGATTTAATTTAAGAATTTGACTGAAAATATGATGCACACTCATACAGGGCTTTATAAAGGTAAAAATGCCCAGAAACGCTAAAAAAAAAAAAAATCAATTTAAACTTATTGGAAAAGATTAATTTCTATCACTGCTGTGAACTGATCACCACAGAATATGCAGAATATCAAAAACTTTAGGAGTCAGCTGTCCACGGTAGTCCTTAAGATATCAGCACAATAACACACTCAGCAAAATATCATCTATCATTATCGATAAAATCCCAGAAAATATTGATATATTTTTTGACAATACCGCATACCCCTAATATATTTAACGTTTTGTTTTGAAAAAAATTAAATAAATATGAGAAGTGCCCTTTTTTCAACTTGAGCCCCTGCCCCTCAAAATGTCTGTGCACGTCCCTGTCTATAACCTATGACTCTGAATGTTCAAACCAGATGTGACAAGACATTTCTGATCTAGCCTACATTTAGCATTATTAATCTGTAGGCTAAGAACATTTTAAAAGAATCATGTAATTATAATTGGGAAAATTGTTGTTAGATGGCTAGGATAGAACTTAAACTTTGAAACTGCTAGTTATTTTTATTTTCAGGTCAAGATGAGAACGTTTTAATTAGGCCTATTGTAGCTACATTGTTTTTAGTAGATAATGCTTTTAAGTAAAATATTGAAATAGTATAGATTTCAGGAGGAAAACCCTGAACAGAAACAGTATTTTTTCTGTCACATGGCCTCGCATGTATCTAAATGTATAAATACAATATATGTAAAAATGTAATTTTATTTTATTTATTTATTTATTTATTTATTTATTGTTCAGACCTGGGAAGAATATAGAGGCTGCACCTCTTGGAACTTTAATTGAATACCCCTGACTTATAGCTATCATAAAGAAATACTTTATTTTTATGGTTTTGTAATATCTGTGTCACATAGGCTATTTCCTTATGTGTCATGGTAGATCTTTTTATAGAATTTGATTACAGAAAAACTGTTTTGAACATGGTGTTGGATTAAAACATAAGAAACAGGTTGGATGTATGTTAACCTTACATCTTAACACCTCTTTTTTTTTTACAAAGCAGATCATAGATCATATGTTTTGTCTATAGCCTATAAAACAGCTTCATAAATAGGAAGATTTCAATACATGAGGATTCTGAATGGAATTTTTTTAGCGAGCCATTAAAAGACTTGAGACTCGACTCTGACCCGTGACCAAAGACTCGAGACTTGACTCAGACTCCAGCAATAAAGACTTCAGACTTGACTCAGACTCAAAGTTAAAGACTTGTGAACATCTCTGCTTTCCACAACACAGATTGTTTCAAAGCAGCTTCACAGTTTTCAACAGGAAAGGAACAATATATAAATTCAAATATGAATGTAAGTAAGTAAGCAAGCAAAAAAATAAGTAAATAAATAAATAAAATTTATCATAAAAACAAAATGTTATTAGAAATAAAATAAATTGTGAATAAATCTGAATAATTCAACTTGAAAAAAATGAATTTAAAATAAATGAATGAATAAATAAAGCAAATAAATAACCTCATAAAAATAAATATTGCCAAAAAATAAAATGTGTGTGTGTGTATATATATATATATATATATATATATATATATATATATATATATATATATATATATATATATATATATAAAATTACAAATAAAAATAAAATAAATTAATTATATTATTAGTAATAAATAAATAAATAAATATTTTTTACAACAAACATAAACAAACAAATACATAACAGGAATTAAATCGATCTCCACAGCAAAATATGACCTTCTTTGATCAGGGAAAGATATTCTAGTGGAGTCTGCTTGCGCAAAACCGGGTCACTATGATATTATGGTGTTGCTATGCAGTTGCTAGGGTGTTCTGGAGAGTTGGTATGTGCTATAATAGCGAGTTCTTGTTTGTTACTAAGGGCGTTGCTAGGGCGTTCCGAATATTTGCTTACCGTCTCAAGATTAAACCAAATAGGAGACACAGATGTCATATATGACTATATTGATTATTGAGGAGATGCAGCGGCGTGACTCACGCTCACGCTCTAAAACAGCTGCGGGAATCCAGAGGTGAGTTGCCAGTCCTTGACCTCTGTAACACAGCAGCTCTTCTGAGTTTGATTTTTGCATTTTGCTGATGGAGGATTTTCTCTGAAACGAGGTCCAGTATAGATCCGCTGTATTAATGCAGTGATATTAAACTGCTGTGAACTCCAGTGTCACAGATCATTAGTTGAAGCTTAACCCATACAACTATTGCTACTGCCTCTTTTATTTTACTCTGCTTTAGTTTGTGATAATCAGTAATGCATCAGTAATAAACTTCAGCAACTCAATTATCAAAACACCCGATATACCAGAAAATCTTTGCAAATCTTTATTTGCAAATAAATTAGAAAGGAAAAGAAAAAATGTATGTTTTGATTACTAAATTTAATTAAGACATTTTAAATGCAACTACACCCAAATAGTAACTAAACCGATTCCTACTCTGGTTTAAATTGATTTCATTCTATTGCTGTCATTGTGTAAATCATTTTGGATAAAAAATTCTGCCAAATGCATAAATCCAAATGTAATGTAAAAATAAATAAATAAATAAATATTCTTAGAAATAAAATGTTAACACATGCATGCATACATAAAATACATAAAAAATAAAAATGAAATATTAAAAAATGCAAAGTGAATAAATAAATACATAAATACATAAACATTAGACATATTAGAATTAAATATGAGAAATATTACCAAATATAAAAAGTCATATAAAATAATTAAAAAAGTATATAAAATAAACAAACAAATCTTTATCAAAAAAAATCAATGGCAATAAAACATTCAATCAAGTATTTTGCTAAATGAATGCTCAGCTCAAATTACGTCTCCTGCTGCTGTAATTCTCACATCTATAAAAAATTACAGTGCATTTTTTGGCATTTGTAAATTTTATGAGCACTAAAGGCAGAGGCTTGTTTTCCACTCATATTTAATGTGTCTCAATTATGCAACAGCATCACAAAAGCTTCAACTAAACTGGTTTCTGTTTTCAGGGTCCTGAGTGCCAGTGAATCGAGGAAGGAGATTAAAAAACAAGAGCAAGTAATAAACGAGCACTTTGGTTTTGGGGAGCCGCGGTGACCCAGATCCTGAGATATAGAGTGAATTTTGTGTCAATATTCATCAAACAAATCCAGCGTTTTGCAAATAAACAAAATCTGCTTTGCAAAGAAAAACTCGACTTTCAAACAAACACAAAGCGATTTGCAAATACCGGTACAAAACTCTGTTTGAGAGAAAATGCAGAGATATGGACATATATATGTATTGTGTGTTACAACTGTGAGACTCATTTGCCTTTTTATGAGGAAACTTGGCTTGATTTTCTCACAAATGCGTGCAGGCTGATTTTCTCACAAATGCAAATGAGTAACTTCCTTTTCCAAAAACAGCAGATGGCGCTGTCGGTCAATTTATGCTAGACCAACATGAATGGGGAACAGGTGAGTTTCTGTCTTACTATATCTATAATTAACCATTTAGATGTTTTCACAAAGCGACCCTACTACAATGTCAGTGAAATTCATAATAAGCGCTGTAAAGTTGTTAACATGATTGATTAGTTCAAAAATCAGTAGTGACATGGCTAAACATTTAACTAGGCAGTCTTTCCCTATAAAAACTGATCCATTCTTCGTACCTCTTATCCTCTTTTGGATCACGGGATATAGAATATATACATATGTTGATACAGTTGTTCAACATTCAAAACAATGCAGGGGTATAACATCATGCCACAATATATTGTAATACTAAAATGCAAATGTATTATGGATAGCGACAATACTGTGTACCAAAAATAAAAGCTTAGAAAATTTAGTTTAGTATTAGATATAGTAATATCACTTAAGAGGTCATTAATTATTAATAAAAAATTGAAAACAAATCACATTATTTGGTACAATATCTAAAACATTTTAAATGTTGTAACACTGTGCAGTCATTTGTGTCTAAAATAATTAAATGATGAATATTTCTCTTCTGGTGTCACTCTTGTCCTGTGAATTGGGGAGAAAGATCATGCTGATATAATAAGTTGCTGATATAATAAGTATAAGTTCATGCTGATATAATACTAAATTCAGCAATTTAATTGCAGCGGTTTACCAGTATTTCAGAATGATTTTAACAATGTAATGATTAGAAAATAATCTTTGGGGTCGAAGACTGCGCCAGCGTGTTTTGTCACATTTTCTTGATGACTACGAAAAAGAGCTAAAGATATAGATATGAGTATGGCATCGTTTGAGGATCTACTTTTATTTATGTACAGTCATAATAACAACAAAACAATGTGCTTTTGTAAAATTAAAGAAAACAAACAGGGTGCACTCTTTGCCGTCTCTTATATTTTGGTACATTTTTATAGCTGAATCACAGTAAAACTCACCTGAACTTAAACTAGTTTGATTATAGTAGCCTATTTGTATAATTAGATTAGCCTACTCTTTTCAGTAGGTTGTCTATGTGTAGTTTTATACTTGTTTAAACTTTTACTGCAGAGGTAGCCTACAACATTTCTCTCCACTGTAGGCTGTGTCTCAACATATATAGCAGAATGTCAATAAATCTTACTTGACCTAACATAAAAATAAAATTCAAAACATTTTCATTTTCGTTGCATCGCGCCGCGTAAACATTACCATGTCTGCATTTGTGATCGGAGAAACAACAAAGAACAAGCACTACTCTACACAGCTCAAAACTAATGTTTGAATAGTCAGTGGCAAATTCTTTAAATATGAAAACATACTTACAGGCTGTGAGTCAGAAGTGTCAGACAGTCCTTGCAAAGTTGGAATTGCCTCACTTTATAGAAACAGCCTTTGTGCAAGCCAGCATTGTAGGCTACTCTTCCAGGTTCAGGAAATAGTCCTCCGTAAAATGCACTGCACACACTCTAATATTTGGGTTGAACTGTTCTGGAACAGTGTTGTAAATACAACTTAACCACTGATTTCTAGTTGTGTCCTCTTTTGGAAGCCCAAACAAAGTACTTTCGCTTTCACAACTAAACACACAGTGTCTCTAGGACATGGGGCCGGCGGCAGCAACAACACTACAGCGTGAATAATAGTTCCACCTTCTTTCATTGCGTATACATTTGGGCGGTGTTTTGCAAATCTCCCCACACCGTGACATAGACATGTGGGGGCGTGTTTGAATGAGCCGTTTTAGGCGGGGCGTGGACAAGTCTTAACTTTTATAAAGAATATCTCTTTGGTTTTGAGACTTTAGTCTTTGCAACTTCAGGGATCTTATCTGTGCACAAACAGCTTGTAACACTCCAAAGAGAAAGGAAAACTTGAAATCGCATCATATGACCCCTTTAACAATTTTACAGCACTTATTGTTAATTTCACTGACTTAGTAGTAGGCTTTGTGAAAACATTTAAATGGTTATAGATATATAAAGACAGAAACTCACCTGTTCCCCACTCATGTTGGTCTGCTGTATTCCCTGAAAAGGTAAACAGGTGTTTCAGGTCTCGGGAGACTAGCATAAATTGACAGACAGCGCCATCTGCTGTTTTTGGAAAAGGAAGTTGCTCAACTGCATTTGTGAGAAAATCAGCCTGCACGCATTTGTGAGAAAATCTTCCTGCACCCATTTGTGAGAAAACCAATACAAGTTTCCTCATAAAAAGGCAAATGAGTCTCACAGTTGTAACACACAATACATATACAGTGGTGAGAAAAATTGTTTGCCCCCTTCCTAATTTTTAATTTTTTTGCATGTTTGTCACACTTTAATGTTTCAGATCATCAAACAAATTTAAATATTAATCAAAGATAACACAAATAAACACAACATACAGTTTTTAAATGAAGTTTTTTTATTATGAAGGGAAAACAAAATCCAAACCCACATGTCCCTGAGTGAAAAAGTGTTTGCCCCCTAAACCTAATAACTGGTTGGCCCACCCTTAGCAGCAACAACTGCAATCAAGCGTTTGCGATAACTTGCAATGAGTCTGTTACAGCACTGTGGAGGAATTTTGGCCCACTCATCTTTGCAGAATTTTTGTAATTCAGCCACATTGGAGGGTTTTCGAACATGAACCGCCTTTTTAAGGTCATGCCACAGCATCTCAATAGGATTCAGGTCAGGACTTTGACTAGGCCACTCCAAAGTCTTCATTTTGTTTTTCTTCAGCCATTCAGAGGTGGACTGTTGTGTTTTGGATCATTGTCCTGCTGCAGAACCAAAGTTCGCTTCAGCTTGAGGTCACGAACAGATGGCCGGACATTGTTCTTCAGGATTTTTTGGTAGACAGCAGAATTCATGGTTCCATTTATCACAGCAAGTCTTCCAGGTCCTGAAGCAGCAAAACAGCCCCAGACCATCACACTACCACCACCATATTTTACTGTTGGTATGATGTTCTTTTTCTGAAATGTTGTGTTACTTTTACGCCAGATGTAATGGGACACACACCTTCCAAAAAGTTCAACTTTTGTCTCGTCAGTCCACAGAGTATTTTCCCAAAAGTCTTGGGGATCATCAAGATGTTTTCTGGCAAAACTGAGACGAGCCTTTATGTTCTTTTTGCTCAGCAGCGGTTTTCGTCTTGGAACTCTGCCATGCAGGCCATTTTTGCCCAGTCTCTTTCTTATGGTGGAGTCATGAACACTGACCTTAACTGAGGCAAGTGAGGCCTGCAGTTCTTTGGATGTTGTTCTGGGGTCTTTTGTGACCTCTTGGATAAGTCGTCACTGTGCTCTTGGGGTAATTTTGGTCGGCCGGCCACTTCTGGGAAGGTTCACCATTGTTCCATGTTTTCGCCATTTGTGGATAATGGCTCTCACTGTGGTTCGCTGGAGTCCCAAAGCTTTAGAAATGGCTTTATAACCTTTTCCAGACTGATAGATCTCAATTACTTTCTTTCTCATTTGTTCCTGAATTTCTTTGGATCTCAACATGATGTGTAGCTTTTGAGGATCTTTTGGTCTACTTCACTTTGTCAGGCAGGTCCTATTTAAGTGATTTCTTGATTGCGAACAGGTGTGGCAGTAATCAGGCCTGGGTGTGGCTAGAGAAACTGAACTCAAGTGTGATAAACTACAGTTATGTTTTAACAGGGGGTGGGGGGGGGCCATGTGGGTTTGGATTTTGTTTTCCCTTCATAAAAAAAAAAAAAAAAAACCTTCATTTAAAAACTGCATGTTGTGTTTACTTGTGTTATATTTGATTTTTATTTAAATTTGTTTGATGATCTGAAACATTAAAGTGTGTCAAACATGCAAAAAAATAAAAAAAATCAGGAAGGGGGCAAACAATTTTTCACACCACTGTATTTGTCCATAAATCTGCATTTTCTCTGAAATAGAGTTTTGTATTTGCAAATTACTTTGCGTTTGTTTGAAAGTCGAGTTTTTCTTTGCAAAGCAGATTGTGTTTATTTGCAAAATGCTGGATTTGTTTGATGAATATTGGCACAAAATTCGCTCCATACTGAGACTCTCCTCTGGGACTGATGAGAAAACAACATCCACTCACATCCCATCCAGTCAACAGCTACTGCTTTTGTTTACCAGTTGCACAAACGCTAATAAAACAAAGACTTTACCAGTTAGAATGGTTTTCTCATTTTGGAGTCAACATGAAATTAAAACTGCAATATACTTCAATACACATTCCTGGTCTTATTGTTATTGATTCATCAGTCCAAATAAAATTACTGATGTACTGAAATTTTGCCAAAAGCTAACAGGGAATGTTCTAAAATTCAAGATATTGGTGCAAACAATGACCTTGTATGAGTTTTTGTCTCATATTTATATCAGATATTAAGCGATATCACACAAGTATCACACAAGTGCTGTTTTTTTCCCGAATAGCACGAGTGAAAATGTGATTTTATGCAACCGTTCAGTAAATTAGGAATTAATATTGTGTTATATTTTAGATACAAGATTTTCTCAATTTTGCCAGTGAAAATATTACCTAAAGCCACAGCAGAACTGTTGTGCATCTCTTTACAACACAGCAGTGATTCGTTTTTCAATGAATCTGTGTTTTGAATCAGGTAAACCAATGATTCAATGGCCCGTTCATAAAGAGCCATTTACTTCAGTCCTGAATGAATCAGCCGTTTGAATGAATGAATGACTCAATGACTCACTCACAGAGACATTTACTGCCACCTGCTGGTAGTTTTAGTTTCTCATTTAGAGTATTGTTTCATTAAATAAACAAACAAACAAACAAACAAACAAACAAAACATTAAAGGCATAGTTCACCCAAAAAAATGAAAATTCTGTCAACAATTACTGACCTTCATGTCATTTCAAACCTGTAAGACTTACTTTCTTTTGTGGAGCATAAAATAAGGTATTTTGAAGACTGTTCGTAAAAAAAGTTGTTTTGGTTAACGATGACTTTCAGTGTATGAACAAAAAATACTGAGATGTTTCTCAAATTATTGTCTTGTATGTTCCATAGTTTATGTTGTAGCCTAAATTCGATCAATTAATTGCCACATCATGTAATTAATTAAATTAAAAATTTTAATCAAATGACAGCCTTATTAGGACACAACATTTTTTATAATTTTATTAATATTTGATATATGTTCTCATAATGTTGAGAAAACGTTCTTATAACAACATTCTCTGAATGCCCTTCATGATGTTATTTGTACATGATGAACATTCTAAGAAAGGTTTTTTTTTTTTCTTTTTAACGTAACCTTTAAATAATGTTCTAATCACGACAAGAATACTAGACATTTTAAACTTCTTAGAATATTCCAATTAGACGTTCTAATAACGTTATTTTGGGTGAAAATAAAGTTAGTAGAATGTTGTAAGAAATGTTTTTGTAATCTTTAAATAACAGGGTCAGAAAAATAAGCGAAAACAAGTTTATTTCGAAAACAAGTTTATTTTTCTGACCCCAGTGGCAGTTTGTTTTAAGCACAAACTTTTTTCATTTTGATAATTTTTTAGAAAACAAGATTTAATATCATAATGACTTAATTTTGCTTTTCAAGTAAATGTATCTTGATTTAAGAATGTTTAGATATCTGTACTGGAAAACAAAACAAATACTCAATAAGAAAATAATTTTTTTCAGTGTAAATTTTTTATTAAACTTTATTTTCAGCTTTCAGCTGAAATGTATGTATGCATGTCCCTTGAGAAATAGAGGTGGAAAGAAAAGCTCTGAGTGCAGTTACAGAGGTTATCTGCTGGTTAAGGTGCATGGGTTTGTTTTGCATTAGTTACTGAATAATGACTAACAGTGTGTGTTATACTGTAATGTGCAGCTCATCCACTGGAAAACCTTACGGGGACATTAAACATCTTGAATAATTACTTGTTTAATTGTTAATCTTTTTTTCCATTACAACTTCAAATCATTTTTTCACATCAACAAACTGGAACACAACATGCTGATGCAACATATTATTGAAATGGCACATGCCTGCAAATAAAAGGAGGAATAAAACCGATCCATCATGTTTATAGAGGGAAAAAGAGAAATATGAACATTAGCTTCACTAAGCAACAACAAACTTTGGCTCTTTATGAACATCCAAAGTTATAGTTAATAATTCTGAAGTGTTTAAGCTCGAGTGGATTTCCCTTGTATAGAAACACTTTCATAAAATTACAACATGAGCATTATTACTTTATAAGAGCAGAACAGATCAACTTTTTTTCATTTTCATTTAGTTTGACTTGAAGTACTAAACTAAAACGGAAGTAAAAAAAAAAAAGAATAAAAAGACATATTAGACATATTTGCAAAAAATAAAATAAAATAAAAACAAAAACTATTAAAAAAATTAATAAAAAATGACACAAACTCACAAAAATTACTAAAACTTTAAAAAAATCAAAAAGGAAAATATAAAAATAAAAACTAATTCAAAATATCAATAATAACTATAATGTATCTTAAAGACACTAAAACAACACATATGCCTGAAATAAGGAATCACGAGATACCAAACTTCCCAAATCTAAAACTATAAAAAAATTATATATGTATAATATGTATATGTATATAATTATATTATATATATTATTATATATATATATATATATACTTACTTGAAATAAATTATTTAAAAATATATATTTTATTTATAAACTTATTTTATTTCAGCTAGTTGGCAAGGCAACCTTTCTCATTTTTATTTAGTTTAACTAAAACTGAAATAAAATTTAAAAACAGCTCAACTTAAAAAAGAAAGAAACTAGCGAACAAAAAACAAATAAAATTTACAAAAACTCACAACAAAACTACAATAAATAGCAGAAAATATAAAAATTAAAAATTAAAACTGATTTAAAATATTAATAAAATCTACAATATACTACAATATAATCCCAATGACAATAAAAACACACACATATAGATATAGACAGACAGACAGACAGACAGACAGACAGATAGATAGATAGATAGATAGATAGATATTTTATTTCAACTACATGCCAGTGCAAATATTTTACATTTTTATTTAATTTAACTTGACATATTAAAATAACTAAAACTGTAATAAAAATTACATATACTAAAAACTACATACATATACTACATACATATTTATAAAAAAGAAAAAAATAACTAAAAAACGAAATCTAATAAAATACAAAATCTCACAATAAAATTACTAACATTTTAACTAATTCAAAATATTAATTAAAAACTATAATAGTGTCTCAGTGACACTAAAATGCCTGAAATGAGGAATCACAAGATAACAAACGCTACAGGCATGAAAGCAAATTAATTATTAATTACCGAACTACATTCATCAGCGAGACGCTGCTGGAGCGACAGAATCCACCTGTCCCTTCCCTCCGAAATGAAATTAGACAAATTAAATTGTACATTTTCATATAAATTAGCGGCCGTCTGTCGCGGCTCTGTCTGGCCTGTTGCTTTCTTTCATAGAGATTGTAAAGCTGGCAGCACAGTGAAGTTTCCAGTTTGTTATAAATAGGCTCCATAAATCTGGAGTGCCAGTGGCACGGGATCAGATCTGGCACGAGCAGGAGGGGATTTCTGAATTCAATCCGCTGGTCTGCTGCCAGACTCATCAGTCAATACATCCGCGGCCGCACTCAAAGAGCATCTCCTGCCATCAGCCGACGGGAGGATCCTCGTCTTTAAGAGACTGAGCGGGAATCCTAATATAAGAGCATGAAATATTCATATGCAAAACTCCAGATAACTGGCTTCTGTCTTCACTTGGTAACGTCTTAACGCATTTAATTAAAATTAATTCAAAACCCAGGCCACAGCGCTCTTATGTCTCCTCTCGCTCTTTGTATGACAAAACTGAATTTTTAACGATAAAATAATTCACTGTGCATAAGTGATTGATGATTTGTAGCTGTGATATTTGCTCTGGTACAGAAGAGCGGCAAAATCAATATTTGTTACAAATCAATTTGCATTTGTAAATGTCACAGACGTCCAGGTCAAGGCCACAAGCAGATCGAAGGTCAACAGCAGGTTAAAGGTCAAAAGCAGGTCAAAGTTCACCAGTTTTTAATCAAAAAATTCCACAACATTTTATGGCGCTGATCCAAACAGCTTCAGCTTTTAGTTTAAAAGACTCAAGCTCATAAAAAACATTCAAGTTACATTTCACCCAATAATATCAATAAATCAATAGATAGATAGATATTCAGATAGATAGATATTCAGTTAGACAGACGGACGGACGGACGGACGGACGGACGGACAGACAGACAGACAGACAGACAGACAGATAGATAGATAGATAGACAGATAGATAGATAGATAGATAGATAGATAGATAGATAGATAGATAGATCCTCAGTAAATAATAAATAAATAAACAAACTCCAAAGCAATTTCCAGACATTTTAATTTAATTAAAAAATTTAAATTTAAATTAATTTTAAATTACATTTTAAATTACATTAAATAAAAAAATTAATTAAATTTCACATTTCCCCATCAAAATCTAATTATCATTTCATTTTCAGATATTTTAACTCTGTGATTCTATTTCATGACAACATTCCATAAATTATCACTACCGTAACACAGTCATTTTACAGTATTACAGAAATTACTTAGAAAAATCAAAGGCAGTATTAGGCCATTTAGACAATGTATTAATATTGTACAAATTAAAAACCATTAAGGTTTGTGCATTAAAGTAGCAAGAATATTGGTGGGAAATTTACAAAAATGAGTCGCAATGCAAAACATCGTAATGACCCGAAAGCAGGATTCATTTTAACCTAACAGACTTCATTTTCTTATTATCATCTAATATATAATTTTGTATTTTTTTCTTTTGATTTTAAGATGAAATATGACCTAGACATGCTCTTGACGGGTCTGAGATTCTCCAATAATGCATTTCTACTTTTAATGAATCGTCTTAATGCCTCTCACTGTCAATTTCTGAAGCAAACCTTCATCAACCCATCAAATACTGTTTTAAATCAAAAGTCAATGCAAAAGTTTCTCAAAGTAAGTCAAAAAGTCTTGTGTCATTCCAGTCCACAGCATTCATATATGGATTTGCTCTGGTCTCAAATATTTACGGTGGCCGTGAAGTGCAAAACAACATTACAAAGTGTAAAACACTTTTACGAAGCTCGAGACAAATTTACATTTTGGAAAACATTTTTACCAATCATAAAACACAATTACATGGGAAAAACACTTTTACCAAGGACGGAACAAATTTACATTTTAGAAAACAAATTAACAAGACGCAAAACACTTTTACCAGTCCCGAAACAAATTTACAATGACAGATTCTTCACGGAAAGGGAATGTACCACACACCGGAAGTGACGCGGTGAAAGGTGTCGTTGTTGGTGAGCGCGGTAAATTCGTGTTGTGGTTGTGGAGTAAATAAAGTTTATGGTGACCGAACATGGACTGCGGCCGAGGGATGTTTTGCTGCAGGCAAACACATGAGCAGCTTAACGCGGTTTTGTTTTACGTGTGGTCGGTGTTTGGAGTTTCTAAAGGACGCGCACCAGACGGAAACACAGGGGACGTCTCGACCGCCGGACAGTGCTAAGCAAAGTAAGTTGTTATTTGTTATTTTTTAGTGTAGCAAAACGCTAGCTATCTGAGGCAATGTCAATAAAATCAGTAATGCTAATAATGATTTTTTGAGCGGCTTATAACTTTCTGTTTTGAAACGGAACTCTGTCCATTTCAGCAGAATAACCATGCCCATCATACAAACAGTTCATGGAGTACAGACGCTCGAAGTCAAAAGGAAGATTTAAGCCTAAAGAAAGAAAACACGTCCAGGTAAGTTGTACTGACCGTCCTATACAATTTTGCAATGCTCTATATGTATTTGTGTGTATGTGTATATTTATTTTACCTGCATATACATTAATTATATATCTTTGTTATTTTACTAGATAAATGTAGGATTGATGGCGCCACATGAAACTGATGGAACCGATTTAAAACCTCTAAGAGGGAAAACACTCCCGTTATTTACAGACTCGGAGGTAGCATCACCTGATCTACTGAAACAAGCTGTACAGAAAATGAGAACATTTAACAAGGACATGCACGAAGGACTTTACGTCCTTTTGTATCCAGACTGCTCAGAGGTGGTCCGTGTGCCTGGGTCAGAAAGGTCATTCAAATTGGCAGAATATAAAAAGGAAATAGGAAAGGCATATTCCAGGATCACTTTTTTCATTTGCCTAGAAAAACACTATAAAAGAGGTTAGTGGATCTCATGATTCAATATTTTTACATATTTTGATACTCTGCTGGAGGATAGATAATGTTTGTTTGATTTTATTTTTTTCAGTGGATGATACCTCAGACTCTGATTCTGAAATTGTCATCACAACAAGGAGCACAGCTGAATTCAATCGAGCTGACACTTTTGTACATCAGTTATTTCTATTTTTTTTTAAATATTTATGTATGTTTGTATTTATTTATTAGATGTACATTGGATTTTACGCATAAAATCTTTGTCCTGGTCAATAATTTAGTGGAAAAAGGTTTGTTTTGATTATTTTGCAGTAACTATTATACAGTAACACAGGAATCCATTCAGCATTGATATATGCTGTATGTGGTAATGGAACAATAATGGAAGCTGTTGAAAATTGTTGATAATTTTACCCGTTTCCTCTCAGGTTTTTGAACCACAAAATCGAAGTACTCCCAAACTCAAACTGGAAGATGAAAGGTAGGTGTTGCACACTTGTACACAAAGGAACTTTCAGGCGTGCATGGGTTGAAATTATTTCTTTACTTCTTGACTGGAAATTAATAATAATAACTCATATCTTATTGGGCTACAGTGCTTTCACTTTCATTGTTTCAGTGCTTTCATTTTTTTTTTCTAGTGGTAATCAACCAATAGGAATCTTGGCTGTATCTTGGTGTATACATAATGTTTACATGATTTGACTGTAGGCCTGAAGGACACCTGCTGGTTTTAAGATGTCTAAAACCTTGGCCACTAGAAAAGACCCATTGTCTCTCATTTCTTCCATTTGACTCACTGATGAAGGCTAGATGCCAAATTGCATGAGAGTACTTTTAAATAATCTATCTTTAAGTTGTTGATGTGATCAGAGAATTCGCTCTGATGAACTTGAAACAGAAAATACCATATGTGTAACGTGATTTATAACAAAATAACCTTTTTTTTTTTTTTTTTTTTTATAAATCTTTCTGTTCCCTCTACTACTACCTTTTACTCAAAATTACATTATAGCCTTTATCATGGAGCTAATAATTTTTATGTTTTATCATGTTTCAGAGATACACCAGGACATTCATCAACAATTCAGCCAGGACAGGTAATAAGCCTTCATTCAAAGCACCAATTAATTTAATAACTGATGAAGAAATAGGGAAAGCTTTGCAAGAGGTGAGAATAGCATAAGGCTACGGTATGGTAGGGCAGAGTTTTACATAGTTCCTGCAGTGTTTTGAGACAGTGTTTACTTCCTATATCCAGTACAGAATTTGTTTCATTAATTTATTAGTTTTTGATGGTGTAAGATTACACTATGCTGTGTATGTATCTCATTAAAAAAATAGGCAAAGAGATACAGTGCTTACAGTTATTGACTGGGGTGTTTATGTCCCTTTTCATGTGTTTCAGATTGAGAATGCTGCTTCATTGGATGCTCTGCACGAATGTATGATGAGACACAGCACAATGTTACAGACAGCAGGTTGTCTGAGACATGTGGCTACTTTGGAAGAAAAGAGAGAAATCGTTTCAGACTACCTCCAATGGTATATTATTGACCGCAACTCATCTGTAATTGACAGGTAAGATATTTGTAGTGATGAGATTTTCTTCTTTTTTGTGTATTTATATAAGAATTTTTAGTTTGAAGTACCTCAGGGTCCCCATCTTTGGTTTATGCAAGCATGTATATCCGTTACCAATTTGTCACTGACAGAATTTGTAACTTTGTGTATTTCTACTGATATGTGATGTCGCTTCATTCTGTGCCTTGTCAAACTACAGTGCCTTCATTAAGTCTACACACCTTATAGATTCAATTTAAAATAGATATTAATCTTTTTCCTCATCAATCTACACACAATACATCATAATGACAAAGCAAAATCAGAAATTAGATCTCAGGTTTTTCCTCCTGACTAACTCCTCCATAGAGTTCAAGAGGAAAATCAGTCCAGTTACCCCTTAAAGTGATCCATCCACCTCTACTGCACATCTGGCAGCAGAGTGATGGTTTGAGGCTCACTTGATCCATCAAACCCTTGATGACTTGCTGCTGTTTATCCAATCACCTGCTCCATACTGTGCCAGTGTCATTTACATTTGAATCTATTCCTGCCCTGATTGGTGTGGTGGGAATTACTAGAATTGTTGTGTCTTTGTATATTATAGAGTGTGGTCTACACCTACTCTATCTGTAAAGTGTCTTGATATGACTCTTGTTATGATTTGATACTATAAATAAAATTGAATTGAATTGAATTAAAGGGTTATATAGGTTATTATATAATATAAAAGCAGATATAATATATAATATAAAATCAGATATAAGAATGTGCTGATGTTGATGGGTGTGTAAAGCCTGAAGCTTCATACACGAGGAATCCAGGCTGGAATTGTTCCAAAGGTGGTTCAACAGCATACTGAGAAAAGGGTTCATTAACTTATGTGAATGTGATTTCTTTCTTTTTTTTTTCTTTTTTTTTTTTATTAAATTGGCTACAATTTCTAAAAAACTGTTTTTGCTTTGTCATTGACGTATTATGCGTATACTGATGAGGAAAAAGATTAATATTACTATTTTAAATTGAATCTATAACACAACAAAGTTTTGAAAAAGTGCATGGGGCATGTAGACTTTGTAAGTGCTCAAGCCACCCAGCCGTCTGTGTCATTCCAGTCTTCTGTTTCTGTGTGTAATACTTAGTTTGTAACAATTAACTTTTAATGTGCAATGTGAAAATAGGGTTCTTTAAATCAATTTTCAACACAACCATTTTTCCCCTCAAATGTACGTTTGTTAAGGTGGATAGTAATTGTAGAGAAAAGAATATTTAATAGTTTTCTTTAATTTAAATTCAATTGCCACTACACAACAGTGAAACAATGTTTGTGTTCACTCTGTAGATTCAGGGAGGGTCTTTCAACCCTGGAGTTTTTGACTGCATTACAGCAACACCCTACTTTGCTGGCCCCTGCCCTGTGCCACTCTGAAAAGCAACTCACTGCTTTTGACCTTGAGATACTCTTCAAACCTGACCTCAGTCCTTCGGGGAGTAATCGAAGACTTAAAGAAAGTCAAACCATGGCCTACTGGGCAGACTATCTCCTTGATTGTGAAGGTTTGTTAGTTTATTTGTTTTTTATAACTAGTTAAGAAAACACATGGCAATTAAAGCTGCAAGCAGCATTTATCGAGGTTCAAGCATTTCTGGCCTTTAAGCACATAAGCATCAAAAGACATTGTTTTATTTAGCAATAATGTAACCACCTAAATCACAGAAGAAAAAGACCATTACAGGCAATTTACCATAGGAATTATATAGTTTTCAAAGCTTTTTGAAAGTTATAGTGCCACCTATGGTCCGATCTCCATGAAATTTTGCATGCTTCTTTAGAATGTTATGTCTCGTGCTCACCAATTTTTGTGAAGTTCTGAGTTTTCGTTTAGGATTTATAGGCTTTTGAGTGTTTTGCCACGCCCATTTTCTAAATCACCCTGTTATGGCTACCCAAATGGTAAAATTCAACTTTAGATAATTATTGATCTAGAGAGTCCAGAGAATTGTACTGCACTGGTTTGGTTGCGATTGGGCGAAAACTCTAGGACTAGTTCACGCAAGTAGGTTTTTAAGATGATAGCAAATTTTTGATGAACAATTTGATTGACAGCAGTAGTTCTTGAGGCAAAGTTGTTCAGTATGAGGATATCTATCAAATGATATGCATCACGTGATTACAGAGCCGTAAAACTTATAATAATAAAAAACCCCTAATAATAAAAATCAGTACAATTACAATAGGGTTTCAGCTCTTCGAGCTTGAACCCCTAATTATGTATCT
The DNA here is from genome assembly GCA_039654775.1 of Spinibarbus caldwelli. NCBI lineage: Eukaryota > Metazoa > Chordata > Actinopteri > Cypriniformes > Cyprinidae > Spinibarbus > Spinibarbus caldwelli. The sequence goes on from CM077239.1 coordinate 2,708,113, forward strand.
GAATTGTTTTTCTTTGCAGAAGGCCAGGCTGCTGTGTCTGTGGGAGATGTTTTGATGTTTGCTACTGGGCTGTCTTCACTTCCCCCATCTGGCTTGGAACCACTGCCACAAATAAAGTTCCTGGATCCTGCATTCCCAATGGCAAATACATGTACAAACTCCTTGAAATTACCACTCCTAGACTCATACACTTTGCTTAAGTCACAAATGGACTTTGGAATTCAAAATAGTCCAGGATTTGGCTGTTTTTAAGCTAAATGATGGATGACCCCTAGAGTTAAGACTCTGAAAACATTGTTGTTGTTCACTGTAAAGGTTCACTTTAAGGTGCAGTTGCCAAAATTGTTTTTATAATGTAACAGTATGTGAGCATGTTTTTTTTCTCACCGTTAACATTTTGAAAATGTTTTAGATTCGTGACTCTCAAACTGGGATCCCTTTGTGAATCACTGTTTTAGATAAAGAAACAAGTAGTTCAAGAAGTTTTGTTTTCTATACTACAAAAATTTAATAAATACTTATTACTATTTTTGATTCATTTACTTCACACTTAAAAACAATTAAGCTGTGGGTGACAGATTCATAAACATTGTGTTCAGACAGACAGCAGTATTCCACCACTACAAAAATCCCTCCCTTTTTGATCATTTCATAGCTGAGCCATTTCTTTTAGTTTCATGTACAGTTCTGATGCAGACTCCCAGTTCTCTGGCTTCTGTAACTGATTGTGTTCCATGGCAAAGTCCAAGTACTCCTGCATGTTTGGGTCCCCACAAGGAGTCACTGACAGGCTAGCCTCAGGAAGGGCATCCAGTTCAGCCTGTTCAATTTGAAATCCACAGTCTCTGGAGCCAAACCTATGTTAAATAGAAAACATAAGCATTTATTTTCATTTAAGCTAAAACGTTAGAATAATACTTTTATCTGTTTATTACCAATGTATCACCTGTGTGGTAAGTAGTAGAGTTCATTGGGCACTCCTCCTGGACATGCTGCTGTTCTAGAAGGGCGAATCCTGTGACTGTTCCACAGTCTCACACACTCATCCAAGTCCTTCTGAATAACATCACCAAAGCAATATCTCAATAGGCACTGATGCTCATGACTCCCGTTGAAGTATCCGGCTTCTCTAAGGTCTGCAAATAACTCCATCCAGAACTGAGACCTATAGAAATTGATACAAATTGTAGTTATACTTTTAAGCATATACACGTTTGAATAATAAAATCAATGGTTAGTCGTAATGAAATTTATGGTCTGCATCTTTTGGTCATTCGATTTTCTTTTCAGAAACAACTACTTTTCCTGGCGGGCTGTATTTGTTTTACATTTTGTACTGTATTGATCTTTATTGTGCTCGTTTTTTGTTTTTCATTACTCGTTCCTGAGAAGAAAATCGAATGACCAAAAGATGCAATGACCCTTTATGAAGACCACTCACCTTCCCTTTCTAAATATAGACCACCAGGACTCAATACGCTAGTTATTTATAGATGAGCCGTACATGTGGCTGGACGCGCCAGAGTAGTAGTCACTGTGATGGTGGCATAGCGTACATTGAATTGCAGCCATTATGCCGTTCTCAGTGCCGCAATCAGTCCTCAGTCTCATGGGGATGACACCGAGGTTTCGCACACATGACATGAAATAGTGAGCAATCACTGTTGGGTTATTATTTGTTGGTCCACATTCAAGCCACAGTACTTTACGTGAAAATCCATCTATGCATCCCGATATGGCCAAACCGAATGGCTTAAGTTTATCATAACCATCTGCGTGCCACATATAGTTAGGTCCCATTGAATGGTAGGTTCTTCTTGTAAACCTTCTGCGTGTTCTGCTCTCACACCCTCGAGGATTAAGCTCCCGGAGCAAATTCATCACATCATCTCTCTTCACTCGAAAGTTGTACTTTTGTTTAAGTACCTGCCACATCGTGCGGTAGCCAAATAGTTGTCCAGGTCCACGAAGTTCCAATCTGATGGCGTTACTCACGGAGTTTGGAGAGGAATAATCCTTTCTGCGGTACAACCCGGCTTCGTTCAGTTTACTTTTAAGAGTCCTCAAGCTGATGTTTACACCGTGTAGATTTGACATCATGTCCACGATTACAGCGTACGAGTGGCCCTCGTTAAAATATTGAACACATTGATGCAGTATGTCTGATGTTTCCGTCTGGTCCGCGTCCTTTAGAAACTCCAAACACCGACCACACGTAAAGCAAAACCGCGTTAATCTGCTCATGTGTTTGCCACAAAACGGGCAAAACATCCCTCGGCCGCAGTCCATGTTCGGTCACCATAAACTTTATTTACTCCACAACCACAACACGAATTTACCGCGCTCACCAACAACGACACCTTTCACCGCGTCACTTCCGGTGTGTGGTACATTCCCTTTCCGTGAAGAATCTGTCATTGTAAATTTGTTTCGGGACTGGTAAAAGTGTTTTGCGTCTTGTTAATTTGTTTTCTAAAATGTAAATTTGTTCCGTCCTTGGTAAAAGTGTTTTTCCCATGTAATTGTGTTTTATGATTGGTAAAAATGTTTTCCAAAATGTAAATTTGTCTCGAGCTTCGTAAAAGTGTTTTACACTTTGTAATGTTGTTTTGCACTTCACGGCCACCGTAAATATTACTAGTGAATGAAATGCATTTATAATGGAAGAGAGCACTGATTTTAATATGTAATGTCTGGCCTGGCTAGTGGTTTTCAGTGGTTTATACTCTACAACTGTAGTTTTTTTCTTCTGAAGCACTTCCACAGATAAAGGCCTGTCTCTATTCCACACGCTAATGCTCTGTACATCCTCACAACAGACAAAACCTCCTCCAGCTGAAGGCCAGCGAGTGTTTATGAAACGCGTGTCGCTGAGTCGTGATGCAGATCCAGACGCTGCATACTTGCAACCTTGAGCGCAAACCTCAGCTGAAACCGGCCAACGGAATTAAACAGCATTTTAGAAACACACACAGACTCGCTGCATGATGAAATATTGATACTCTCTGATCCACGTAAAAATCCTGCATCTCCCTGGGTGTCTTCTCCCGGTGAATTATTTCTAGCAACATCAAGGTCTGTTCCTGTGTGAGTTAGGGGTTTCACTGGCCGCTGCTGATGTGTTTGGGATCACAGAAGATCTTTCAATTTATCATGAAACAGGAGAAATGTCCATTCAAAAACATGTATACAAACTGTCGCTGGCAAGTCAAATGAAATTAATAAGAATAAAAAATATAATAAATATATTCATCATTTAATTAATTGAAAAAATGTAAAACAATTAATGATAAATTAGTATTCATTTTTATTTATTAATTAAGGAATAAAACTGATTATTATATTGAAATTTGGAATTTATATGGAAATTTGGTCCCACTTTATATTAGGTGGCCTTAACTACTATGTACTTACATTTAAATTAATCATTTGATACAATGCACTTATTGTGTACATACGTTTTTACATTGTACTTATATTTTTAAAAATACCTATATGTATTTACATCTGTAATTAATTTCTGTAATTACTTTTATAATTACACTGTTGATCCACCCCTTACACCTTAACCCACCCTTAAACCTACCCATACCAACAAATCTGTCCCTAACCTTACCCATATCCCACCTCAATAGCAGCAAAAGTGTTTTGCAATGCAATATGAACACAGTAAGTACATTGTACTTATTTTTTGATGTAAGTACATAGTAGTTAAGGCCACCTAATATAAAGTGTGACCGGAAATTTTATTATGATTGGTCAATAAGGGCATCCTGCAGTCAAACATTTATAAAATTAATGAATTAAATAAAATAAATTAAATATAAAATGTACACACAAGTATACACGCAGTCATTGGTGAGTAAAATAAAATTAACTTAAACAAACAATTTTGGGGAAGTCGTGGCCTAATGGTTAGGGAGTTGGGCTTGTAACCTGAAGGTTGTCGGTTCGATTCTCGCACCGGCAGGAATTGAAGGTGGGGATTGTGAATGAACAGCACTCTCTCTGCCTTCGATACCATGACTGAGGTGCCCTTGAGCAAGGCACCGAACCCCCAATTGCTCCCCGGGTGCTGGAGCAATGGCTGCCCACTGCTCCGGGTGTGTGTTCACGGTGTGTGTGTGCGTTTGTTCACTATTCACTGCTGTGTGTGTGCACTTGGATGGGTTAAATGCAGAGCACCAATTTCGAGTATGGGTCACCATACTTGACAATACGTCACTTTCACTTTCTAATTTGAAAGTTAAATTAATTAATTTATAAATTAAAATCTAAAAAAAATTGATAAAATTTATATGGAAACTTGGAGAATTTTATCGTGATTAATCAATAAAGGCATCCAGCAAATATTTGTAAAATTCATGAATGAAAAACTTAAAAATTATATAACGTTTACATGACAAGTAGACAAACTGCCCTTGATGAGTAAATAAAATGAATTACATTTAAATATTTAATTAAAAATGTAAAATAATTATTTCACAAAATGAAAAATAAAATTATGAATCATTTTTATTAGTGAATTATTATGATTATTATATGTAAGTTTTGAGTATTTTACTGGACATCCTGTAGTCAAATAATTGAAAATTAATAAATTACACACACACACACACACACATCAATTATTAATCAATACATTTCGATGTAAAATAATTAATGTTTAAAATTATAAATTCAATTATTAATCACTTTTGTTTATTAATTAATGATTAAAACTGATTATTATAAGGACATTTGGAGTATTTTACTAGGAATCCTGCAGTCAAATATTTGTAAAATTAATAAATTACACACACATACCAATTATGTAATTAATACATTTAAATTTTAAATAATTAATGATTCAAATTATAAATTAAATTATTAATCAATTTTATTTATTATTTAATGATTAAATCTCATTATTATAAAGAAATTTGGAACATTTTATTGTGCTTGTTTAATCAGGGCATCCTGAAGTCAAATATAAAAAATACAAAGCATTTACTCCGGTATGAGACCTGAATAACACTGTGCTGCTGATCACCAATGAAACCCAGTCGGACATTTGATCCTAACCTCAGCAGCCAGATGTGTAATTAAGTTTGACTTAACACCACAAGACCCGTCGATCCCAGTGAACCGAAGTGGACCAGACACCTGAGAGAAAACCGCGTCAAATTCACCTGATGTCAGAGTCAGCAAAACACTCACAGCTGTCAGGAAAGAGCTGCTTCTGCCCATCATCCAACCGCAGCAGCTGTTCACAACCAAACGCGTGATTCACAGCACATCTCAACAAGATACCTCATGCTGAAACACTAAAACACACCAGCAACTGTTTGCAAAAAATATGCAATAGTTCAAACATATATTGAAGGATAAAGAACACCAATCACAGCCTTCAAAGGGCATGACTGACAGGACAGCTATCCAATCAGAAGGCTTCACCTAAAGCACATTCAATAAGCGCCTAGTGTACAATGTGGAGTAAATCAGCTTAGCAAACCTCTCAGCGATAATGCGGGAATATTGAACCTTTTAATAATTACTCAAATGGGCGAGACTTTGTGTTTGTGGAAGACTGTGTGACCTCGCAACGTCCATCTCGCTTTTGTGGTCTACAGATCTTAACTAAATGTACAATGGCCTTGAGTATTGAATGGTCATTACTTAATGCTTTCAGGTAATGAAAATAATGGAGTGTTGAATATGAATGCTACGGTCAACAACATTAAATACAGACTAGATCGAGACCTGGAGAAAAACTAGGCGACAAATTCAGGCTATAAAAACATTGTGGGAACATTGGTTTGAAATGTCCAGTTTTCTTGTCATGATTAGAAAGTTATTTATTGATAATCAAAACATTTCTTACAACATTCTATTAACTTTATTTTTACCCAAAATATAATGATATTTCAATGTTTATTTTTAAATGTTGCAAAAACATTTCTTACAACATTCTATTAACTTTATTTCCACCTTAAAAATAACTTTAGTTGACTGTTTATTTTTTATAATGATATTTAAAGGTTACAAAAATGTTTCTTACTCGATATTTCTGAACTTTATTTTCACACAAAATGTAATGTTATTTAAAAAATTATTTTTAAATGATTTTTAAATTTCAAATTTTAAAATAATTTTAAATGTTTCTTACAACTTTCTAACTTTACTTCACCTTAAAAATAACATTAGTTGACTGTTTATTTTTAATATACTAAGAATTTTAAAATGTCCAGTTTTCTTCTTGTAATAATAATGACATTTAAAGGTTACAAAAACATTTCTTACAACATTTCACTAACATTATTTTCACCCAAAAAGTAATGTTATTTGAATGTTTATTTTTAATATTCTCAGAATGTTGAATTGTCCATTTTTCTTGTCATGATTATAATATTATTTAAAGGTTACAAAAATGTTTCTTACAACATTCTACTAATTGTATTTTTGTTATTAGAATGTTTACTTTTAATATTCTGAGAACTTAAAAATGTTTTTTTTTTTGTTGTTGTTGTTGTTGTTGTTGTTTTTTTGTGATTAGAATGTTACTTAAAGTTCCAAAAACGTTTCTTACAATGTTCTACTGTTTTTTTTTTCACTCAAAATGAAACATTATTTGAATGTTCATTTTTAATATTCTAAGAACGTAGAAATGTATTGTTTTCTGATTATAATGTCATTTAAAGATTACAAAAACATTTCTTAGAATGTTCATCAAGTACAAATAACATGAAAAGAATGTTTTCCTTCAAAATTATGAAAGTATATCTCAAATTTTAAGAATGTTTTGTCTTAATATTTGTATAATGTCAGTGAAATTTGCGAGAACGTTTCCTGTTTGGTGAATGATCTGTACTTGCTTATGCAAAAGTGGCCGTCTTGATGCTGTGGGCGGTTGTTTATGGAAAAGCTGAAAGTCTCAAAAACTTCATTCTTGCAGGAACATTTAGCATTTAGAAATCAACACAGCCATTTGTTCTGCTTATGTGAGCCAGATCTCTAACCAAGATCATCCACACATCACATTACTGACGGCAATAAGCACCTGAGAAACAGCTACGACATGAAACTTATGATTACAATTTATGATTATTACGAAATATAATTCATATTCCAAAGGTAATTCATAACCATCTTCCAAAAGTTCAACCAAAATTTGAACAGAGATGTATTAAACTGATTTGTGACAGTAAATGCATTTATACTGTCACAAAAGATTTCTATTTCAAATAAATGCTGTTTTTTAAAACTTTCTATTCATCAAAGAATGCTGAAAAATAAGAATGTATCACAGTTTCCACAAAAATATGAAACAGCACAACTGTTTTCAACATTGATAATAATCAGAAATGTTTCTTGAGCAGTAAATCAGCATATTAGAATGATTTCTGAAGGATCATGTGACACTGAAGACTGGAGAAATGATGCTGAAAATTCAGCTTTGATCACAGGAATAAATTATATTTTAAAATATATTCACATAGAAAACAGTTATTTTAAATTGTAATAATATTTCAGTGTTTTTACTTTAGTTTCCATCAAATAAATGTAGCCTTGGTGAGCATTAGGAGGAGGAAATTTGTTTTTCTGACTGTCAGTCTCTCTCACATGCTGAACACACATGCTGGTGTGATGAGATCTGATGTGGCGTTCAGCTGGAACATCACCCACCTGCTGAAGGGAGTCTGGGCCACTTTCAGAGAGGAGAATAATTAATGAAACTAAAAAAAAAAAATGTCCCATATTCATGCCATCACACATTAGCAGGGCAGTAAATTGACTGCAGATACAGAAACCCTCTGATCAGTCTATGATACACCAGCCAGAAAGAGGAAATTATCACAGAAACTCACTAGTAAAACGTCTAATAAAAATATTTGTAGTTACTTGCAAATTTGTAATACTGAATACTGAATACATCAGAAAAGCCAACAACGGAGCAGTGTTGTTATCATTAACATATATAGATTTTAATTGCAGAAATAAATTACAGAATAAAGCAGAAATAAAATAAAATATAAATCCTAAATGAAAAAAAACTTAAAATACTTAAAAAATGCAAATGTTGCCTTGGTAAATAAAATAAAATAAAAAAAATAATTAATTAAAAAATAAAATTAAATAAATAAAATAAAATAAAATAAAATAAAATAAAATAAAAGGTTGAGTTAAAATAGCAAAATAACTAAAAGTAAAACTGAAACAAAAAATGACAAAACTTTTGATACTTTTAAAAATGACAAAAGCATATTAAATTACTAAAATGCAAACTAAAATGAAAATGAAAACTGAAAATATGAAAATAAATGCTTATTCAAAATACTAATAAATACTATAATGGAGCAGTGTTGTTATCATTATCATATAACTCATTAATATTAACTTATTATATTAAATACAGATTTTTATTCATTGAAATAAAGCTGAAATAAAATAAAATAAATGTTAGATGAAAAACAAACTCAAAATACAAAAAAAAAAAAAAAATAAAATAAAATAAAATAAGGTTGAGTTGAAACACTGAAATTACTAAAAAATAAACTGAAACAAAAATAAATTAAAGCTAAGTAGAAATATTTTTAAAAATATATTAAAATGACAAAAGTACATTAATTACTAAAATATAAACTATAATTAAAATGAAAACTGAAAACATAAGAATAAATTGTTATTCAAAATACTAATAAATACTATAGTATATAAATATTACTAAAGTAACACTGCAATAGAGCCATTGTTCCTCTTTTTTTAGATAGATAGATAAATAAATAGATTAGGTAGATAATAGTTACAGTATCTACCAGCTACATGGACTTTGGTAAACAGAAACATTAAAACTGACAAAAATGACAAAAGCACATCACAAAATTCTCAAAACATAAACTAAAAATAAATAAAAGCTAATTCAAAATACTGTGTATTGTGAAAAGCACTACAAAAATAAATCTGACCTGACTCAATATTTCTGAATAAAAATAACCTGCCCGCTGCCAAAATGTCACAGCTATAGGTCGCCATCTGATCAGAGCCTTGCTGGGCCATAATGAATGATTGTAATTAAGTTAAGTGCGACACCGAGCGCTAATTGATCACCAGGGGCCGCCGCCGCAGATAGAGTTACAGTTTGAAGAGCCCAACCGTGAGGAAGGACGCATTTATCCTCCATTTTTTGAGACGCTGTGGCCACGACCTTCCCCACCTGCGGTCACGTCTGATGGACACAAACTGTTCTCAGATCACTGGATTTGCTTCGAAACGCTCCCTGTTTTTCCTGGTTAGCGCAGAGACAGAAAGATCAGATGTGCGCTGTCTTAACACACACACACACACATGCGGCTCTACCTGTGAGAAGATGAATGGGTGTTGTCAGTAAATGCGTGCAGGGCGACTTCACACTGGGAAAATAAGGGCATTATCTCCCTCAGAAGTCCTGACGATGCAAAACCGCACAGCAACCTCATTAAACACCGCGTGGAAACGAATCTCTCATTTTCGGTGTCATTTTTCCAATTTTAATGGTATCAAATAAACATCTGTATCATCTGAGCACAGCACAATAAGCTCATCCCTCGATAAGTAACTGTGCGTTTAGATTACTCTGTACTTCTCATATCGATGTCAACACACAAAAAAAACAACTTTATTCTTTAGAATAGTTTATAAGAAGCCCAAACTCAACTCTGCGAGCTCTTGAAATAAGATTAGAAGAGAGACAAAAGTTTCTGAGAGGTCTTCTGAAAGTCATATATTGCGTTTTGTTCCTCAGAGTTTTCCCCTGTGCAGAAACTCTCAAATCTCTTCCATATTCGGATATGCTAAATATGACATCAGCCATCCATCAGTATTCGCAACAAATACAAGTTTTTCAGACTGGTTGTTAATTTGAGTAAATGACTTGAGGCCTATGTGTGATGATTTTTTAATATTGAACACATACATTAATAATTTTAATCTCAAGGTCTGACTAGTTAATATGGACTAGTAAACTAGTTAAGACTGCAAAAAGCATCTTTTTCCATGACTGCCATTTAAAAGTATCTGCTTATTCTAACAAAATACATTTTGCATATACTGTATATGCCATACAGTAACATAACATACGGTATATAATTACCAATACTTTATAGAAGATGTAACAATAAATAACATTAAAAATAAACATAAATAAATAAACATAAAATTAAATAAGTAACAAATCTTATTTTAATCACATAACATACAATCACCAATGTTTCATCAATTTTTTACAAAAATAAATATAAATAAATAAATAACATAGAATTAAACAATAAATTAAATTTATTTATAAATTTTAAAAAAAATAACATTATAAAACTATTACTTTAATAACATAATCACCAATATTTCATTACTGTAAATTTTATAATAAATATTTACAAAAAATATAAATAAGAATATAAACATATATAATCACCAATATTTCATTACAGTAAATATTGTAATAATATGTAATATACAAAAATATATAAATATATTAATATAATAATATATATAATATAATATAAAATCAAATACATAATAAAATATTTTTATATAAAACTTATTTTAGATTGATTATTTTATTATTATGAATGTTGAAAACATTCATAATAATAAAATGGTTTTGTGGAAACCGTGACAATTTTTATTTTTCAGGATTCTTTGATGAATAGAACTGCAAAAGAACAGCATTTATTTGAAACAGAAATCTTTTGTAACATTATAAATGCCTTTACTGTCACTTTCCATCAATTTAATGCATCGTTGCTGAATAAAATTGTTAATTTCATTCAAATCTGACCCCAGACTTTTGAACAGTAGCATAAGTTGTCAAAGTTGGAAATAGCGTATGCAGAATTCCCACCCTGGTAAGCCCCGCCCCTTCTCCTCATCCACTGACGTCATTGGTTACGGTGTGTTGAGTGGCAGGTAGTGCAGTGCGTTGGTGGCGTATTCCTCCTGCAGTCTCTCTCACTCCCTCTCGCCATTCTCTCGCTCTAATCCTTTTCCGAGCGTATCACATTACGCTATTCTTCCCTTTAATACACGTTAATAGCGCCGATATCTCCAGCCGTCTCCTCTGCCAACACAAACACTCTTAAAGCTGAGCAAAGCTGCTTTACCTCAGTGGAGTGAGTGTTCAGTGTAGCGGAGCGGTTTCCTCATAATGGCTCCACGTGTTTCAAATAAATACTTGCAGGAGTTTGTGCCAGTTTTCTCAGGTGTTTCCTTGAAGCTCGATCAGGGAGTGACAGCAGAGGTCGAAGTGAGTTCTGACGCTCAGTGTGACCAGATCTCCGACAGAAAACAAGCAAACAAACTGTTTGAAGGGGAGAGGAGATGCTTCATGCATTATTCAGTGCTGCCGGCTCTAAAATTCAGTCTTTGGGGGATTGTCTGACATCCCAGATGAATAATTAAGCTCTGACCTTTTATCCTCATTAAAGGTGATGCAGGGGGTGGGGGGGGGGGAGCGGGATTTTCCTCCCGAGAGCGGCCGAATCCTAGACAAGCTGTCAGGAACGGCACTGAAATCAAATACCTCGTGTTGCAGAGCCCAAACCAAAGATTTGCACACGCTTTTACACATCGAATTTGGGTTTGCTCAGGAAACACAATGGTGCAGAACTACTTCCTTCCGCCACGGATTCAAATCTCAGTTTGACAGTTTAACAGCTGAGCCCAAGCCTCCATTACTAATTCGAAAACATTACTTCAGAACTAGTAACGAAGGAACGCTGGGTTGCTTCATTGAAAACTTACTGTATTAAAAGCTCACTGTATTATCTAGAATAGAGTATTATGAGAGAGAGGTTGACTGAGAGAGTGTGATTACCTGCATCTAATACAGCATTCATTCTTCAGCTCCATCTCATATTTACAATAAAACATTAGTTTGAATGTCCGCAGAGGAAAGCAATATCTTTATCATACTATCCTTTCATCTGTTAAGGGTCTTACAAGATGTTGCTGAAATTAAAAGTAACTTCCTTATTTACAACAGCCTCTCAGTCTCTTTCAATATAAGTCTTTACTGCTGACTCATTCATAAAAACATTTTTTTTTGTTGCCATCTAATGGTGGAACAATGTAACTAATCACCATCATGAACATACACACACCTTCTCAATACTAATATTATTTATAAAATTTGCTAGGCAATTCAGTCAAAAGTACAAAGGCAGCGCTCTGATATACAGCATTAAGGTTATATAAAATATAACGTGATGAGATTCGGCCAAAACTATTTGCTCTAGAACAAATAATAAATTAACGAAGCCAAAGACAGCCCGTTAGATTTGCCCAAAACGAATTATATCTCATGTTTAACCATTATAGATCATATATATATATATATATATATATATATATATATATATATATATATATGGATTGCTGTCTCCAAAATCTCTAACAAAGCAGTCCTTCAATACAAAAATTAACAAATGCAAACAGCTGGTGCATAAACACCTACATAAAAAATAAAACATCTAAAGTAAGATGTGCAAACAATATAATAATAATTACATAATAAAAAATAATTCAAATAAAAATAAATTAAATAAAGAAATATATTACTAAATAAATCATATTTTAAATCTAAAATAATTTTACAAAAAAATATAAATAAAAACATAAAATTAAATAATAAAAAATATTACTTAAATATTTATAAAAATACAAATGCATGAAAATATGAAATTAAATTATAAATACAATTAAATAATATAAATATAATTTTTATATAAATATATAGATTATGTCAGGTTATTTGATTAGAGCATCCATAATTTCAAAGAGAATAATAAATAATTCAATCTTATTATACACCCTATTACACCACTTTTTCCACTCACTGCACAAAATGCAATTTTTGTACATTTTCTTTCCGTTACAGCACAGATGTGGTGTTGCTGAATAGGAGATCTAATGCTCATTCTACAGACTCTGAAAGGCCATTATATCTGTTTATTCAGTTACGCTGATATGAGTGGGAGGGTTATCTGACTCGGCGATGAGCTCATGAAGAGCCACGCAGAGATTCCAGGCCTGAAACGCGGACTTGTTTAAGGCAGAGTGTATTTATAGCCGGCAGAGAAATAATTCATTGTGATCAGAGTGGAGACTGTACACAAACACAACAGCTGTGTTGGATTAGAACAAACCCTGTGCTGCACTGCTGCTTCTCCACTCATCTTTCTCCTCTCTCTGTCTGTGTGATGGGAGGGAGGATGTTTCTTTGAAGTGTGTTTGTCATGCTGTGCTGTGCTGCTGCTCTCCGGTGGTTCTTTCCACAGCAGAAACCTTGTATGTGTCGCACGCATGTCCCGCTGTCTGCAGCACACCTGGACCTCACGTATCACACCAAACACACCACTACTGAACCCTCAGAGAATATCACCACTCTCTACAACTAATATAAGCTCTAAAAGCAGTTCAGTAATATTATCGATTTGACTGCATCGACATGATGAGAAACTTGAATTGAATTGAGCTGAATAATGATACTATTGTCTTCTGTAGTGCTACTTTATAGATAAATCCAGTTAGTTTCATAACTGATGGATTTTGCAACACTGTTATTGAACTGAACTGAATCAATATTCAATTGAATTTAGCTGAATATTGACACTATTGTCTTTGGTAGAGATGCTTATAACTGAATCACTTCATAAGTGATGAATTTTTCAAACTTTACAGTTGAACTGAACTGAAACAACTGAATAAACTCTGAACTGAACTGAGCTGAATAATGACACTCTAGTCTTCTGTAGAGATGCTTATAGCTGAAACATTTCATAACTGATGAATTTTGCAACATCAACACTTATTGAAATGAACTGAATCAACATTATACTGAGTTGAGCTGAATAATTAGATTTTTGTCTTCTGTAGGGTTGCTTAGCTGAATCATAATTTCATAATTGATGAACTTTATAATTATTGAACTGAACCAAATCAATTCTGAACTGAATTGAGCTGAGCTGAATGAAGACATTATTGCCATCTGTAGAAATATTTATTGCTGAATCACTTCATAATTGATGAACTTTACAGTTACTGAACTGAACTGAATCAAATTAATCGACTCTGAACAGAATTGAGCTGAATAATTACACTATTGCCATCTGTATTGATATTTATAGCTAAATTGCTTCATAGTTGATGAACTTTACAGTTGTTGAACTGAACTGAGTTGAATAATCACACTATTGACTTCTGTAGAGATGCTTTACAGCTGATATCAATTTGTTTCATAATTAATTTACTTTGTTTATGCACTTACTGAACTGACTTGAATCAAATGAATCAACTGAACTGAGCTGAGCTGAATAATGACACTATTGTCCTCTGTAGAGCTGCTTAGCTGAATTTCATGATTTATGAACTTTACAGTTATTGAACTGAACTGAATCAACTGAACTAAACTGATCTGAATAATGACACTATCGCCTTCTGTAGAGATGCATATAGCTGAATCAAATTCATTTAATAATTGATGAATTATGCAACATCGGCACTTATTGAACGGAACTGAATCAACACTGAACTAATTTGAGCTGAATAATGACACTATTTTCTTACAGCTAAATTTGAATTTGTTTCATAATTGAACTTTACATAGTTACTGAATTTGAATTTGTCTCATAGTTGAAGTTTGCATCATTAACACTATTATTTTCCTGTTTTATTACTGTGAAGCTGCTTTGAAGCAATCTGTTTTGTTTAAAGCACTATAAACGTGACTTGATTAAAACCTGATGCATGGACTAAATTTGAAACTCGTTGTGCAATAGTAAAAAAGCATACGTTTAATTCTATATTCTATATTCTGTGACAAATTGCTTATGCACTTTGGATAAATGCATAAATACAGCAAAAACAGTCTGAAGTTAAGCTAATGTCCTGCAGATGCAAACAAAAATCTATATTTATTAATAATCCTGATTGCATCATGCTAATCATCACTGTTTATACTTTGTACAATCTTTATAATGCAGAACTACTCATGAATTATTGCACTGAGAGGATTTATGATATTTGACTGCAAATAGAGACTTTCTGAGCAGCAAAGAGCAGTCTAGACAGGTATTCATACCACAAACAGATTCCAGAAAATATATTATTTGTTAACACCAAAAATAAACGAGGTATGAAATGCTACTGCATGCAGAATCTGAGCCGATACCGCAGCACAAATGCACTATGAAAGCGCAAAATGATTTCATATCCCTATATTTAACTGAAGAGGCAGATCCATTCTCTTTATTTAAATGTTTAATAGCTTTTTGTTGAGCTGAAAAGGGCCCAGATAGAAATAAGAAGCTATTCAGCTGAAAGCCCAGGCCTCCTTCCAGAATCACATCTGAAGATACTCTCGCTCGCTCTCTGCCATTCTCATTCAGCTCAGTAATGCACACGGGCCAAGCGCTCCTCTCGTCGGTGCAAATTAGACAGAATTTGACTATCAAACCTGATTAAAGTATTCACATGGAGGAAAGTCTTTCATCTTGATTAAACTCAAATTTAGGGCAATACGCCACACTGAGGAAAGTTAATATAAATTCCTACTGAAAATCAATACATGAATATAAGACTGATTGCTCCCATATTTAACTAAAGGAATCCAGATTATGCAACGAAGAAACACACATAGACACGACCATATGTGCACATGAACAATCTGAACAATCAAAGCCAATGTAAAAAACAATACAAGCTATTGAACGGACTGTGGTTGCCTCATTTTAATCTATATCAAAGTAACTGGAATTTATGCAAATGTGCACTATTTAAATGGATAGTGCACCTAAAAATGAAAAATGTGCTAATTTATTGACCCTCATGTGATTCCAAACCATATGCATGAGAAAAAAATGTTTAATAAAGAACAGTTGCAATGGAAATTGACTTCCGTAGTATTTTTTGTTCATACTATTGAAGTCAATGGGACCCAAAATAGTTTGTCTACCAACATTATTCAAAATATCTCATTTGTGTTTCACACAAGAGAGAAAGTCATACAGGTTTGAAATGACATAAGGGTGAGTACAATGCAAAAAATTATTCTCATACTTTTTATTTAATTTTATCTTGTTTTCCAATTCAAATATCTAAACATTCTTAAATCAGAATACATTTATCTGAGAAGCAAAATTACTTAACATATCAAGTCTTGCTTTCTGAAAATGTTTTAAATTTAGGTTTTTGCAAGAAATCTGTCAATGCAGTAAGAAAAACAAACTTAATTCAAAAGGAAAATAAGATTCTTTTTCTGACTCTTAGCAGAAACGTTTTCATTTTAAGCATAAATGTGCTTAATTTCAGAAAACAAGACGTAATATCTTAAGTCATTAATGCATACTGATTTAAGGATGTTTAGATGTTTTTACTGCATTTTTGCAGTGTGAATGATAGAATTTTCACATTTGAGTGGACTGTACCTTTAAGATTCCCATTGCACACACAAATATAAATTTAAACACTTGTGCATTGAGCACGTTCACATGCATGATGTCATCGTTCTGTCATGTGGTTCCTCACAAGCGCTCTGCATTCAGCTCTGCTCGGCTCTCCCGTGGAGTCTGGAGCGGATCTCTCCTCAGGTCTGTGGGAACGCGGCGGACGGCGGAGCCATCTGGAGTGTGACTGTATGTTCCTGCCTGCTGGTGTCACGCCAGCACTGAGACTCTCTGCACTAACACACGCAACCTGACAGCACAGCCCGTGTGCGTCAGACCCCGCGGTACAGCAGCGGCTCCAGACCACCTCCCGCCAGCAGAGCAGAGCCACCGCGGCTAACAAGCACGCCAGACGAGAGACAACCAGAGAGAACGGGGATTGAGACGTTCGGCTGTTTCACAAGAGGTCTATAGCACGATTCTGTCATGGGATTAAAAAAAATAACAAAGGTAATTGTGACTTTTTATCCCACAATTTTGAAGTTACATCTCAGAATTCTGAATTTTTCACAGAATTCTGATTTTAAATCTTACAATTTGGACTATTTTTCTCAGAATTTCTCATCTATATCTTGCAATTCATACTTTTTTTCTCACAATTCTGAGTTTTTATCTCACAATTCTGATGTTGTTTCTCAAAATTTTGACCTTATATCTTGCAATTCTGACTTTTTTCTCAAAATTCAGACATTTTCTCGGAATGGCAAGTTTATATCTCACAATTCTGAGTTTACATCTCACAATTTGGACCTTGTATCTTGCAATTGTGACTTTTTTCTCTTAATTCTGAGTTTTTATCTCACAATTGATACTTTCTATCTCACAATTTGGACCTTATATCTTGCAATTCAGATTTTTTTCCTCACAATTCTGAGTTTTTGTCTCACAACTCTGACTGTATATCTCACAATTTTGACCATATATCTTGCAATTCTGACTTTTCTCTTAATTCTGAGATTATCTCACAATTCTGACTTTATATCTCAAAATTCTGACATTTTCTTGGAATGGCGAGTTTATGTCTCACAATTCTTACTTTTTCCCTCATAATTGCAAGTTTATATCTTGCAGTTCTGATTTTAAACCTTGCAATTCTGAATTGTGACATTTAAAATAAGAAAATAAGTCGCAGTTACATTTTTTGATCCTGGGTCGGAAACAAGCTTCCATAGAGATCACAGCAAGCTCTCAAACTATGAAATTTACCAAGATACGAAAGTCTTGCAATCAAAAATGAACGATCTCAATATGAATTCAAAGACCAAATGATGATCTGAGCTGCATGTCACATTATTTTTTACATTTAACTCTCAGCATTTGAGCTAGCATGTGATTTCCCTGGAAATCTACAGCTACATTCAGTGCTATTTTTACATCTTTTACAACTTCATTAAGTCTCTGGAGGCATTAAAGTGAAACCTCTGAGCAATGTATTTTACACATGCACTCGCTCTTTTCAGTTCAATGACAGACGCTGCTGGTTTTGCTGATTTTTCTTTCATTCTGGATACATGATATATAGTCCTGACAGGAGCATTTTCAAAGTCTGAATATAAATTACAACCTCGTCAGAGAAGGACAGATAGCGACCTGACTGACCACCGACGGAGCCTGGCAGCATCATTTGTCAAGTTTCTCACTCTGATTTAACCACTGTCATCTTTATACAGCGCAAGCTCGGCTTTGCAATGTAAATCAAAGTATCCTTGAATTAATGTGACACGTTCAGAAATAAGGAGAAAAATGGCAAAGAGAACAAAGGGCATGTGTCATGGAGAAACCAGAAACTGGGATGAGTTTTATAAATCAAAAACTTCAGTGTTGTCAAACTCTTACCTCAAAATACAAGAATTTAATCAGAGTCTTAAACTTTCTGGTAGACTAAACACTGCAATTCAGATATTTTGGAGAAAAACCTGCTTCGGGTCCCATTGACTTCCATGGTATTTTTTGTCCATGCTATAGAAGTCAATGGGACCCAAAACCATTTGGTTACCAACTTCAAAATATCTCCTTTTGTGTTTCACACAAGAAAGCAAGTCATACGGGTTTGGAAGGACATGAACTCAATCTCTGACCTCAAAATACAAGAATTTAATCACAGAGTCTGAATTTTTCTGTTCAGCTATACCAAAATACAGCATTTCAATCCATCTGAACTGAATTGCACAACATTAAATAGTAAAAACAGCTCAATTCAAATCTACATCAATGTCAGAAATAATATGGAATTACAGAGCACATATGCAAGTCAAAATCCTTCCGTCTTAGATTTGAAGCCCATTCATGGCTCAAAACTCAAATTAATGACTTGAAACTTGTTTAAAGTGTCTCACACGTTAACCTACGGCAAGCCTTCAGTAGCTGCATCTTCCAATAATAAAATCACTTAAACATGCGTAATTGCTTTATCTCAGCGTGTGTTCAGCATGGAAGAAGTGGCATTATTTGTGCACGAACAGAATCCAAGAGCCGGAGATCTTCGAGCTTTGAGGCGAGAACTATAGAAATACCCATACTGGAATCAGTTAAAGATCATTGCAAAATAATCGTTCAGCACTCCTGGTGAACCTTAGGAAAAGTTTGCCATCAATACCATACCATAATGTGGTAAAATGCCTTATTAGCCAACTAGTTACTGTTAAAATCGCATCATAAATCAACATGCAATCTCTTTAAAACACTGTCCGTGATGTCTACCACAGTTTTACAGTGGTGATTTAGCGATAACGTATGGTTACCATCGTCCAAGAAGCAACTCTTTGAGGTTCCCAACCTCTAGGCAACACCTTCCCATACAAGTGTAATGAATGCATTCGTGCGGGAGAACAATAAAACTATCGGAACCGACCTGTGCAGATGATGACGATGAGGATTCGGGTTGAGATCAGATCGTTTCAGCACCATGGAAAGCGCGATGCAACATCCAGTTGGACTGTGTTTGAGATCCTCCTGTTGCCCGATCCGGATCCGCTTCGGTTCGGTCCGCTGGAATGATGCGCGTCTGATAGATACTTCCTTTGTGAGTCTCAGTGAAGAGAAGCCGCGAACTGTTAACGCGTCTGCAGCGCGTGCTGGAAAGTGACAGCAGGTTCAGCTCTCTGTGTGAGGAAGAAGAGGATCGGAACTCAAACTCACAGCACAGACAAGAGAGCGCACGATGCGCCGCCTCTTACAGCATTTGAGAGAGAGAGAGAGAGAGAGAGAGAGAGAGAGAGAGAGAGAGAGAGAGAGAGAGAGAGAGAGAGAGAGAGAGAGAGAGAGAGAGAGAGAGAGAGAGAGAGAGAGACAGAGAGAGAGCGAGCGCGCAGTGTGGGTGTCCTCGTTCGCGCTGTGATTCAGTGTGAATATGTAGAGCTGCTAACTGTGTTCACTCACTGCACAAGCGAACCTCACTGAACCTGTCAAGATCATGTGCAGATCATATTCACTAAATTATTTTGCTGGAAGGAAGTGAATCGTACTTTATGTCCATTGCGAGGATTTTTGTGGCATTCACGTTTACGTTCACGCACGCTGACAAAAATAGTGTTGGATTTACTTTCACTTATAAATTCCGATCACTTATAAAAACAGATAATTACAAAAAAAAAAAAAAAAAAAACCAAAAAAAAAAACCGATGAGTTACAGATAAAATGAATAAAATAAACAAATTCTATTTTAATTGAAACGCTAAAATCATATTTACAGTATTGCCTATGTTCTTTACTGTAAATACAAATGCAGGTAAATGCATGACAAGATGACATTTTGTGATTGTATACTTTACAGCTGCATTTGTCATTAAATTACATAATATTAAAAAAACGCTTTTTACTGTATGGTAAAGTAACAGTGTCAGGATTGTCTTGCGTCTCTTGTGTTTCCCTTCCTCTTATATGCCCATATTTGGTTAGTTTCCTGTTCCTGTGTTTATTAGTTAATTATTGACCAGCTGTGTGTGTTTAATTATTACGTTGTGTATTTATAGTGTGTTCTGCCTTGTGTTTCCAGTCGAGTATTAATCGTCACCTCTGTCTGTCATGTGCATGTTTCCAGCCTGTTTTGATTTCAAGTAAAGACTTTGTTTGATTCATTCCACGTCTCCCCATTCCTGGTCTCCGTGTAATCCGTGACATAATACTCGACCCTAATTTGACCCTAACTCCTAACCCAAGACTCCAGGCCGCCGCCGTCTGCGGCTCGTCCCCGCCAGCTGGAAGGACTACAGCTGGTCAGGTTGCCAAGCCTGCCGCCGTTCGCGGCTCACTCCAGGCCGCCGCCCGCGGCGAAGTCAAGGCCGCTGTTCGCAGCTCGCTCAAGGCGCCGCCCACGGTGAAGTCACACATGCCGCCTTTTGCGGCTCACACAAGCCCGCCGGCTGCTGCTCCCTCGGCGCTCCTGGAGCAACCCCGGGGGCAGCTCCACTCCTCTCTCCTGTTCCTGCACCTCGAACGCGCCTGCCAAAGCGCCCTCCAGTGCCTGCTCCTTGAACGCGCCTGCCAGTGCGCCCTCCAGTGCCCGCACCTCGAACGCGCCTGCCAGAGCGCCCTCCAGTGCCTGTCCCAAGTCAGGTCATGTCCCCTGTTGTCTTCTCCAGTCCTCTGGAACCCGGTCTTGTCGGTCATGTCTTGTCTGTGGGGGTTCTGCTGAAGCAGGAAGCTTCTCCTGTCATGGCCAAGGAGGCCATTCCCAAGCCGCCTGCTTCTCAGGACGCCCCGACAGAAGCGGTTCCCGAGTCTACCTCTGAGAGGGCCCCTGACGCCTCAGCCAGCACACGGAGTGCTGTAAGCCCCAGTCATGCCCAGAATGGTCATCGGATTCCAAGCCTAGCCCCACTGGGGCTTATGTTCTGGAGGATAACCCACTGAAGACTCCAGTTCCTGTTCCCCAGTCAAGCCCAAGAAGGGCTCCAGTTCCCGAGTTCAGCTCAGGGAGGGCTCCTGATCCCCAGTTCAGCCCAGGGAGGGCTCCTGATCCCCAGTTCAGCCCAGGGAGGGCTCCTGATCCCCAGTTCAGCCCAGGAAAGACTCCAGATTCCCCGTTAAGCCCAGAGAGGGCCCCTGACCTCCAGTTAAACCCTGTAAGTCCCTACGGCTGTGGCTATTCCCGTAGTGGCCGGGGCTGGGGCCACGGCCGCGAAGGCTGCACCGCCACGGCCTCCTGAGCTCCCTGCACCGCCACGGCCTCCTGAGCTCCCTGCACCTCCTGAACTCCCTGACCCGCCATGGGTGCCGCCCTGGAGGCCATCTGTCCTGTGTTTGTGTTCCTGTTCCTGGAGGCCTCCAGAGCGCCCACCCCCCTCCCCATTGGATGGTATATGGTGTGAGGACACGCCTTCAGAGGGGGGGCGTAATGTCAGGATTGTCTTGTGTCTTGTTTCCCTTCCTCTTGTATGCCCATATTTGGTTAGTTTCCGGTTCCTGTGTTTACTACTTAATTATTGTCCAGCTGTGTGTTTAATTATCTAGTTACATTGTGTATTTATAGTGTTCTGCCCTGTGTTTCCAGTTGAGTATTAATCGTGACCTCTGTCTGTCATGTGGATGTTCCCAGCCTGTTTTGATTTCAAGTAAAGACTTTGTTTGATTCATTCCACGTCTCCCCATTCCTGGTCTCCGTCTCCATGTAATCCGTGACAAACAGGTTTTTACAGTGGAAGTGTGTGTGTGTGTGTGTGTGTGTGTGTGTGGGGTTGTTTTTTTTTTTTTTTTTTTTAGGATAATTAGTTTTTGCATTGTAACATTATGACATTTCAGCATGTACACTGGAAAAAAAAGTATAGGATTTAATAATTTTCACTCAGAAATTGCTTGTCATTTTTAAATAATTACAAAGAAACGGCAAGTAACACTGAATTAAACATGAAAATTTGAATTAAAAAGATCATATTTTCTTATAAATACTCCAATAATCATTTTATTTACAAAAACGATTTTTTACAGTAAGTATATTATTTACTGTAAATGCAAAATAATAATGTTATGACATTGTGACTGTACACATTACAGTTCCTAACTGTATTTGACATTAATTATATTTACAAATATATTATATATTTTTATTATAAATTGCCATTATATATTTAATAATAATAAACCATTTTTCTCACTGTTTATTTTATTTTTTATTATTCTTTTTTATTTATTTATTTTTTTGTAGTACTGAATGTATGCTGGGTTTAATGGGAAAAAAATAAAATCCAAAAAATAAATAAATAAAATAAAAAGTAAAATATATACACACGTACATAAATCATTGTGTCTAGAAATCATTAATGTTTAATAACAACGAGATCACATAATATTGCCAAGAAATAATGCAAATCTGAGCTCTTTAAACTAGAAAGCTTCAGTTTGTTCATATTTAACTAACGGGCTGATGATCTGAATCAGGTGTGTTAAATAATGAAGACATCAAAAATGTGCTGTGGATCCAATAAACAGATGAAATCTTATTTGCCATTTTTCATTCTTTTGTGCATTATTAAAGTGTACAAATGGCCATTTGAGTCACTATACTTACAGGTATACTTACAGGTAAAAGCTTTGAATCATGTTTTGTTGTTTATCGTGTGTGTGTGTGTGTGTGTGTGTGTCAGAGGATCAGAGTTTCTGGAGATGGTGGAGGTTATATGTGATTCTGGGCATCCATCCTCTGTAACCTGATTATCCGTCTCCTCGGGTTAGCCACTCGGTCTGTCTACCTGTATATCTGTATATCTGTCTGTCTGTATCTGTCTGTCTGTCTGTCTGAGGACACAGAGCCAGTCAGTAGCATTCTGCTCCAGTTCTTGTGAAGGCACTGAAGACACACATGCATCTCATCTGACATGTGACTCTCCCTGTGAATGTCTCCTTACTAGTGGACTAACATCTACACTTGAGTTATGATATGATTTCAAATACTCAAGATCTAGTTTGAGACCCAAACCCAGTAGTCAGTCATTAAAATGACATCTGTAGGTTTCAAGTCATTTGAAACCCATTTTACCTCCGTAAGGTGATGTTTTACTGCTGGCAGATGCCATATTACACCATCTGAGCACAAAGAGCATCTTTCTTCATTGACAGCCATTCAAAAGTAAAAGTGTGTTTTGCAATGCTAGTAAAGCTCGCTCTCTATGCTCGCTGTATGTTTTAAGTTATTATTATTTAATCAAAGCAACCCAACTGCAGTTTGATTGATATTAATTGGAATGCAGTTGTGATATTAATTGGAATGCAAGTATTTTTGTATCTGTTTTTGCAAATAAACTCTTCATATATATATAAGTATTTTTCTAGAATTTCATATATTTGTTCTTCATTTTAAATTAATTTTTTTTACAGTTTATTTAAATTTTAGAGTATACAGCAAGGTAGTATTTGTCATAATAAATAAAATAAAATAAATTCCAAAAATGACATTAAAAATGTAAATAAATAGATAATACATAAATACATATATGTTGTGATACCTGTATATATATTTTTAAATATTTATTTTTATTAGATTTTTAGAAGTCCATTGAGATATGGGAATGCTTACAGATCTGTGCAAATAAAGAAAAGAATATGTATCACAAAAATTACATTTCTTTGTGATTGCGGGTTTACATTTTGTGTTGACTTTAAATTTGCTTTACTCACTGGCTTGCATTTTAAGTTATAGTTAAATCAATTTACAGATGTGTTAAATAATCAGATATGTGTCTTATGTAATGCCAGTGAACATTCATAACATCTGTGAGACGCTCTCTGTGTGCAGACGGATCAGAAATGGGTCTGTGTCCCACAATCCACTTCACTTACATTCACAGATGTAAAGCAATGGCTGAAGGCTCGAAATAGACAGAGATGCAGCTGCAAACCTCACCATTCACTCCTGTAACACATGCATAATGAAAATATTAAAATGCACAAAGTTCTTCAGATTCATGAGGTGCAGAAGAGCAAAGGTGGAGAGAGACTGTGGGACAGTAAGGAGGGATAATTTTCTAAACCTTTCATGCAAATAAGATTGTCTCAAAGTTCACAAAGGCATAAAATGAACCTTATTACCAACTTCAGAGGCAGTTTGATGCTTCAGTTGAGTTGCTCAGTGTGACTGACTCACTCAGTATCTTCAGAGTTGTTTTTGCTGTGAAATGTTTCATTTATGACCTCAAAGCTATAGAGATGAACTAAAAGACCGAATCTGATCAGGTTCTGCTTGACAAAGATGAAGGAAAACTCAATCAGCAGAATGAGATTAAATCATATGATTATTTGTTTGATGATTAAATGTTAGGTATTTCAGATAAGAGAAAGAATGCACGCTTTAAATGAGTTTTTCGCCCTCTGCTGCACAGGGACTGAACTGCATTTACTTGTTTCAACAGGATGCAAACTTAATTGCCATTCATTCATTAACAGATTCATAATGATAGAAATCAAAATTTACCTTTTTCTGTGCTTTCTTAATACAAGCCCCTTTCCCATTCATCTCAATCG
This sequence comes from Spinibarbus caldwelli, assembly GCA_039654775.1. Lineage (NCBI taxonomy): Eukaryota > Metazoa > Chordata > Actinopteri > Cypriniformes > Cyprinidae > Spinibarbus > Spinibarbus caldwelli. The sequence goes on from CM077239.1 coordinate 2,733,024, forward strand.
GTGGCACTAAGAGGCTCTTTTCCTGAACGCTATATGCACACAAACCGCAAACACTCATTCACATGCAGCTCTGAAGTGGAGAGTCTGAGATCAGCAGATTGATGCTTTAGCTTCAGATGCTTGAACCGGCTCTCTGTCACTGATTGCACGAGCGTTTATGTAGTTTGTGTCGAGAGTTTAACGCTCACGGCGCTGAGACCAGATGAACCATCGCAGGGCCTGGAGCGAGAGACGTGAAGATGGGAGACGAGACATTCAGCAGAACACTGAAACACAGGTGCCATCATTTCCTCTAGAAACACACCAAAACAGAAATCTTAAATCACAGTAGGAGTAGATTTTATCATGGCAACTGTATATTATGATTAATTTTGGCTGGAATTTCAAAAATAAACACATGAGCAAGCAAGCAAGCAAACAAACAAACATGTGGTAATGCCTATTGAAATGCCTAAATAATTATCCAGCTTATGTTGGATGGAATTTCAAAAATAAATAAAAAATATATATATGCAAGTAAGTAAATGAATGAATAATTATGTGACAATATCTACTGAAATCCTGAAATGTCAATCAAGTTAATTTTGGTTTGAATTTCAAAAATAAATAAATTAATTAAAAAGTAATTTATCAATTAAAAAGCAATTTATAAAAAGTATAAATAAATAAATAAATAAATAAATAAATATTTGACATACCTATTGAAATTCCAAAAGAATAATTGAGTCCATTTAGGCTTACAGAAAAGTCTACCTAATAATGCAGGAAATTTTGGCTGGAAATCAATCAATCATTTTGTAATATCTATTGAAATGCATAAATGACAATACAGCTAATTAAGTAATCAGAAAGTTGATTGTCCTACTTTTGTTGTTTTCTATTTTTATTTGGAACTTTTGGAAAACCAATCAATCAGTCAATCAATCCATCAGTTGCCACCCACTCCCATGAAACATTGAAAATACTTCTATTTATTTGAATATTTTGCATTAAAACTATTTATGAACAGTTTAATGCAAAAGTGTATTGCTTAACTGATAAGATAATAGCTTGATATTGTACTGTCGTTGTTGATTTCATTGAATCATTTGCAGTGCTTTAAAGGGCAGATCAGTCTTTAACAAAAAGAAAAAAGACAAAGTTGCTTTATTGCTTCAGATCAGATGTTGTAGCCTAATATCCTTTACCTCGGAGCTGGTTTTGTATTTTTGGAAAAGTGTTTTAAAATCCCTGTGGAGAAAATAAATGTAAAAAAAACACATCCACAATGAAGGCCATCGAAAGCCTGCGTGTGTTTCTATCTGACAGACTCGGCTAATGCTGATTGCTCGTTATTCCCCATCCACGCGCCCCGCGACCTTGTCATTTCCAATAAAACCCCATCGAGACTGCAGACAAGCATCAAAAAGGGCACAACTAAGAGAAAAGAAAACCTGCACCAATCCAGCCACCTGGGAAATATCCAGCAAAACACAAACTCACACGGCCAAGAAAGAAAACAGGCCTGCGGTGATGCTGCCGTATAAATTAGAAAGCTTCGCGAATGGGGAAAACAAATGGTTTTATTGGAGCAAAAGATCAAAATAATTCAATGGAGAGAGAAATTAGATATGCAAATGCGAGCAGGTTCTGAATTTACCAACATGTGTAGAGTTAAAAGCAAAAAGCCTGAGGCTCTTCATTTCTTTTCCACATGAACATGGAAAGCACGCAGATAACGCAGCCAAAAGACGCTTTTTAATGAATATGCTTATTCCAGCTTGCAAACACGTCTTTCTCATATTTTCTGGTTGTCTTCTCGCTTTTTTTAGGGGCCTCAAAGCAAACGGCAGACATGAAGGTATCCGGCGCGTTGATGTGAACCCACTCAATGCAGGACTTTATTCTCATCTGAGGTTATGGACCGGAGTGAGTGACCTGGACTGAACTCTGAGCTGCTGTCTGTTTAATTGCAGCATGCTGCGTTACCTCGGACTCAGCGTTACTGTAAGTGGGTGTGCTGTAAAGTACAGCGGTGTCTGGACCGAGCCATCGATTGATCAAGATTAATGAAGAGCAGCGGCCATTTAATGAAACACAGCAGTGGAATGAGAAGCCCAACTTATGTTTACAAATACACATACACACACACACACACACACACACTAACCCCAACAGAACGTTTTTAGAATAAAAACAAATTAAAAAAATTAATAAAATATATAAAAATGTAAATAAATATAAAAATAATAAATACATTTTTATTGTCAAATAAATATATTAAATAAATGTTTAAATAATAGTGAATTAAATAAATTAATGAATTAATGTTATATGTTCACTTCTGTGTACACATTTGTCAACAATTTTAGAACAAAAGAATTATTAATGGAATTAATTAAATTACTTATTATTATTATTATTATTATTACTACTACTACTATTAATACTACTACTACTATTAAATAAATATTACAAATAATAATGAAATTATTATTTTTTTTAATTTTATTTGATTTTTTTGTCAGATTTAGCTCACTTCTGGATTAACAAAAATTAAAAATGTAAAATATATTTTAATTAAATAATTTAATACATTTAATTACTTTTTATTATTATTAAAATAATAAATATTAAAATAAAAATGAATTAAATAAATTCATTCATTCATTATTAAATGTAATGCCACACTGAGACACACACACACACAACACACACACACACCCTTACGTATAATTTTTTACAAATAAAGGTTTTGTCAGAATTAGATCACTTCTGGAATTTAAAGAAAAAATAAAAATGTAAAATATAAAAAAATATATATATTACAAACAATAATAAAATTTTTTTTATTTTTTGTCAGATTTAGCTCACTTCTGAAATAAAAAAACATTTAAAAATGTAAAAATAAAATAGATTTTAATTAATTTAATACATTTATTGACTTATTAAATTAATAAATATTATAATGAACTAAAATTAATTCAATATTAAATGTAATATTATAAATGACACACAATTTTATGTTTATGTTTTTACAAATAAAAGTTTTGTCAGGATTAGCTCACTTCTGGAACTTAAAATATAAAAATGTAAAATATATTTAAAATATCAATTACTTGAATAACTTTTAATTATTATAACTATTATAACTATTACTTTTAACTATTATGTCTCCAGGTGTCCCTAAAGGACATTTGTCAGATACAGCCCCTGTTATTTAGCTGGTGTTGTGTGTCGTAAGCGCTTCATTAGCATGTGCAGTGTCAGGCCTCTAGCAAACGCTTCGGCTCGGCACAGAGGTCACAGAGTCACGCTTTTATTTGTCCTGTGCTGTCGACGGGCCCTGAAGAGACAAGTACAGCCATCCAGAGAGAGCACTTGAGCTCATCTCCATGTCAGGAGCGTCCGAAGCGACCCGCTGCAGGTCACACAGGCTCATATTAGACGTCCATTATTCATTTCTGCTCAGGGGGCATTCAGACTTACTGCTTAGAGAGCAGACTTCTCCACATTTTCTGTGCCTTTTTGGGGGGGAAATCTGTGGAATTCTACAGAATGTACATTAATATGGTAAAACGTGAACTACATCAGGGCTTTTCAAACTTTTTAAGGCCAAGGACTCTCAGATATAATGATTCCCATATAAAGAACCTGGCTTGCTAAAATATGAAGTCATTTATGCAGCAGTTGTTTAAAAATAAATAAATAATTGCCACTTATGTTGTCATTTTACTTAAAACAAAGTAAATTATTAAATATATTATGAATGTTAAATAAATATTAATAATTATAAATATTAATATTAACAATAATATTATGAATAATATTTTCTCCATTTTTACAACCTCTATGAAAAACAGTTTTTATCTTATACTGTGTCATTTATTGTTATGGTGCAGCGTTATTTTAGTATCATTAAAATACTATTGTAGTAGTTTTTATTAATATTTTAAATTAGTTTTTTTTAATATATATATATCGTTTTCATTTTATTAAAGTTTGTGTATTTTTGTCTTTTTAATTTTTTTACATTAAACATGTCTATATAATTTTTATTTTAGTTTTAATGTTGGTTTAAATTGTTTATATTTTAATTAAAAAACAAAAACAAAAACTGTAAAAATATTTTAAATTAAATTACTTTTTATTATTAAATGAATTAATTAAATAATTCATTGCACTTAGTTTTTGGTAAATTACATATTATTAAATAAAATAATACAGATTATTATTATAAGATAATACAGAAAAAAATGAATTTAACGCACACCTTTTTTTCTATACAGTTATTATTCATTTTTATTTTAGTTTTGGGTATTTTAGGATTTTAAGTTAAACTAAATGAAAATGGAACATTTTTGTAATTATCTGAAATAAAATAAGCCTTCATTTTTTATATTTTATTTTAAGATTTTATTTATTTTAGTAGTTGTAGTTTTAGTTTACAATAAATAGTTTTAATAAACCATGTCATAGAGTTTATCTGGATGCACAAATTTTGAGATCAAACAATTTCTCTGACAATAAGTTAATAAATATATTAATTTGCCATCACAAGAAAGCACCAGTTTTATACGATCACTTGCAGGTGTGACCCATGACCCACCACTGCTTTAAAACATTTACCATGGCATTATGCATGCAATTTCACACACCGTTTTAAATAAAGCATACGGCAGATACTGTGCAGTCTGCAGTGGGCAAGTCTTCATTCTAAGTGCCTGATCAATAACCACGTGGGCAGAGATTTCTAAGCCCAGCATGACCAATAATGCTTCAAACAAAACAGGACAAAAATATCTTTCCGCAAGCTGCAAACACCCCAGCATTATGGGCTGTTCCTGATGCTCCCGTTTCATCGTAAAATGCCATTATATGTTGTCTGCACACCCAGATTCCAGTCTGTTTGTAATGTTTGTTGTCTTTATTGGGAGCTGCGGATGACTTGATTTGCTGCGTGAGGATTCATGTCTGTGTCAGGGCCGCTGAGCCATCCGTCTGTCTCTGAGATGAGTTGTGTCTTCAGCAATCCTGCGGCCATAGATTCAACTCCAATCTCTGTCAGCGCCCCACCATCTCGGAGGAGACCAATTTTCTAGATTTCAGCCGACAGTTTGAAAATGAACATTAAATATTGATCGCGGGTTACGTGACAAGTGCTGGGATGCTGTGAACCCTCCGGTCAGCCGGATTTATTTTGGCCGGAGCTATTTTCGGCCGTGTCTTCCAGCCATTTGTGCTGTTGGAGTCGAGAGCTTTTCCTCAGAGTAATTCAGCCTTTAAATGTTTATCGGGTCAACATTTCAAAAGCAAGCAGGCGAGAGCGTCAAGAACTCTGTGATGAATGGGGTTTGAGAACACGGATCGTTTGGCAATAATATTAATATTGCACCGTAAAAATGAAATAAGAACAGGGACATGTTTGAGTCAGCGTTGTTATTGTTAACTAAAACTATAACAAATCATTTCCATTAATAGAAACAAAGCTAAATAAAATTAAATATAAATATTAGATTAAAAACTTGAACAAAAAGTAGAAAATAACTAAAAAAGTTTGAGATGAAATACTAAAATGACTAAAAACTTAAATAAATACAAATGAAAGCTAAATGAAAAAAAACACACTAAATAAACATAGTAAGAATTACACATAAGAAATTTGCAAAAACTTTAACTAAAATTAAAATTAATTAAAATGTAATTAAAATTAAAAGTAAAAGCCAATCAGTATGTAAATACTAAAATAACACAGGTTAATTGAGCATTTATACTGAAAAAAAGTGTAGAAACACTTTTCACTCAGAAATTGGTAGTAAATTAATAAAATACAAAAAATGTTACATAATGTTTTGAAGTAAAATATAAAATAATAAAATAAAATGACAATTAAATAAAATAAAAACTATTATTAAAATTAAAATTAAAATTAAAATGAAGCACTAAAAACACTGAAACAAATATAAATTAAAGCTAAATAGAAATATAACCACCCCACAAAACTAATAATAATAATAATAATAATAATAATAATAAGCACATAATATTAAACTAAAATTGAAATGAAATTATAAATGTAAAAGCCAATTCAGTATATAAATAATACTAATATAAATAATAATTTTTATATAATTTTTATAAAAAAAATAGTAATAATTGGTTTGAGCCTTGTTGAAGTCAATATGAAATTACAATTGACCTATTACACTGAAAAATTTGCTTTACATTTTCTCTGAATATCAGATTTCACTCTGAAATGTGTCACATTATGGAATTCAAATGGATTATGTCATGCTAACATGTCTAAATATATGCAAATCAATTATAAATTACTTCACCAAAACAATATTGCATTTCCAAAAGTTGATATCATTACTTGAACGATCAACACAGAGAAACAGGCCTCTGACTCCAGCAGAGCAGTAACTACACACCGCTCCGCTCCGCTGCATAAATGATGCCAGTTCACAGGCGCTTTATATCTCTGCATCTCATTTAAAAACAGAAGGTGATTTGTGTTGATCCACCGGAGGCCTCGAAGCACCCACTGAGTTCACTTGTTTGAACAACCGGCCCTGATTACGCCAATACGTTTACTCTAACCTCTCTCATTTCCAGTGAAATTCTGATCCAGATTCATAAATATGAAGATTTACTGGTTTGTCTCCAGCAGGGGCCAGATTCAAATCAAAAGATAATCAGCTTACATTATCATCGCTAAACACTCATAAATGATCCGACTGGTCATGAAACCCCCTGCTTTGAAGGGTTATATTGTGAAAATAATTCATTAAAATCACAACTTCATCTCTAGTCCATCTACTCAAACTAAACTGCACAAATTTAAGAGCGTCTGCAACTTTATGGCATCAACACAAATTCTGCATGACTCTCGTGAGTAATGGTGTGTTCAAGTCCTGCTTGTGAAATTTGTATTTATGAGTTGAGAAGTCTTAATTACAACATCTGGTGTTTAAGTCACTTTGGTCAGAGCAAAATGACGATGCACCTTTTTTCCAAAAAAAATAAAAATATATTCAGCAACATTTTTAACTCTACTTCTACAAAATGATAAATAATGAACGCGCATCAGCTGTATTGTAAATTGAGGAGTTATTTTGTACATGCAGCTTTTAGTGTATGTTTACATAACAATGTGCTAAAAAAGGAAACGTTCTCCCTTTGCGTTTTTGAAAAGTTTCGTGCACAGACGGCAACGTTGTCGAAACAATCCTCATTCAAACTGATCTGCAAAAAAGTTGAAAATGCTGTTTATTCATGCCAGACCAGTAGTTGGCGATGTCACTTTGTAAAGAAACATGCACGAGCCTATAGACCGAACATGTAATACCCATGCCCATGATGTCACCGTTTTCACAGATTGGTTTTTTTCTGTAGTTTACATGGAGATGATAACGGTATTGTTTTCAAAAACTTACACTTTGAAACACGTTTTCAAAAGTTTGCGTTTTCAGGCCTCCAAATCGCTGTAATCAATGAACGGCCAAAATGCGTGAAAAGTTTTTAGTTGAAAATGGTGTCATGTAAAAAACCCCTTAGTTTTATTATAATGATAAAAAAGATCATTTCATTCATTTCAACAATTTTAATACAGATTCAATACAGATTGACATAATTATGATCTTTCCAACTTGAACACACCATAAAACAAAGGGCTGATGGTAATTTGGGAATCTCTTAATAGGAATATATTTATCAGATCAGGTTTTATTGATTCTGATGTAATATTTCAAGGGCATATTTGTCAAATACTTCCACTCAATCGATTAAAATAAATACAGAACAAATAAACATCATATTTTCAAAACAAAAAAGGCCACCACATTTTGCAGGTGCAGCTGTGACTTTGTAACTATTTTGCCCCAAGCATTCATTCATTTGTTACAATTACAAAATTATAAAATAACTTTTTAAGTAAAAACTTTTTTGCCCAAACACAGACACATTTTCTTAGAGGGCATTTACACAACACCATTTTCAACTAAAAACTGAAAACTTTTCATGTGTTTTTGTCATTCATTTGCACAACAGTGGCATTTTGGGGGCCTGCAAAGTGCAGTGAATGTTTTTGAAAACATCACCATTATTGTCTCCATGTAAACTACAAAAACATGAATCTGTGAAAATGGTGATGTCACACACATGCATATTACGTGTTCAGTCTATAGGCATGTAGTGTTTCTTTACAAAGTGACGTCGGTAACTACTGGCATGGCATGAATAATACAGCATTTTAGTCATTTCACAAATCCGTTCTAACAGGGATCATTTTTGACAGCATTGTCGTCTGTACGCAAAAATTTTCAATAATGCAAAGGAAAAACATTTCTGTTATTAGTACATAATCGTCATGAAAACCCTTAAATGCAACATTTCGAGCCTCAGTCTCAAAATGTTTCAAACTGAGGTGCCACAAATTATGTGTTTTTAAGGTCTTTAATTGATGTGAATCTCCCGTTTACACGACAATAATGTACGAAAAACAGAAATGATTTTCCTTTGCGTTTTTGAAAAGTTTTGCATAAAGATGGCCACAAAATCTACGAAAACGACTAAAAAAAGCTGTATTATTCATGCCAGGCCAGTAGATGGCAATGTCACTTTGTAAAGAAACACTATGCGCCTATAACCCAAAAAAGTAATATGCTTGAGAATGACGTCATTGAATGCCAGAATGCCATTGTCATGTAAATGAACAGACAAAATGCAAAAAAACATTCAATTTTTAGTCGAAATCGGTGTTGTGTAAACACCCTCTAGTTTATAAGAGTAACCTTTTTTAAGTAAAATGAACAACATTTCAAGCCAAAATCTCAATATGTTCAAACTGAAGTGCCACAAATAACTGAATAAACTGATTAGCTCAAACCACATCACTGATCATCACTGACAGCTGCTTAAAACAGCTAATCACACAACAGACACAGGTTTAATATAAAGGCATCTGCAAAAGAAATTAGTCTCAGACAGATTTCAGTGGCTTTGCTCACTGGTGGTTTGTTAGTCAACTGATCAAACTGCAAGTTATTTGGCAAGAATGTTTTTCTGTTGCTAACATATCTGCATTAGTTTCCATGGCAATGGTATAAACTCTGTGGATTTATCATGCATGAGAATTTAGCAATGGATGTCACCATTGATCATTTTTCAGATGGCAGTATACAAATCCATATGTCATAAAAAAAGCATTAAAAAAATCTGCCCTGCTTGTTGCTCCTGCAGGTTCAACAAATGACTAGGAAAAATCACAAGAAATCAGATCATTCAGACTGAGACGAATTAACAGAGATCAGATTTTAATTAGGTTTCGGATCACTTTTTGAACAGGATTTGGATCAAGCTTTCTACAAAAAAAAAAAAAAAACTGAAATGGATTGGCAAAAAACTATTCAATGCCTTGAACAAGGACCAAAGCACAATAATTTCACATGCAACACAACAAACAGATTAGATTAACTTAGAATCACATGACAACAAGCACTGTCAATGAACATCTCCTTGGTTATTTCTTCACAGATGCTGCCTTCAAAAACCAAGCAAATGTAGACAGAATCAAATGCAAAAATTGCATTCATCCGTGACTTTGCATCTTACCTCTGCATACATACAGCCAGAGATGGCAGGATTTTTCAGGATTCGGACACATCGTGAACAGCAAATGCTCCTGGAGGAATTAGCAGAGGGAGAAAATCGTGTCCTGAAACATAAAGCACCTGATAAGTTTGATTTTAGCTTTGAAAACCTTTTAAAAATAAATTAAACTGCTGATTTGTTCAACATGTTACTGAATGATTCAGTTAATAATGTAAAACCCTGACTGTCACAAGGCTTTTATTCAATACATCTCTTTATGCCTTTCAAGATGCTATAGTCAACATGAACTCAAAATCGAATTATCTGCCTTATTGCAGGGTTTCTGCAAGTTTTATGAAGGTAAATGTAAAACTTTTTAATTACCTTTTTGAAGGCCAATTAAGAAAATGTTAGGAATAAATCAAAAGGAACACAGTATGTCAAATGTCCACGGAGCACAAAATGACAAAATGTTTTATTTCAGTATAATTAAAATAGTATTATGCTGTAGTTTTTTAATATATATTTTGAATGTTTTTATTTTTGTTTTCATTTAAATTTTTAGTAATTTTGATGTTTTAAAATTAGAATTAGAATTTTAAAATTAGAAATGTTGCTTTAGCAAGTTGCTGAAATAAAATAAGTTTAAGGGTTTTTTATATTTTATTTATCCGAGTTAAAATTATACTTTACATGAAACAATTTTCATGCTTTCAACAGATTCAATTAATTCATTTTAGGGGAAAAATGCTTAAAACATAAAATAAAATAATAATAATGAAAACATGCTTTTTCCTCAGTATTTTTGTCTTGTTTTCCAGTGCAAATGTATAAAGATATTTAAATCAGTGTACAATGAAAGGCAAAATGACAATACAGATAAGTCTTGTTTTCTGACAAATTGATCAAAATGAGGTGAAGAATGTTTCAATATTTGTAAACAAGATAAAAACACTGAGCAAGACATTCATTTTTTGCAGTGCATTCAACATTTAATGACATGACTGTGACTTAAAAGACTTTTTAAGTCTCACAGGAACCCTGTATTGTGAACGATTCATCTATATGGGTTATTCTATAAAAAAAAGTAAATAAAAAATATTAGTCATGTAGAAACACTTTACACCATCCAGTAAATTCTTGCCCTTCTCATTGAACATGAGATGTAAAACAGGCCGTTTCTTGACTTTCAAGACACTGGAAAGAAAGTCTTTCAGCGCATCATGCCAGTTTTCTCAGGTCTCTATATCTCACACAGATGCTGGTGAAATCAGGCTTTAGCAGACAAATCTACAGCTGTTTTCATGAATCCTCACGGCAGAAACACAGCTGCGCGCTGTGATCCAAATCCTCTCAAACACCAGGCTGATGCATTTCACAGCAAAATCAGACGTTTCTACATGTGGCGTGTGTCTCTCTCTGAGTGTCCAGAGGAGACGGGACTCTTATGCTGCTGCAGATGCTTTAATATCAAAGCAGTCCTTGAGACTCTATTTCAAAGAAAGCATGGCCCCCGTGAGCCGCACTCAACCAGACAGAGTGTGTGTGTGTGTGTGTGTGTGTGTGTGTGTGTCGAGAGAAGAAACCAGCCAAGGTTGTTCTAGTTTTTCTTCAGCAGTTTCCTTGTGAAGACGTCTGTCAAACAGCATGTTCACACAGCCACGAGACAGATTTCATAACATCACTGCACACTGGAAAAAATGGTGTAGAAACATTTTTGAAAATTTTTCAAACGATGATCTCCAAAGATTTTGATGGATTAACTCTAAAACAAAAAATAGTTTTAAAATTTTTCCTATTTTTCAAATATTTTTCAATCAAAGTTTTCCAAAGAGACTGTCACATTTATCTAACCCCAAATAATAGCCCACACAAGCACACTGGGCTTATACTGTGAAATCTAGTGAGGTTTATGCTTAAAACAATGAAAAATGAAATAAGACAAAACAAATCCATATGAAATGAATCTCTCAATACACAGATTCAGTACTGCAAATAAATTGAGGCTGGTTTTCAACCTTATATCTTATGCAATTTTGCTTGTCAGGTGAGTTAAATCTTGTAGGATCTTGTAGATACACTAAAGAAGACTAATATTTGCAGTGTAATTTAACACAGATAAAGCTGTTCTAAATGAAAAACAATAACCAATATAATCATAGAAATAATCAATAGAATCATAGCAATAATCAATATAATCATAGCAACCGCATCTAATTAAGTGTTTTGCATATTGCTCAGTATGCAGATTGCAATACTATAATGTATTTGGTTGCATACTGCACATTTTTGCAAATATAGTACTGCTATGTGAGTATTCTATGCGTATAGAAAAAACATATTGCATATTGCAAAAACAGTAAGAGAGGTATACCTCAATGTGTCATCAGTCCGTCTGTTCCAGTAGAAGCTGTTCTGAGGCTCCGCAGGTGCCGATGACCTTAAGTGATGCAGAGAAAGAACTTTATGATGATGAAAGTGCAGCTGGCATCAGGAACAGAGCCATGTGGAGAGATGATAAAAGCATTTTGTTGTGAGCTCATGCACTCAGAGTCAGAGTTCAGAGTGTGCTGGATGTTTTCTAATGCACTGCAGGGTTTAAGCCACAACCTGGTTTGGTTTTGTATAGTCTGGCTGGGCTACATGCTAGTGGTCAAACTATGTGCTTCTCAACAGCTGCTACTGATAACAATTTTTTTTTTTTTTTTTTTACTGTACTATTTTAAAAAAAATATTTATTTTTTCCCCTCTTCATTTTCAGAAATTGGGATAGTTAACTGACACAGTTCAATTTGATATGACAGAGACAGAGATTTATATATTTAGATAGAAATAAATATGTTTAATTTAATATAAATACCAAGTTAACAGCAACATTTAAAAAATAAAAAAAAAATCTTCATGCATAATACTTGTATATATGTGTGTGTGTGTGTGTGTGTGTGTGTGTGTGTGTGTGTGTGTGTGTGTGTGTGTGTGTGTATACACACTCTATATATGTATATTAGGGCTATTTAATGCATTAATCTAATTAATTAGTTATGGAAAAAATTGCACAATAAAATAATAACGCAATTAAAGCAACTGCATTAGTTTCTTATTTAAAGTATCATTTTATTAAAAAATAACTTCATATTTACATTATTTTTATTTAATCTGAAAATAAAAATACAAAAAAAAAATTATAGGATTGGTCACCCAAAAATAGGTAATTTCATTAATTAGATTAAAAATGTTAATTTATATTGAATTTATTATATATATATATATATATATATATATATATATATATATAAAATTCAAATTAAATTCAATATAAATTTTTAATCTAATTAATTTCACAATGTGGTGATTAATTAATTGCATATTGATCAAACATCAAATTTTGGCTGAAATTATCAAATTTTTGGGTGAACAATCCTATAAATTATTATTATTTAATTTTTTTTCCCAGATTACATAAAAATAATGTAAATATGAAGTTATTTTTAATAAAATGATACTCTAAATGAGAAACTAACGCAGTTGCTTTAATTGCGTTATAAATTTCATTGTGCAATTTTTTTCCATAACGAATTAATTAGATTAACGCATTAAACAGCCCTAATATACATATTTAGAGTGTGTGTATACACACACACATATTATATATATTATATACACACACACACACATATACTGTACATACATACAGGTGCATCTAAAAAAATTAGCATATCTTGAAAAAGTTCATTTTTTCTAGTAACTTATTTCAAAAAGCGAAACTTTCATATATTCTAGATTCATTACATGTAAAGTTCAAAGGTTTTTTTTTATTTAATTTTGATGATTAGAGCTTAAAGCTCATGAAAGTCAAAAATGCAGTATCTCAAAATATTAGAATATTTACATTTGAGTTTCATTAAATGACCATCTCTACAGTATAAATTCCGGGTATCTCTTGTTCTTTGAAACCACAGTAATGGGGAAGGCTGGTGACTTGGCAATGGTACAGAAGTCAATCATTGACACCACCCACAAAGAGGGTAAGTCACAGAAGGTCATTACTGAAAGGGGTGGCTGTTCACAGAGTGCTGTATCAAAGCATATTAAATGCAAAGTTGACTGGAAGGAAGAAATTGGGTAGGAAAAGGTGCACAAGCAACAGGGATGACCGCAAGCTTGAGAATACTGTCAAGCAAAGTCGATTCAAACACTTGGGTGAGCTTCACAAGGAGTGGACTGAAACTGGAGTCATCTGGAGTGCATCAAGAGTCACCACGCTCTGACATCTTCAGGAAAAGGGCTACCAAGCCACTTCTGAAACAGAAACAACGTCAGAAGCATCTTACCTGGGCTAAGGAGAAAAAGAACTGGACTGTTGCTCAGTGGTCCAAAGTCCTCTTTTCAGATAAAAGTAAACTTTGCATTTCATTTGGAAATCAAGGTCTGGAGTTTGGAGGAAGACTGTAGAAACAGAATCCAAGCTGCTTGAAGTCCAGTGTGAAGTTTCTGAAGTCTGTGATGATTTGGGGTGCCGTGACATCTGCTGGTGTTGGTCCATTGTGTTTTATCAAGTCCAAAGTCAATGCAGCCGTCTACCAGGAGATTTTGGAGCACTTTATGCTTCCATCTGCTGACAAGCTTTATGGAGATGCTGATTTCCTTTTCCAGCAGGACTTTAGCACCTGCCCACAGGGCCAAAACCATGCACTTCCAAGTGGTTTGCTGACCATGATATTACTGTGCTTGATTGGCCAGCCAACATGCCTGACCTGAACCCCATATGGAATCTATGGGATATTTTCAAGAGAAAGATGAGAAACAGTCGATCCAACAATACAGATGAGCTGAAGGCTCAATAGTGCCTCAGCAGTGCCACAGGCTGATCGCTTCCATGCCACACCTCACTGATGCTGGAGTTTGTGCTAAAGGAGCCCCGACAAAGTATTGAGTGCATAAATGAACATACTTTTAAACATAACTTTACATAACTTGAACTTTTCTGTTTTGCAAATCCTTTTTTTTTTTTTTGATTGATCTTAGGAAATATTCTAATATCTTTGAGCTCTAATTATCAAAATTAAAACAAAAAACTTTTGAAATGTTTTACTTTACATGTAATGAATCTAGAATATATGAAAGTTTCACTTTTTGAAATAAGCTACCAAAGAAATAAACTTTTTCCACAGTATTTTTATTTTTTGAGATGCACCTGTACGTACAGCTTCTGATGAACCTAATTAATTGTTCATTATCATTCTCAAAGTACAGGAATGTGTATTTAGAAAGTACAGGATATAGAACAGGGTCAATATTGAATTCATGTTGAATAAATCAGAAAAAGGCACATTGCAGCATAAAAAACAGCAAAGATTGCATGTGGAGCTGCATGTAAAACAGGGCACTGAAGGACAGTGGCTTGATTATTTACAGACAGACCTTGAGAAAGACGCTCCGATTTAATGGAGAGAAAGAAAAAAGCTAATCAGCAAGATTATGTGGATGCAATTACAACATCAAAGCCACAGGGCTCCTTAAAAACCAGCAGAAAAAAAGTCCTTACCGGCATATTGAGGTAACTGTATGCAAATTCATCCCTGATGGAGTCGTGCGGTTATCTGTCACAAGAAACATTAGATGAAGGAAAGCAGAATGAGCTTCAATGCATCCGTTTCTCAGACTTTTATTAGACCGGTAATGCAGCATCTGCAGGGACTGTGATACAAACGCAATCGTGTTTTTTACTGCTGTTCTTATGTTATTATTTTAGAGTTTGGGACTGAACAAAGCTGATGATAAGATCCACAAATCTAGCCCTGACGAAAAGGGACACATCCTGAAAGGATTAAATGATAAAAAAGAGCAATAGATTGTATTGCAAGACAGCATGTGCCATCTTCAAATTGTCTTTTAATTTCCTTGAGGAGACAAACTTGTAATGATGCTGCTGAAAATACCTCTCTCGGACTCAAAGCGCCATCGCTGTGTGAGGTTCAGAGGAATTATGAAGCAATGAAAGATGAAAATCTCATTTTAACAGATGGTTTTGCTCTGCTTGTTTCTTTGTGTTATGCTTTAACGCTACAGTTTATAGATGGTTCGGAATGTTTTACACACAACCAAAGACAACAGAGTAGGCCGAGTATTGAACGTTCATTTTAAATAAGACTTCAACAAAGACAATGACTCAAAAGGTTGATTTCAAAGGTCTTTTTCAGATGCACATCTGCTGGTTTCACAGTTTTGCCTTCCACCAAAAAATAACTGAATCTTGTTTCCAAAGTATTTTTGTTTCAAATGCGGACTGATATGGACAAAGTCAACATGAAAACTCATTCAGAACTCATTTTAATTCCCGCTTTTGAGGAGGCTGAAGGTCAAATTCATTTTTTTTCAAACCTATCTTTATTTGATATACGCGTTGTGTATTGTTTATTAAGTTAAACAGCAGTGTTTTTATAGGAAAAAAATGCACAGCAAAACCATGAACGTACTAAATAGTAAACGGGGTCAATTTTGATTTCATGTTGACTGTAAATGCAAAGATGGTATTAATATTTGGCAGAAGTTTCAAGTTATGCTGGTTAAGGAAGTATGAACTGAAAATGTTAGATTAATGTAAAAGCATTTTCATTTTTCAATATGAATAACCCATCTCATCGTGCACACATATCATTAATATTAGCAATTAGAAACATATATTAATTTCAATTAGGCCTTTATTAAATACATTAACTTAAACATTACAGGCCACACTGTAAACGTCATCTAATTTACACACGTTTTGATACAAAAAGGTTAATGTATTGCTTTGTAGGCTATATTTTATCAAATGATCTAAAAACAATATAATTTGTGGTGTTGCATAACAAAAAATAGTCTAAAATTCTATTAGAGATATATGTCTAACTGGATGAGAAACTGATATATTTTACACATTAAGGAATACATAAACATAATGACATCATTTATATTTTATGTTGGACAATGGCATTCTATTTTTTTATTCTTCTTCTCAATCCAACATCTTGTGTCTCAGGTGTTAAATAAGTGCAGATGTTTGGTACTTACACTTGAAAACAGCCACCTGGGTCCAGGCCCCTTTTTTATTTATTTATTTATTTATTTATTTATTTATTTATTTATTTTTTGCTGACGGTGAGAATCTCCCCAGAGTCTTGTGAAAAAAAAAGCCCATTCGGATATTATTCACCTGCTTTTTCTGAAAACTGTATTTGGACGTCCTGCTTATTTGAAATATTGCTGTTTGCATACTAATAGTGAAATATGCATATCACACGCGGGACAAGTGTGGTAAATTACACATATAAAAACAACTTCATTCCACTAAACACGGTGTACGTAAATGATAAATGACAAAGTTTTCATTATGATTTTATGGATAATATCTGTGCAGTAACTTCATTAGTCAGCATCTGATTTGCTCTCATGGAGTGTTGAGCAATGCGCGCTAAGCGTGCGGTCATGTGATCGAGTGGCGTGCACGCGCGCGGTGATCAGCTGCTCGTGATCACATGACTCGATCTCTCTCATCTCTCGCAGCAGCAGCATGGCATCTTCACATCAGTGAGTTTCTTTCGTTTCACTTTACTGTAGATTTATGTTTTTAGTCACAATCACGAAACAGTTCGTTCATAAACGCTTGCTGAGGTGTGCTGTATTTCTGCGCATGCGTGGAGCGCCGTGTTTTACGTCCAGATGCGTGTTTAGTGTTTCTGTCAGATGTTTTGCAGAAGTTTGTGTATTTTGTCTTCTTTGATTGGCGTTTCTGGTTTTGTTTTTGCGGATAAACTCTGCTTTTGCCTGATTTTGAGTGGTGTAAATTCCCTTAAAAGACGTACTATAGTAATACCATAGTACAGTGGCGATGTTAGATAGATAGCTAGGTGAAAGTTGACCAAGTATGTCTAAAGTTTATTTAATCGTGAAAATACTACGTTAAATGTGTATGTTTTAGGAGCTGTGAATGATCACTCTTTGCTTTTTAAGTTATCGTATCTTTTTGCAGTTATTTTGAATGGTTCTGGGGTGTTTGTATATTTGTGGTGAAGTACAGATATTTCATATAATCTGTCATAATGTATATAACATGTTGTTTAACGTAGTCATATGATATAAGTATAGCATATTCTGAAGGATTCATGTCACACTAGCAATACCATGATATTGAATTGAAAGGATAGTCTCTTACAAAACATGACATTGATACCATGTCCAGAAACCCCTGCTTCTTCTTTGTACGTTTCATTTAATTGTTATAGGTTTTACTGCAGGTACATTCAGTGCTTTTTTGTTTTGAGTTCTGATTTATTCGTAAAAATAATTATTTTATTGCATAACTCACTAGTATATATGATTCTGATTGGTCATTTGTAACATTCAGTGATCAAATTTGAATAATTATTATTCTTATTATTGCATACATTAATATTGTATGTTGGTGCAAATCTGAAATAACCCAAGTATTACTCAACTCAAATATTATATTTCATGTTCGTCTATTTATTTATGTTTCTAAATAACTGTGTAATAAGCAGGATAATGTGTCATATGCTGCTGGTTTATTTTTTGATAATGGCCGTCTGCCTGTACATTACCTCTGAATTATGGCAGTTTTTATCAGGATGGGTGAGCGTGTGAAGGGTTTAATATGCAGTGACATGAATCTGAGTGACCTTTGACCCCTGATGGCTGTTAATCTTTACAGGCTCTATCAGTGATAAAGCTCTCTGTCTTCCTCTTAGGCCAGTGTGAGCGTGATTGTAATGTTAGATATGGGATAATTACATCTCAGGGTGTAATAAGGGTCAAATGAAAAGCATACTGATGGTTGAATTGATGCATTTTGATCCCTGACAGGGAATTTTAAAGAATTTTACTCTTTAAAGGAGTAGTTCACCCAAAAATGAAAATTTGCTGAAAATGTACTCACCTACAGGTCATCAAAGATGTAGATGAGTTTGTTTCTTCATCAGATTTGGAGAAATGTAGCACTGCATCACTTGTTCTCCAATGGATCCTCTGCAGTGAATGGGTGCCGTCAGAATGAGAGTCCAAACAGCTGATAAAAACATCACAATAATCCACAAGTAATCCACACCACTCCAATCCAACAGTTAATGTCTTGTGGAGCCAAAAGCTGCGTGTTTGTAAGAAACAAATCCATCATTAAGATATTTTTAACTTCAAACAGTTGCTTCTGGTCAAAATATGAGTCCATAATCCATAATAATGCTTCCTCCAGTGAACATGTCCATCTTCTGTTCTCTCACATCAAAATCCACCCATGTATTTGTTCTAGACTATTTTCACTTGTAAACGGTGCTTGATCTGTGTGTATTTCTCTCCTGATTCAGACCAGACCACTTTTTCACTGAAGGAAGCATTACTCAGCTAAAAACAATGATTTGAAGTTAAAAACGTCTTAATGATGGATTTGTTTCTTACCAACACACAGCTTTTTGCGTGTAGATTATTGTGATGTTTTTATCAGCTGTTTGGACTCTCATTCTGACGGCACCCATTCACTGCAGAGCATCCATTGGTGAGCAAGTGATGGAATGATGCATTTCTCCAAATCTGTTCTGATGAAGAAACAAACTCATCTGCATCTTGAATGGCCTGGAGATGAGTAAAGGTTTCAGGACATTTAAATTTTTGTGTGAGCTATTCCTTTAAATTTTGTCTGCATGGTTTTTTTTTTAGCTCTTCTGGCACAGAGATCAGCAGAGCAAATTCTTCCTACTATCATGTGATCAAATCCAGCTCTTGCATAACAGCTGTGTGACACTCAGAAAGATTTTAGTTTCGTCTCTCAGCAGATTTTTTTTTTTTTGATCAAGATTATGTATGTAATTCTTTGTAGTTAAAAATGATCAACCATTAACACAGTTTGTGTGTATGTTGAATAAATAGAACAGGAAAAGAGCAAGAGCACAGTATAATTCGCAGTGTTTCATGTGTGTGTTGTGAATAACATGTATGTTTTTGTGTCGTCTATGACAGGAAGGCAGTGTATTGGCTGGGAAACGATACTCTGAGGGTATCGGCCGCCCTGTTTGCAGAAAACCGAGAGCGTTTGTGTCGAGGTCTGAAAGCTGAGAAGGATTTTCAGCCTGGATCTGTGGTGGTTCTTCAGGGAGGAGAACAGAAGCAGAGATACTGCACAGACACCGACGTGCTCTTCAGACAGGTGCTGCACGCTGACTACAAGTTAAAAACAGTTTGACATTTACTCTAAAGTGACTGAAATAAAATTTTTGAAAGCCCAACAGAGTTTTGGTAACACTTTGCAATAATGTTCCTTTTGATAACATGAACTAACAATGAAAAATAAAGCATTAAAGTAAGCATGTCTTAATCTTATTTAATGTTTATTTTAACATTTACTAATACTAGGCCTGCAATTGATTAAGCATATGATCATGGTTATTTGATCTAATCGTAATTATATGAGATAACGCAATAATTTTCTCCTTAAAAATATAAAAAAAAAACACTGTTATAAAGTACACAAAAATAAGTAATCTTTGATTACCAAAATAATCAGACTGTTTTATATTATATTATATTATATTATATTATATTATATTATATTATATTATATTATATTATAAATTCTCACAGCATTAAATTATTATATTATATTAATTTTCACAGCATTTTTTATTATTATGCATATTAATTTTTATTATTTTATAAATGATGAATTAAAAAATAACATATTAGGCTTTGGCTGTACATGAAATGAACAAAACAGAATAAAATCATTATTGCAATTATTTTTATGACAATTAATCATCAGCACAAAATCCATAACAGACCTAACTAATAAGCTATTCAAATAAAACTTGTATTTGATAATAATATTTATTGGACTTAACATGAAATAACAATGAACAGCAGAATGATTAATAAATACTGTAACAAATCTATTGCTGATTGTTAGATAATGCATTAACTAATGTTAACTAAGAACAGGATATTATAGTTAATTAAGACTAAAATTAAAACCATTAAAAAACATGTTTGAAATAAATAAAATAAATCTTTTATTACAACTGTTTGGTTCTCATTTTAATTTGGTTTAATCTGATGTACTAAAATAGCTAAAACTGAAACTTAAATAAGAATTATTAAAATTATATATACATATATGTTAAAAACACACAACAAAATTACTAAAACTTCAACTAAAATTAAAACAAAAACTATAATACTATTTCAGTGATTCTAAAATAGCACTGAATAAGACCTTATTGTAAAGTGTTACCAAACTTTTTGCTTGAGATTGGAGATTTTAGAGACTTGCGTCAGATGCAGTCTGACTTTTAAGAGCCCAAAAATGGCTTATTATCAAATAATGAAATAACACCTGATTTTTGTGACTTTTTAATGTCCCCCAATGAAGAAAGATGCATCTACTCTTAAGAACTGACTGGACCGTGCTAACCGGCCAAACCTTGACCTCCTGTTCATAA